>OY759243.1:1212500-1812500 GCA_963662185.1 Eilema griseolum | reverse complement strand
AAAAGTAATGACGAACGGAAATAAAAGCAACATAAACATAGGCGAGACACAAATAGGCTACGTTGAAGAGTATATATATCTTGGACAGCTGATATCACCCAAAGATAATATAAACAAAGAAATCCAAAGAAGAATAGCAAACAGTTGGAAAAGGTATTGGAGCCTAAGCGAAATAATGAAAAACAAAAACCTTCATATAGCAACAAAAAGTAAATTATTCAATGTCTGCATTCTACCAACCCTAATATATGGAAGTCAAACATGGGCCTTATCAAAAAACACCACCGATAGACTTGCTATCTGCCAACGAGCAATGGAGAGAAGCATGATGGGAGTAAAGAGGAGGGATAGAATAGGAAACATTAATATTAGGAGAAAGACCAAGGTACAGGACGTCACCCTAAAAATAAAAAGGCTGAAATGGAAGTGGGCGGGACACATGGCCAGAGGAAAGGATAAATGGAGCAAAATAACAACACGTTGGTACCCAAGGGAAGGCAAAAGGAAAAGAGGCAAACAACAAAAAAGATGGGACGACGATATAAGGCAAGTTGCAGGTACAACATGGAGTAGAGTAGCCATAGAGAGATCAGAATGGAGTAGGTTGGAGGAGGCCTTTGCCAATTGGCAAACGGACTTACAAAAAATAAAGAAGCATCAAATAGTCGAATATACTTAATTTCGAAAAAAAAAAACAGTGCAGTGGTTTTTTAAAACTTAATTGTATATTTTGTCCGAATAAAAGGCTTTATTATTATTATTATTATTAAATGATAATAAAATAATTAGGAGTGTCACTAGAATAAAAATAACACTAAATTGGTCACATTTGTACCAATTAAAATTAGTTTATTGGGATTAGTAGCTTCTATTTATTTTCTGTATCATAAATTCTTTCATTGTGTAAAAGCCCGTAAGCCGTTTCTTTAAAGAATGTGAAAAGCATGTTTGAGGTAACTCACTCAAATCTTTTGGTATTTTATTAATAACCTGGATACACATACAAAAACTATTATCTTTATATAAACTTCTCGACATTATGGGTAACAAGATCTTCCCTCCCTTCAAGGGACGAACAATACAGCTACTACCTCATTGGTCATTAATCAATTTGAAATTGTTATTTAATCATAATCGTAAATCAATTAAAAATTAAAGTAATTTAGTATACTAGCAGGGTTAGATGGATCTAATATTCTTAAAAAAAATATCATCTCCTCAATCACTTCTTCCACTAACAAATCCGTCGTGTGCAGAATGCCTAAAATCAACAATACTTTTTCCATATCTTCCAGTCTCCCGGACCTCTCACTCGCACTCATTCGGAAGGGGTATAGCGCTATTTGTTTCCTTGTCTACAAGCGCATTGGCCTCGTCGCGTGAGTCGACAAGCGCGCAGATTGATAATTATATGCAATTAGTTAAGTCGATACGTTTATGATGTGATTAGATCGGTTTGTAAGGAAAGGAATGGAAGACATTATTTTGTTTGTTTACCTAGGCGAGTGGCAGTGTACCCGCCAAGACGAGTCATAAGAATTCATACGTACATACACATATACATCACGCCTTTATCCCTGGAAGGTTAGGCAGAGTCGAATTAACGTGTAAGTAACGAAACACGTAGTAGGGGGTAAGCCTTGTTGACTCGAGTCGTGCATCTGAGGCTGAGTCTGGGCTGTAGGTATTTATCTGTCTGATGCTAAATAGCCCTATCCATTAGTCGCCTTGTACAACACAGCATGGGAAGAGATGGGGTAGCCTTAATTCTACTCTGCCGGAAACCACGGTGCAAACGCAGCGGAAATCATAAGAAATCTGAAATACCTAGTCTAGCCATAAATATTGTTACGAAGAAAAAACATTTTTTTTTATTGCAAATAATATTTATTACTTTTACAGTGTGTTAGTTTAATACATAAATATAAAACAATTTAAAATATAAAAAGCTTATTCGAAGTGGTCTCCATTGGCTGCAACACAGTCCTTTAAACGTTGAGGCCAGTTATCAATAGAAGCACGCACTCTTTCCATGGGGAGTTTTTGGAATTTGTTGGAAGGACCATACTTGGTTATTGGACATGGTGTTGTTAAGGGGTTTAACTACCTTCTCAAGAATGGTATCTTGATACACTTGTGCCGATGTTTTGATACCTTTTTCACAAAAATATGGCTCAGTCACTCCTTCATAGCTAACACCCCACCAAACCATCACTGAAGTCGGATAATGCGCACGTTGCACTCTGTCGACTAATTGGGAAGCTTCCTTAGAGCTTTGAGCATAAATACGGTCATTTTGTTTGTTAAAATGTTGCTCAATTGTAAAGATTTTCTCATCCGTAAACAAAATTTTTCTGTGACCTCCCTTTGCGTACCGCTTCAGTAGTTGCTTCGATTTCACCACCCTATTCTTTTTTAAATTATCAGTTATAAAATGACCAGTGCGTCTCTTATAAATAATAAATACTTGCACTACGCAAAACAGCAGACAGAGTGTCAGACGTCAGAGTTTCGCAAACACACGTAAAAACTGCAACTGCTATGAACTTACACAAAGCAAAAGTACAAAGTACCTAGGCGTGCAGATAGACAGTGCATTGAGATGGGATAAGCACATAAATCTCATGATCACTAGAACACGGCGTCTGGTGTATGTTTTCAAAACACTGAGAGACACCGCACCCCCCGACAAACTAAAACATGTATACATGGCCTTATGCCAGTCTATAATCCAGTATTGCATCACTGTGTGGGGAGGAGCCGGGAAAACACTCCTCGTTGGCTTAGAAAGAGCACAGAGATCAATACTTAAGGTCATGACAAGAAAACCCTACCGATACCCATCACAACAACTATACCGCGATACCGAGCTGTTAACTGTGCGTCAGCTCTTTGTGCTCAGAGCCCTGTTAAAAAAGCACCCAAAAGTTCCCCCACCTGACCCAAAAAAACGCAGCCTTAAGGCTGCGTTTTGTTACCTGTACCAGCGTGTCCCACGGTAGCCTGCAAAACGTCTTTCGCCCAAACACAATATAGCTGCTTAAGCGCCAAAATTTACAACATAGCTCATAAAAACATGGGAATTGCAGGTACAAACCATATTGAAGCTAAAAGCAAAATCACAAAATGGTTACAACAACTCGACTATGTCAACACAGAGAACCTAGTCACATACCTTGCATAAAACTCTCACACACATGCACACACATACACACACACGCACACGCACACGCACACGCACACGCACACGCACACGCACACGCACACGCACACGCACACGCACACGCACACGCACACGCACACGCACACGCACACGCACACGCACACGCACACGCACACGCACACGCACACGCACACGCACACGCACACGCACACGCACACGCACACGCACACGCACACGCGCACGCGCACGCGCACGCGCACGCGCACGCGCACGCGCACGCGCACACACACACACACACACACACACACACACACACACACACACACACACACACACACACACACACACACACACACACACACACACACACACACACACACACACACACACACACACACACACACACACACACACACACACACACACACACACACATACACATATACTCACACATCAGTAACATATTAATAAACAATAGAATTATAATTGATTAATACTTACGAAGCTACTGTATGACCGCCGCTCAGTAACAATCAATTGTTAATTACGCAACGTCTGTAGAACACTGCCTCCCAAAATACAGGCATTAGCCTAGTTTGGGTATCAGTACTCACCATTTAAGAATTTATAACCACCTCATTGATGTCAAAGTGATTGTAACTGTAAACTTTTTGTATGAATAAAATTTTTATTATTATTATTATTATTATAATAAATAAATAAATATATATAAATAAAAATTTGTACAACATTCTACACAACGCTATCTAGACCCATGGTAAGCATAGTTTAACTAACTTGTGTTATGGAATCTAGAATACGGATAAACATACTTAAATACTTTTTTTTTTTGTAAATACATACATATTATACATAGAAACACCCAGACCAATGCAAATACCCATATTCATGAATACAAATATTTGCACTGAGCGGGGATCGAACCCGCGCCTCCTGCGTAGCAGACGCGTTCACTACCGCCACGCCACGGAGTCATCTTTTCAAGTCCTAAGTCATCTTTTAAAATGCGCGACATGGTTCTGGGTGCTATCTTCATCTCCCGAGATAAAATCTTTTGCTTTTGGACAGGATTTCTTCGAATTCTTTCCCTTACTGCTTTGACCACCTTTTTAGTACGAACACTATGTGGACGGCCAGATCTTTTTCAGTCACAAACAGAGGAGGTCTCATTGTACCTATTAATAGCCCGGTACACAAACATTTGACTAATACCAAGCGTATGGAGAGTTTTAAAAATTACATTCGGCTTCATACCAGCTTTGTGTAATGCAATCACAGCGATTCGGTTTTCTTTATCACCCCACTCCATTTTAATATAGCAAAATATTGTACAATGTATTGGCGCCAAAATTAGAAAACTCAATGAACAATCGTATAAAAATGACAGATTCCAAATTCAAATGTAATATCTTTCTTATTTTAATTGTAACAGTATTTATGGCCAGACTAAGTATTATTTATACATAATTATTTAGAGTACGTCGGAATCGACCCGTACTAAAAGATACATTGGGCCATTCGCAGCACTAAAGCCACGTGGTGTGGTACAACCCAGTCAAAAACCAGGGGTTATTCATACCGCAATCCGTGCTGCTTGCGGCTTAAAACGACCCACTACTCTTTGGACACCAAACTCATCATCCGATCTCTCAAGCCCAGAGTCCGCTTACTCTCTCTGCTAATTTCAATTTACACTAACTTGGCTTGTAGGGAAGTGACTACCGTCTGACCTCCTAACCTCAAAAAGCCCTCATCCATTAACCAGTAGGTGTGCTGGCTAGCAGATTAAGGTTTTACGGTTTTTTTTATACCACTTAGGAGGCAGACAAGCGCACGGCTCATCTGATGGAAAGTGGTTACCGTGGCCTATGGACCTGTGTAACACCAGAGAAGCCACACTCTCGTTGCCGACCCTGTATATAAGCACAGAGTTTCTGTGCCGTCAGTGTAGAGGACAAAGCAGGACAAACCTTTAGTCATTCCACTATTGTTTTAATTTGTTTTAAAGTGATCAATAAATTAAAAATCATTTTCAAACCAGTCCTAGATAATAATCTAAGGTAGATACCTACAGCTATTCATACTTACATTGTTAGTTAACTCAAGGTGGTGATTTGAGGCTAGCTTTTGAAATGAACTGAATGGTTTTATTAGGTGCGAAAATTAAACGGTACGGTACATTCTAGTCAGAAACCAAGTTTAAACATATTCAATGAAGCACTAGTCTTTTATGTAGGTAAGTGTGCAGCAGACCTACTTTAAGGAACTGAAAGTAGAAGGACACGCCTCCATTTAATCTGGTGAATGTTCTGAAGAGCTCTTCCAATTGGCTATTTTTCTGTAGTTACAATAAATCCTGCTTTGTCTTTTACACTGACTGCACAGAAACTCTTGTGCTTACAAGGTTGGCAGCGCGAGTGTGACTCCTTTGGTGTTGCACACGTCCATAGGCCACGGTAACCACTTTCCATCAGGTGGGCCGTGTGCTTGTCTGCCAACCAAGTGGTATAAAATAATATAGCTATTTAACTGAGATTATTAAATTAAGTATGGTAAGGGAGCGGTAAAAGTTGCGGCAGCTTTTATTTTATCGTTATGATTAATTTTTAAAGAGCCACCCAATCTATTATAGTAAGTGATTTGACTATTGAATATTACGTCATAATAAATTATTTCATACAAGTTGCCTTATAACTTACCGTTTTGGCGCAGCGAGGGATATGCCTGTTAACCTCACCTTCGGCAACAAAAAACGTCCCCCACCTCTCCCACCGGCCCCGGTGGGAGGGGCAACCGTGGGGATTTTGCGCACGTAAAAAAACCGTTTTGACGTTTAGTAATTACTAATTTGGCTAGTCAGTCAAATACCCAATTAGTCCCACCCTCTACTTTCCTACACACAAAAGCACGTACAGGTCTTAGATATCACCCGCATACCGAGCAGAATATCCGATCAAGAACCAAGTTCGGATACTTTTTTCTTTGTCGCACGATTACGCCCTGGAATTCATTACCAGCTCACGTATTTCCTTCTTCCTACAGTCCCGGGCCCTTTATTGTGCGGCAATGTACCCATACGACTTCAAAGTTTTTGACCAATTCCAAAAATATCAGTACAACTTCATTTTAAAATTTATTTACAGATGAGGTCCAAATATTGAGGTTATGCGTTCCGATTTTTCGATTTAATAGAATATTTTATTCAGTACAGGATACAACAACATGTATTTGTTGCAAATGTGGCGTAACATAGCTACCAATATTAAAATAAATAATAATAATAATAATAATTTATTGCCAAAAAATACAAAGGTTACCATTCATTGCCGCTGACCCCACACTAGGCAAGCCTGTCCTGTGGGTAAAATAACAACGCTAATATTAAAAATCTGAAAATTTGTAATGATCTTTGGATTTTGGTCATTCAATAACCCTCATTCAACCCTATTTGTAAAATAGCGAATATTATTACGGTCTACCTGATGGCAACTGGTTAACGTGACCTATTGACTTCAACGGGAGTGATTGACGGGTGAACTACCAAACCCGATAGGAAAACCTGTGCCATAACCCTGTCCTGTCCGTCAACCTGTAGACGTACATACCGGTTAGCGAGTGAGGCTGCTTAGGTACTAGTGAGGAGCCGAAAACCTAAGTCGGTTAAAACATCTCTATAAATACTGCATAAATTATGTTTAATTACCTTCTATAGGTATATAATATATTACCTCCAAAGATTTAACAACCGGACCGCCAGAACCGCACGCCAAAACAAACCAATCACCTGTTCAATAGCGATGACGTCACCTTGCGCAAGCGCATCTAAGAAACACTGAGAATGGCACGCGACGTAATTAATACCGCGTAGGTCACGACCTGCAGCACGCGGGTCAAACATCGGTCACAGACGCCGAATGGATTTTTGAGTGATTTAAACTTTGTGGTATTGTTGTGCAATTTTTTTATCTGCATAGTAGTGACTATGCAAAGGAATAATATTCTGTAAACCTTATAAGATTGTTATATCCCTTCGATTTAGATCAGAAAAGTGAAGTTTTCACTTTGACCGATCTGAATTGATAGGAAATATTTCTGATTTTTTTTTTATTTAAGTTTTTGTCAGATCAATGCAAAAGATCCATAGCAATTCATATAAATTTTTTTTTCTTTTTTTGTTTCTTTCTTAAAATGGACTTTTTTTCCTCGGAGGTAGGACACAACGGTATTTCCGCCCAATTGAGCAGTCTGACTGGGGTAGTACCTCCGCCCTATAGAATACCGAGGCCATAATAACCTTGTGTTGTGTTCCCGGCGGCGGTGAGTAGGGTAGCCAGAGCTCACTGGAGAGATTTTGCGCTGTCATTGGGAAGTCCAAAAGCTAGTCCTGCTTTATCTTTTACACTGACGGTACAGAAACTCTCTGTGCTTTCAGGGTAGGCAGCGCGAGTGTGACTCCCGTAGTTGCACACGTCCATAGGTCACGGTAACCACTTGCCATCAGTAGCCCGTGTCCTTGTCTCCCACCTAAGTGGTATAAAAAATGAACAGAATTTAGCTGGTCTTGATTGTTATAAGTCCCGACTATTATAATCTACATGAGAATTGTTTTTTTCACTTGATTACCGTTCCAAATTTTGAGACGAATCGATTAACGTAAGAATCATAAAAATCAGCCCAGTAGTTTCGTATCTGGAGCACTACAAAGGCACAAACCTACATATATACTTACCCAAGCACATAACATAGCCCTTCGCGCATCGCACATTTTGTACAAAAGGGGAGATAAAGATATAAAATCGTCCAATATACATCAGCTTTTAAACTGATAAATATCATAACTACGTATTTAAACATTAATTCAATCGCACTAAAATATAAAGGCCATTAAACAAACAATTTATCGAGGAATTAACTCGAAACAGCATAAAATCATTAACATACTAATTAGATATTCAAATATGGCTAATTCAAAACGCTCGGCTCATAATTAGAATAGCAATATATCAGTGTACCTGTTACAGGTCTTATGTATTAATGAAGGCGATTAATTCTCACTAAATTTGAATTTATAACAATCTCTTTGGTCCCTTGGTAGAAGATCACAGAGATATTTTAAGCGATCTTTGTTTTCTCGTTTCCATTCACAACGTTTAGCGCCATCTTACGATAGCAAGCTGCACTTCTACAGAACTACAGATCCTGTATCGCGCATTGAAAGTTCGTGTTCCAAACAACATAATTAATATAAATATTCTATGATATCTACACGGCGCTATCTAGACAAACGATAGACTACACGGTAGCATAGCTTAATAAGGTTATGTTATGGTATCCAGAATGCGGATAAACATACTTTTATTAAATCTTAAATATAAATAGTACATGGAAACGCCCAGACTAATCTACCTTCCTTCTTCCTACAGTCTCGGGTCCTTTAAGTGGGGCGTGAAAAAGCATATGATAAGACCGTCAAGTTGAGTGTCACCATTGTCACATGATATGTGTAAGTAATGGTGAACCTCTTTTCTAAGACTTTGCCTTCAGCTTATTATCAGGCAAGGTGAAGTCTAATTGACGTGTCCTATATATAAAAAAAATACATATTCTAACATACAAATATTTTTACAGAGCGGGGATTGAATCTGCACCCCCTGCGTAGCAGTCGAGCGCTGTATCGCTACGCCACAGAGGTTGTCGAATATACATAATAAATACAACATTTTATTATTAACCTTTTGGCCGCAGCCTACTAATTAGCAATGCCACCTTACCTGGTCCAAGGACCCTCTCTTTATATCTCAGAAATATCACACCACATTCCTTTTTTGAAGTTTTCAGTAGCAGCGTTCAGTAGCAGACTCCAGTGCAGATAGACAGCAATGGGATCGCCATGTAACATGTGGAAACGAATAAAAAATCTATTTATACTGTTGATTGGTGGCATTGGTGGAATTTGTTGTTACACATATTGAGAACTCACTTGTTTTTTCACATTATTTTTAATAGATATTACACCTGACCTGTTGCGCCTTACGACATCCTCAAAAGTTTACAATGACATTTAAGAACATTCCTTTATTAAACATTGCGACGCTCAAACATATTTCACATGTGGGTAGTCGTAATATTATGTATACCAGTATTTTTCTTTTCCAAAATTTGGGGAACCAATATATGGATGGTCCTAAGGATATTTTAAATTTGTGAATAATAACTATTATGTATTTGAGTTATAATTTCAAAGAAATAATTACATATATTATAACTTATAAACGTTGAACTAATAATATCGTATTGAAAAATTAATAATTTCAAATGTGAATACCGTCAGATGAAAATTAACAATGTCAAATATTATATAAAATTATTCTAAATTAAGAGATTAAATAAAATAAAATGAAATAAATAATTATGCAGATGTCATCATTATTGCAATAGAGGTGAGTGACTTAAATCCAATTGCTGATCTAACATATTATTTCTGTTTGTATTTATTTATTTCAGGATGCCGTAAGGCGAAACCGGTCAGGTCTAATAACAATTAAACATAATGTGGAAAAGTACAAGTGAGTTCTCAATATGTGTAATAAAAAAAATCGATAACGCATTTAAGGAGGACCTATTGTGAATAAAGGCCCAGGTTAGTGAAGTCTTGTTCTTCTTCTTGCTTTAATCTTAAAACAATTTCCTTATAATATTCAGTCCTATGGTAGAGAGTGGTTCTTCAGACCACTATCGCTCTGGTTAGTCATTCTCCATGTATTTATATAGCTGTGTCTTCATTGACAGTGTTGGTCACACAGACATCCGTGGTTGGTCGTAATATTCATTTCTTTTTTTTTATACCACTTAGTTGGCAGATAAGCACACGGCCCACCTGATGGAAAGTGGTTACCGTGACCTATGGACGTCTGTAACACCAGAGGAGTCACAGTCGCGATGCCAGCCCTGTAAGTAGGTACAGAGTTTCTGTGCCGTCAGTAGAAGACAAAGCAGCTTTTCGTTATCAACGCCACGCTGTAGCTCCACACGATAAGCTGTTTAGTACACAGCCTTGTACATAATTACATCCAAAACGGTCGCGAATCCTATCATTTAGATTTATGTCTCTCCGGTTTGAATGCCTTCATCATCCGATTGGGTTAGAGCTGTATTATACAGTTGTTGTGGGCGTCTACGTGAAGGTCGTTGGAAAACTTATTTGAACACATATTATGTATTCTGTGCTTTTATACATTTATACAGAATTATCCCTCAGTCGGAAAGACTCTCAAGCTTTTTCGCTATTGTATTCTGCTAAACTGAGAACCACAAAGATTAGATTCACTTCTAGTTTTTTGTAAGACTTGCGATATAATATATGAAAACAATTGACCTCTTTGCCCATTTCAACTAGGGGACAGCGCAATGTTTTTCACATTCGTGTCGGTCAGATGTCATAAAGTATTCCACTTTATTTACTACGAATCATTTTCACCTAATTCGACTCTCGGAGTCGTTCTTCTGAAGAAGTTCTGAAGGAGTTTTAAAACGAGATCTTACGGAGAATTTTGTGATAAAGTGATAAGGGTACGTAGCCTTCTTTTCCACATTCACAAATATTCATAACATAACTCTTCTAGTCACATTACTGTCAACATAAACGATATCATTTCACCAATATCACTTTCATACTTCCTCTCACTTGTTCACTAATTATGTTAAATATTCATGCTCGTGTTCGTGGCCAGGTGCGCTCATGGTTCGGTAAACGATCAGTGGGTTAAAGTATCTAGGCGCGGTTGCCATTTTGATGAGTGACCGCTTGGTGGTATCTCATCTGAACGCTTTCGTGTTTCGAAGAGCATGTTAAAAGTCGGTTGAATGGAATGAAAAATTAATATTTTGTCCACACTTGGCCACCTGTTTTGGGCCATTGTGCGTGAAAAGTTTATTGAATTTTTGTTCCGTTATACGGTGAATTCTCTCTATAATATTTCACTCAATAATGCACTTACTGAGTCTTCCTCTGCACCACTGTAGAGAATGCCTGTGGCATTAAGTCTGCCTATGTACTTGTGCGTAAAGTTTAAAATAAATAAATAAGAGTACTGGCTAGAGAAGACAGCCCAGCTACGCTCAGAAACACGGAGCTTACTGGGGACCTCAGGGCTTCGCGGAACGTTCTCACTGTGCCGAGGTTTTGAAACCGCTGAGGGGAGTACCCCTCAGCAGTCTCAAAACCTCGGCACATCTCATCTCATCTCAGTTTCCAGTATCATGTGGGCGGCATTTAAGCAGACGTTTCGTGAGCCGTTTGTTATTCGACAGCAAAGACTTTTTTGATTGCCTGCAATTGATGGTTTGACTAGGAGTCAAACGTCAAACGGCAGTTGCTCCCAATGTAACCGAAAAAAACAAACCACATATTTAAGTTACCCTTCCCCCCCCCTCCCCCGACCCGATGGGAGAGGTTATGTCGGCCTCGGACCTACTAAAACGGACGGCAGGAGGTGGAGGTGAGTTTGGCAGGCATATCCCTCGCATTCCGTCCGACCCAGGGCCTTACTGGTCACTCGACACATCCATCTAAGTACCTACCTCACTCTCCGCCTCCTTCTGCGCTTAACGCGCCTCCCCGTTTCCGGGGACTATGTGTTCCCCACACCCGAGGAAGGCCAGATCGAAAAAGATGGATCTGCCGGAGTGAGAAGGATATGCCTGTAAACCTCACCTTCGGCAACCAAAAATTTTCGCGAAATTTTTCGCACATAAAAAAAATGTACCTACCTCACCACTGTAGATATTAACATAGTAATTTTACTTCAGAGTTTGACTTCAGAACTACCAGTTAAGTAATACTATTTATAAGCAAATAATAGTAAAATTGTCAAACCCAAAAAGCATCCGGCCACTCTCTAGGGGGTAATTAACGATGTCAAACAAACTGTCGCTAATTCGAAACAGCAATTAAAACTAGAATATAATGTTAATAGCGCCATTATGGTTATGACATCTATAAAGATAACGGACTCGTGTATATGTCCACTGATCTTTTATATAAATATGACGATTTGCTACGATATAATTTCATAATTTGTGAACAAGAGTACATTCTTGGCGTGGAGGTATCAAATTCCTTATTTTGGCAAGATATATCGGCTTGCTGTGATGTGTGAACCACACCCGTCACCTGTAAATACAGGTGTCTTTTAGATACTACACAGTTCATCTATCACCCACTTTAGTATGTTTTTAAGGACATTCATCATACAATAATGTTAACGGGAATTAAAGCGATCATGGTATGTATGTTTATGTACCTATCAAAGATATGAATGTACCTATACCATGATCGCGTTAATTCCCGTTAACATGTATACATACGTATATATACATCGGTATACATGTAACATGTAGTATGTATGTATAAATACCTATCAAAGATATGAATGCACCTATACCATGATCGCGTTAATTCCCGTTAACATGTATACATACGTATATATACATCGGTATACATGTAACATGTAGTATGTATGTATAAATACCTATCAAAGATATGAATGCACCTATACCATGATCGCGTTAATTCCCGTTAACATGTATACATACGTATATATACATCGGTATACATGTAACATGTAGTATGTATGTATAAATACCTATCAAAGATATGAATGCACCTATACCATGATCGCGTTAATTCCCGTTAACATGTATACATACGTATATATACATCGGTATACATGTAACATGTAGTATGTATGTATAAATACCTATCAAAGATATGAATGCACCTATACCATGATCGCGTTAATTCCCGTTAACATGTATACATACGTATATATACATCGGTATACATGTAACATGTAGTATGTATGTATAAATACCTATCAAAGATATGAATGCACCTATACCATGATCGCGTTAATTCCCGTTAACATGTATACATACGTATATATACATCGGTATACATGTAACATGTAGTATGTATGTATAAATACCTATCAAAGATATGAATGCACCTATACCATGATCGCGTTAATTCCCGTTAACATGTATACATACGTATATATACATCGGTATACATGTAACATGTAGTATGTATGTATAAATACCTATCAAAGATATGAATGTACCTATACCATGATCGCGTTAATTCCCGTTAACATGTATACATACGTATATATACATCGGTATACATGTAACATGTAGTATGTATGTATAAATACCTATCAAAGATATGAATGTACCTATACCATGATCGCGTTAATTCCCGTTAACATGTATACATACGTATGTATACATCCGTATACATGTAACATGTAGTATGTATGTATATATACCTATCAAAGATATGAATGAGTACCTATACCATGATCGCGTTAATTCCCGTTAACATGTATACATACGTATGTATACATCCGTATACATGTAACATGTAGTATGTATGTATATATACCTATCAAAGATATGAATGAGTACCTATACCATGATCGCGTTAATTCCCGTTAACATGTATACATACGTATATATACATCGGTATACATGTAACATGTAGTATGTATGTATAAATACCTATCAAAGATATGAATGTACCTATACCATGATCGCGTTAATTCCCGTTAACATGTATACATACGTATATATACATCGGTATACATGTAACATGTAGTATGTATGTATAAATACCTATCAAAGATATGAATGCACCTATACCATGATCGCGTTAATTCCCGTTAACATGTATACATACGTATATATACATCGGTATACATGTAACATGTAGTATGTATGTATAAATACCTATCAAAGATATGAATGCACCTATACCATGATCGCGTTAATTCCCGTTAACATGTATACATACGTATATATACATCGGTATACATGTAACATGTAGTATGTATGTATAAATACCTATCAAAGATATGAATGTACCTATACCATGATCGCGTTAATTCCCGTTAACATGTATACATACGTATATATACATCGGTATACATGTAACATGTAGTATGTATGTATAAATACCTATCAAAGATATGAATGTACCTATACCATGATCGCGTTAATTCCCGTTAACATGTATACATACGTATGTATACATCCGTATACATGTAACATGTAGTATGTATGTATATATACCTATCAAAGATATGAATGAGTACCTATACCATGATCGCGTTAATTCCCGTTAACATGTATACATACGTATGTATACATCCGTATACATGTAACATGTAGTATGTATGTATATATACCTATCAAAGATATGAATGAGTACCTATACCATGATCGCGTTAATTCCCGTTAACATGTATACATACGTATATATACATCGGTATACATGTAACATGTAGTATGTATGTATAAATACCTATCAAAGATATGAATGTACCTATACCATGATCGCGTTAATTCCCGTTAACATGTATACATACGTATATATACATCGGTATACATGTAACATGTAGTATGTATGTATAAATACCTATCAAAGATATGAATGTACCTATACCATGATCGCGTTAAATCCCGTTAACATGTATACATACGTATATATACATCGGTATACATGTAACATGTAGTATGTATGTATAAATACCTATCAAAGATATGAATGTACCTATACCATGATCGCGTTAAATCCCGTTAACATTATTGTGTATCATGGAACACAATAGTTTAAAAGACATTTATCATTATACACTTACACAGCTGCGTGGTTCTTGGCAGAGTAGAATTTGGACCACCCCATCTCTTCCCATGCGGTATCGTACAAGGCGACTAAGGTATAGGGCTAGTATAAGACAGATATATACAGTCCAGACTCTGAGTCTCAGATGCATGGCTTGAGTCAACAATAGTGCCCGGAAGACGGCAATAGGCTTACTTGTTACGTGAGACCGAATTCAATGATTGGTGAAATGTGGGTGTTAATTCACCTCTGCCTAACCCTCCGGGGTTCAAGGCGTGATTATGTGTATGTATGTTTTTTATCATTTTATTACTGAATCTAGACAACACTAGTTAATGGCCGCTCCGGCCGGGTAAAAAATTGGTCCCGTTCATCACGCAGCTACCCATACCTATGGTAGGTACGCATACCTATCATGTCCGGATAGGTAGGTAGATGTAATAATGTGTTATTTCTGACTATAATCTACCTCTGTACCAAATTTCAGCCAAATCCGTACAGCCGATAGAGCGCGATTGAACAATAAACATCCAAACATCTTCACAAACATTTAGATATATAATTTTGGTATTTAAAAATGTTTTGGTATTTTGAATTGAAGCTATGCTTAGTATAGATATAGATAGCGTTGTAATGTAGCATATTGCCGCTTTCCGGGCGACAATAGTGCCTGGAAAACGGCAATAGGCATACCTCCTGTTACGTGGAACCGAATACAATGATTGGTGAAATGAGGGTGGTAATTCACTTCTACCTAATCTTCCGGGTATAAAGGCGTGATTATATGTAAATATTTATGTAGAATGTTGTAGAATATTTATTTACATTTGATCTGGAAGATATTTGATTAACTTTATTAGCTCACGCAATAGGTACCAATAAAAGAACACCTAAACGTTATATAATTAAGTTATTTATCATTAACTGTAAACTGAGGTGACGTAACACTTGATGTATAGCCGTTCACAAAAAAACAACCAATGCCGCACTTTCAAAAATATGAAATACCGAGTGCTTCGATAATATAAAGCCTCATCCACACAGACGCGTTATTAAACCCGAGAAAACCACACGCGTTATAGCCATATCAATTTTAGTACTTTATGTAATTGAGGACGACGGCTACACGACGCACTGCTGCGATAAAAACGGCACTCGCACTTGTGCATAAGCCCTCCTAGACTAGTAGAATAAAATGATAAATATGGGATATACCTATATATGTATGTGACAGTCTCACACAAATCTCATACATTCGTCGTTCTATTCTACAATACGCCTGCCAACGAATTGCCACTTACACAATGTCAGCCTGTGACAACGGCTGGTGTAAACTGGTCGAAACATCAGGCAAATCAAAGATGTATCTGTATATATGATCGCGTCGTTTTTTTATTTTTTATCTAGGACACGCCAGCTTGACTTCACCTCACCTGATGGTAAGCTTAAGTAAGTAAAGTAAACATTATTGTGTATCATGGAACCCGAAAGTTATAAGTTAGAATTGCCACTTGTCTAGAGAGGAAGAAATAAGGATGTTTAATCGCTATAACGCGTCAGATATTACCGACCGATAGTAACACGGCTGTGTGGATGAGGCTTAACAGTATCGCGAACCAATATATTATTTTGTGTGATTGTGTTTCAATGGAGACCCGGGTCAGAGTTCAGCTCGCCTTAATGATTTATTCATGATACCTCAAAGCACCAGGTTCTATGAAGTCAACCGTAGATTGAATCGTTTTCAACGATATTCCTCACCTTTGACCTATTTATTTTAAATACTCGTGTAAAATTGTTCATTAGGTTGTGATCATAGTTCGATCAGTCTCATCAGGTGTAAATCGGCATTGGAATATACATAAATACAAATACTTTTTAATGCCTTTACGTCTTCGGAGATTCACAGGCGAGAATATATTAATGTATATATCTGTGTAAATGTGTGCAATGCCAATGCCTTAAAACAAAGGTCTTTGAACAGTGCGTCCTACCTGTTATGACTTACGGTGCCGAAACGTGGACACTTACAGTGGAGCTGGTCCATAGCTTAAAAGTCGCGCAGCGGGCAATAGAGCGAGCTATCCGACAGAGAACTAAAGTTACCGACATAGGTCACAGAATAAGCAAGTTGAAGTGGCAGTGAGCTGGTCACGTTTGTCGAAAGACCGATGACCGTTGGAGCACACGAGTCCTAGAGTGGAGACCGCGAGAAGGTAAACGAAAAGTAGAACGCCCCCTAGCCAGATGGACGGACGACCTGAAAGGTGGCTGGGACAGACTGGATGCGGAAGGCGAAGGATCGGAGAAAATGGCACACATTGGGAGAGGCCTATGTGTATGGTTGATCTGTGTATAACCAAATCTCGGGGTGTAGTCTATAAAAAACAATAAGTCTATAAAGGGGGAATACTGACGGAGAGTACGAGGATCGGTAAATGGCACCCACCGTCGTCGCCGCAAGACGGATTTATAGGTGATTTTGATGATTTCAGGCGACTGACCACTGAACCGGCTCAGTGGTCAAAACAAGTGAAGGAGGTAGGATACGACGGTATTCCCGTTCTAATTGAGCAGTCCGACTGGGGAAGTACCTCCACCCTACAGAATACCACGGCTATAATAACCTCGTTTTGTGTTCCCGACTGTGAGTAGGGTAGCCAGAGCTCACTGGAGAGTTTTTGTGCTGTCAGTGGGAAGACCAAAGGCTTGTCCTGATTTTGTGTTCTGCACTGGGGGCACATAAAATTTCTGTTCTTACAGGGTCGGCAGCATGGTTGTGACTCCACTGGTGTTGCTCAAGTCCATAAGTCACCATTACTTACACATACCGTGTGACAATGGTGACACTTAGCTTGACAGCCTCATCATATGCTTTTTCACGCCCCGCTTAAAGGACCCGGGACTGTAGGAAGAAGAAACACGTGAGCTGGCAATGAATTTTAGGCCTTAATGGTGCGACAGAGGAAAGAGTCTCCGAACCGCTTGGTTCTTGATCGGATGTTTTGCACCGTGTGCGGATGACATCTAAGACCTGCACGTGTTGTCCTGTGTAGGAAAGGGGAGGGTGGGATGAATTGGAAGAGCTCATCAGAACACTACCTACACCATAATCGCATTAATTCCCGTTAACATAATAGCATACTAAATATTTAAAATTTCATTTAACTTAAAATACCGCGGTAGCCTAGTGGTATGGGAAATGGACTGCTGAGACGAGGTCTCGGGTTCGATCCCAGGTTTTACCATGGCACACACCAATGACTTTTCGATGCTTTTCGAAGTTATGTGTGTAATTATCGCAGGTTTATAAGTGTCCGGTTAATGGCAATAGGCTCGCCACCTATAACATTAGGACCTAAACATAAACTATCGAAATGTGGGTGCTAGCACCTCTGCCTACCCCTTCGGGGAATATAGGCGTGAATTAATGTTATGTTATGTCAATTAATTCAGTAGGTAGACATTAAACACAACTCAAACTGAGAGTTCAGACGGCAGTCGATCCCAATATAGCTGGTAAACCACCACATTTAAGAGTACCTGCAATCCAAGATGAAAGCCTTGCACCGGGGAATAGCACAAGGATTATGATGACTTGATTACTAACATCGACGTTACATCAAACAGTTTAATGAAGCGTGATCGTTTTGGCAATTAACTCAGTTCAAGGCGAAGGAGCGTCTACTTATTATATTATTATGTCCATATAAGCACCATCACGCTCCCAATTTGTAATGGATCTAAAGTCCGTCAAGTGAACTGAGGACAAACACGTCGTTAAAGTTATACTGGAATATTAAACAGTGTAACAGTCTAAATTAATATGTTCAATCTAAATTCTTTACCTGATACAGTGATGTTTTTCCGGTAGTAAGAAACGTTAGAAGAATCGTACTTTTTAGTATCATTTGTAGGTACGATTTATTAGCCAGCTGCAGTGTCATATAGGTAGGCAGAGGTTCGCCAGTTTATGTTTAGGTCCCAATGTAATAGGTGGCGAGTCTATTGCCATTATAAACCTGCTATAAATACACACATAACTTCGAAAAGCATAGAAAAGTCATTGGTGTGTGCCATGGTAAACTCGAGACCTCGTCTCAGCAGTCCATTACCCACACCACTAGGCTACCATACATATACATACAGTAGAAATAATACAGTCTCAAAACAAGTGGTTGCAAAAAGTGCTGCCTTTCTTTGTCGCATGATAAAGAACAGCCCCCACTAAACAATTGTCAATTCGTTGGCCGACATTTTGTTATGTTGAATGACAAATGTATAGGATTTATTTATGTATTTATTCATTTATTATCACAAACAATTTATACATTGTGTAGGATAGAACAACATACAAAAATCTAATGATAAAACATATAAAAAACACATTTTACTACAATTTACATCATTTCCTAAAAAATTGGAGTCACATCTTAGTTTAAGTTTAAATATTGAATGCCTGCATTATAACTTAAGAAAAACATAATAATGTTCAATTTTCAATCATTGATAGCTCAATTTCTTAGGATAATTTTAATTCAACACCATTATGTCACTTCAATCAATAAAATCTATTAATTATATAAAATGAAAAATAAATATTTTATAAAAAAATAACTTTCGCAGTCAAAAACTTAAAACAAAAAATAACAAAATGTATGGGATATGACGTATATAACAGTAGTCAACGTATGTCATAAACATCAAATCTCATATATTAATAATTCTTTTCTACAGTAACGAATTGCCATTGTTTAGAGGTGCAAGAATGCTTTAACAACATACTTTTTTTTTTCATGCTTTCCCGGGTTTTTTTTTTTATTTTTTTTTACTGATGCCTTCTCCCTAAGTCGAAGCCCTATGTAAACTGTTTCATTTTAGTCTGCTAGTCTGGCCATGAGGTTCAATAACCCTCACAGGGTTCATCTTCCTAATCTATACTATTTTTTTCCTATTTTCACACATTCATTCCGAGCCTCTTTATCATGCCAGTTCTATCTTTTAT
Organism: Eilema griseolum; assembly: GCA_963662185.1. Lineage (NCBI taxonomy): Eukaryota > Metazoa > Arthropoda > Insecta > Lepidoptera > Erebidae > Eilema > Eilema griseolum. The sequence goes on along the minus strand of OY759243.1, from coordinate 1,792,628 downwards.
TCTTCTCGCACTTTCTTTCCATACCTTTCATACTTTGGGATTACAAGGGGGGGGGGGGGATGTGGTTATTTTGCGTCTGGTTTATTTTTCTCCAGATAATAATATCAAAAAATATTATATACTAATGCGGGATTCAGACTGATCTGTTCAGCCGTTTGAACGTATTGAGTAACAAACAGCCAACAGAATTTTACTACTTAATGCACTTATAACATGATATATAATAGGTAGGTGTCAGGTACCATAGTTTAATTTAATACGTTCTAAATTAATGTTAGACAGCGGAAACGAAATTATTTTTTCGGTCAAATTTCTAACGTATAAACGACGCTTCTGTGTATTTTTATTGGTAATTTATTTATGCATATATTATTAATACTAAGTTACCAATAATATACTATTGCTACTGTAGTACCAGTAGCAATATGATAACATTACTAATAGGTAATGCAATAACATCTCTCGCCTCTCGGATTACATATAAATACTAAAAAATTAGATTTATCAAAGAATCAATTTCATTTATTCAGTTTAGGCTCATAAAAAGCACATATGAACGTCAAAATTTTACAATTATAAAAAAAAAAAAAGTAAAAATTTATTTTGCCATTACAAAACTGCAAACAACTATTCACAAGATTACCAGGTATGTACATAATAGTATTGAATAGAAACAATTCCAATATTGCCAAAAGCTTTCTACACTAGGCTTAGCCTGTCCTGTAGAAAACTTCTTTTTTTTTTTAAATATGAAATAATGTAAAAATGAACCATTGGAAAATGGTTCTTTCGCTAGTTTGGTAGGTTAGTTCTACTGAGAAGATATCAGCAAGAAACGCAGAGGAGTATATAAGAACTAGATTATCTTTCTTTTTTAAATTTACTTTAGTTTACAATTTATTTTGTGCGGGCAAGCAAGAGACTTGTGTTGACCACGCATTTACACCATTAAGATACTCATCTACTTCATAGTTTTGTGTTTACGCGGCTCCAAAGGTCGTAGCGTGATGATACTAGCCTATAACCTTCCCCAAGAACTGGTCTAATAAATACATAATGAATTTTCTACATCGCACATGTGGTTCAAACAAACCCTTTAGCGTAATATGAATACTATGCAAATACAGTTTTGATTTGAATGCTAATGGAATTAACGCTAAGATGAAGACACAGATAATGTGAATAAGTGGGGGCATCTTTTCAGTAGAACCAACCTACCGAACCAGCGAAAGAATCGTTTTCCAATGGCTTATCTACCTTATTTATTATATTTACCCGATTACGCCTGCGATGGTAATATATGTATGTTTTTAGTTTTATTTGTGCTCCTCTTCAGGCCTAACGGCTGCTTTCGATAAATGTGGTCTCAAATGGAAGAAAGGTATTAATCTCCCGAGTGCCATAGGGTACATAAAATGCTCTACGCGGGTGTCGTGCGGTCCATGGCCCTGTACGGGTGTCCCGTGTGGGCGGACACCCTGAGTGATCGGCACATGCTTCTGCTGCAGCGTCCGCAGCGGAAGTTGGCGTGCCGCATCATAAGGGGGTACCGCACGATATCATTCAACGCGGCGAGTCTCCTCGCCGGATCGCCACCATGGATCCTGGAAGCGAGATGCCTTTCGGCGCTATACAGGTTCCGAAGGGCGGCGCGGGAGCGGGGTCACGATCCCGAGCCCGAAGAAATTCGGGCCGTGAGATCCCGGCTCCACAGGGAAATGGTGGCAGAATGGGAGAGACGACTTGGGCAACCAAGCGCAGGGCACGCCGTAGTAACGGCGGTAAGACCCATCATGGGGGAGTGGCTAGAGAGGCCACACGGCAGCCTCTCGTACCGTCTGACGCAGATGATCACCGAGCACGGATGCTTCGGAAAGTATCTGCGTCGGATGCAGAAAGAGCCAACGTCCGAGTGCCATCACTGCGACGCGAGCGAGGACTCAGGTCCGCACACGCTCACCGAGTGTCCGGCGTGGGAGACGCCGAGGCGGGAGCTTGTGGCGGCCCTGGGAGTGAGGGTTCTCACGCTCTCCACCTTGCTCGCGGCGATGGTTCGCTGCGCGGATGCGTGGGCGGCCGGCGCCTCCTTCTGCGAGCAAGTAATGCTCGTGAAGGAGGAGGCGGGGCGGGAGCGGCAGCGGGAGCGACGAAGGATCGCTAGACAAGCTGCCCGCGCACGAAGGCAACTCGGGCGTCGGAGGTCGATGAACGACCTCCGCCCCCCATGAGCGCCGACCTGGGGGTGACAGGTGAAGCCGCCTGTCACCCTTGCAGAAGCAGGCCGCGGCGGCGGCGCGCGTGGCGCGCCTCCCCGTTTCCGGTGACGAGTTGGGGACTCTGTGGTCCCCACACCCGAGAAGAGGGCCAGATCGTGAGAGATGGCCCTGGGTCGGCCGGGGTGCGAGAGATATGCCTGTCAACCTCACCTTCGGCAACCGAAACGACCCACAGGCGGCGTGCGTTTTAGTCGGTTCGAGTCCGACATAACCTCCTCCACCGGCTCCGGTGGGGAGGTATCCGTGGGGATTTTGCGCACGTAAAAAAAAAAAAAAAAAAAAAAAAGGGTACATAAAATGTCAACAAAGACTGTATGTTATGTACCCTATAATGTCCACACTACATTATTTTTGGTGCTTTACATAATTGTAAATTTTGACATTGATTGTGCTCTTTATGTGCCTAAACTGAATAAATGAAATTGATTCTTTAATTCTGAATATTAGCAGATCCATTATCTACCTATTTATTAGTAAAAGTTACTTTTCTGATAGGTGTTTTCAATGATTTTTCTGTTAATAAAATACCTACTTAATATACTGTACTTATTATTGCAATGTTTCAATATATAATGTTTATCATTCGGTTAGCGGACCCACGAACCATATTGTATACTTAGTTTTTATTATTATATCAAGGTAAAAGTCCACATTTGCGGGTAAACAGTCACAAGTTGATTAATCATTGGACTTTACTTAACTCTCACCGATCACCGTAACGATGATGAAAATAAAATATAAATATTTAACAAAGTATTTAATATGGCCGCGCGAATTCACTTAATAATACCAATCAAGTTAATTTAAAGTTGTAAATGAATGAAATAAATTGAAACTCGTTATATTTATTACAACACCTGTCATTTTTGGATCAAAATCATATTTAATTAGAATGTTGATAGGATTGATTCATTTGGGATAACGTCTGATTAAAGGCGCCAGGCTGCAGCAGGAATACTATGAGATAAGGAAAGAAAGAAAGAAAGAAAGACAAATTTATTGCTACAGAAAATCTACAAGACACAGTGACAGAAAGAACACAAGCATAATATAATACAACATAAGCATAACACATACAAGAATATCATACATAAGCATAACATACATTAAAATTTAACAAAAGCCATCAATATAGGTAGGAACAGTAAATTCCCCTCAAATAAAGAGTCATTATTATATCATACATTCGCGTAGTAAATCAAGCTAACCGTTAAAAATGCATTGCTTCTTCTAGCCAATAATCCTAAAGTATCCAAAATATGGTTTTAATTGATTAATAAGTAGAAAAACTTGGATCTGTCCAAGCGGGATTCAAACCCGCGATGTTTCCCCCAGTAAGAGATTTTTTCTATTCCTTAATCGATTTGAATAGTTAGCATACTAAATGTTTTAAAATTTCGTTCCAAAATATGTTTTTCTTTGAATACTTTAGATATCATCTATATGAAACAAACAAGTATCAATTTGATGATTAATTTAACAAAATACAAATCATATTTATGTGATATATAAAAGGGTAGTGAGAGTTGCTACGACATCACAAATTAAAATCTATAAAAACACTTTATAGTACTTTAAATATACCATTTCACCCAGCCTAGAAAATATAGATTATCTCTCCCTATTAAATTCTTTAAAGTACTTCCTGGAATGTGGAGCCTCATTCCAAATATTCGATCACAAGTAAAAAGTAAAACAGGACCAGCCTCTAAACTGTCAAATAGGTAACAGAATGAGCACAGCGGACAAACAGACAGGGGTCGGGCGCCACTTATTACATAATTGGACCCACGATCCAACTTTCTACGTGAGAATATTTAATAATTACCCCTACTACGGAACTCGAAGGATCGGATTTCTGACTCTAAGACCCGTACTCAGAAGGATACTCAGTTTTAAATCTCGATTTATAACTATATCTGAGGACAGATTGTATTCTAGATGACAGTTCAGTCAATATGAGAGTCTAATCACAGCTGAGCGTTGTTCTAGAATTAGCCTAAGGACGATATTCTGAGTAAATACGCTACTGGTAATGTTAAGCTACGTGATGAATTTCTTACATGGAACGATTTTCTTACTTTTTGTTGATCATGGCATAGCTGTCAAATGTCCAACTGTTTGGTGAAAAATCGAAACATATAGAGTGCCAAAATTTCACTCAAATGAAGAGTGATCAAAGAGTACCCACGCACACTCAAGTTGTGGAATGAACTCCCTGCTGCGGTCTTCCCATGCACCTACAATATGGGGTTCTTCAAAAGGGGCATTAGGAAGTTTCTTCAGGGTCGGCAACGCGAGTGTGACGCTCCTGGTGTTGCACGAGTCCATAGGCCACGGTAATCACTTCCCATCAGGTGGGCCGTGTGCTTGTCTGCCACCTAGGTGGTAAAAAAAAAGTACCAGAATTTCATACAAAGATGTAAATTTGGAAAAAAAAACAAATGCACTCTGATGGACTTCAATCTGCTTAGTAAAAGATATCCTGAAATTCTTTAAACTCCATTCAAATATTAGTTCGTCCAAGTGTCAGCTCTTCACTTTGTGGTTCACATAATTTTCAGAAAATTTCAACCAAATCATTCATTCATGAGTTTTTGCGTTCTGCAAGGAAGTATAATAATAGCAATTCCTTAAAATGATCAATAAAGTTTCTCCATAATCTAGAATGATTTTTAAATGGTTTTATAAATATAAAACCAAATTGCAGATAGACTCTTTACAAATGTAAAGAGTCTATCTGCAATTTAATCATATTTTATAGTAATATTATCGCTAGTATTAAAAAGCTATGCATTCTGGCCGGGCAAATGATATTATTTATAAATTGGGTATTTACACGTCGCATAAAACAGTTAAATAGAAACCAGAAATGTTATCAAAGTTATCGAGTTCTCCAAATGCCCCAATAAATGTCTGACGCGTCCAGACTCACATCACGAATCCACTTAGACTATAGCCTATGACCTGGCCTGGGCGATGAGCGCACGTGTAGCGGTCAAGTCATTAGAAACCTACTGTCAATCAAGCCTTAATTTAATTTCAACCAATAAACGATTTGTAGAATAGATTTTATTTGAGGAAAAAAATAATTACTCGTAAATTTAGAGACCTAATTGCAGCTGTTTTTATTATTTTTATATAAATTTAGTTCTCCGCGAATGTGGTGTCCATGTCTTTGATTGATTTTTAACTAATCTGTTTAATTCGGTTACATAGTCTTCTCATGCTTGGTCTTTTTTGGGGAGGTTTTCGTTACTATATGTATGTATGTATGTAGGTTCTCTTTTTTAGGCAACTGTTAATTCATAGCAATAGGATTTTTCATTATATTAGTGAGCAAGAATTTTCGCATTGTCTTTAATAGTATCTAATATGATATTGCGATTGCTATGCATCTAAAATTTTTATAAGATACACTTTTCATAGTCATAACCCAAATCACAGCTCAGTCTCTGTATATAGCGAAGTGCTATCCAGCGCGTAGTGTGACAGCACTATGTCGCTTTTTCGTATAAATATCTACTCGAACTCACTCAAAACAGTTTCGAGTGTGAATAAAATCGATAGTAGTAGTATATTAATGTAACCAAAGTATTTAAAAGTGGTAAACAAGACAATCTGTTTGTTTTTATCACTGCATTCAGAGCGTCCCGTGGCGAAGCGGGCCGCGTGCGACGTCATTCGCCCCGAGCCACATACTTGACGGCGATCAAATGTACTGTGGGACTTGATATTATGAAAATTGTATTTCATTAGCAATCGTAAGTCCATCTTTATCTAGCTATACGTAAAATTAAAAACATTTGTCTGTTCATTATTTATTTATTTATTCTTATAATTGCAAATACAGGTATATGGGTTGTTATGTTCGTACAATTAAGTAACACTATATTTAGCCTTGCGGCGTGCAATATTTTGTCAATAAAAAAAGAAGTTAAAGAATACAAAATTAATACATGTCAATATGGGAGTCAATAATAGGTATGTAGCACATATCAAAAAAATAAATATCATAAATAACTTAAAATGTCAATAGGTATACTTGTCTATAACAGTTCATCACATAAATATTCCTTTACAGAATAATAGCACTTCTGCAACAATATTTTCTTAAGTGTATATTTAAAAAAATTATAATTACGTTCCTCTAGAATTGACTTGGGTAAGTGGTTATATATTCTGGGAGCCATGCAGAAGATACTCTTGTTTAAATAAGCTGTGGAGTTGGAAGGAATACAAATTTTTAAATTATGTCTACTGCTTTTCAATTTTACGAACATATGAGCATTCCTCTTCACAAACAATACTGTTTCTAAAATATAAATACATGGCAGAGTCAGAATGTTTAGTTTAATAAAGGAGGGTCGACAGCTATCTATTGATTTTAGATTAGAAATGGCCCTTACGCATTTCTTTTGCGCTTTAAATGCATATTCTACATCAGTAGCGTTGCCCCAGAAAATTATACCGTATCTTATGATTGAAGCAACATAACCATGGTAGGCGGTCAGGACTGTAGACGTACTTGATGTTTTCGAAAGTTTATAAAGAGCATAGGAGTACTGGTTTATTTTAGAACACAAACTTTCAATATGAATCGTCCAGTTCAAGTTCTCGTCAATATTTAGACCTAAAAATTTTGCTGCTGATACTTGTTTAATGTCCCTATTATTATACCGTATTTCCAAGTTCACTAGTTTATTAACTCTATTGCTGAATGTCATTATGCTAGTCTTGTCAATGTTTATTTTTAAGTTATTTTGTGTTAGCCAACCTATACTAGTGCTCAAAGTTTCATGAATTTGGTGTTCAATCTCTTGTTTATTGTTTCCTTTAAATATAATAGTGCTATCATCAGCAAAGAGTACAGATTCATGGTGCAAGACCTTGGGAAAATCATTTATATATATAATAAACAACAGTGGTCCCAATACACTGCCTTGTGGTACACCAAATACAACATTTTGCTGCTCTGAAGAGTAATTAATAATTGTTTTTTTAACAGGACATATCTTTGAGATTTGAGTGACTTGCTTTCTGTCTCCAAGATATGATTTTATTAAGTCAAGTATGTTTCCTCGAACTCCATAGGCGTTTAGTTTCTCTAGTAAAATTTGATGATCCACATAGTCGAAAGCTTTCGATAAATCCATATACAGAGCACATGCTTGACTTTTACTGTCTATCGCAGTCGTGACTGTCCTAAGAAATTTGTAAATAGCGATATTTATATCCTTATTTTTTCTAAATCCTGATTGCTCTTCAACTAACATATTTTTATGTTCGAAATAATTATACAAGCACTCGTAAATCACCTTTTCGAATATTTTAGACATAACTGGGATTAGAGCAATAGGTCTGTAACAATTCATATCATGTTTGTTACCTTTTTTAAATATTGGTCTTATAATAGTTAGTTTGAGCTCAGTCGGAAATATACCATGAAATATGCACAAATTAATTACATGGCTTAGTACAAAAGATAGTTTAGAAGAGACGTGCTTTAAAATTTTAACTGATATACCATCATAACCGGTGCTGTTTGTAGGTTTGAGATTCATAATTATTTTATTTATGTCACTGGGTAATGTTGCAGGCATGAACAAGGAATTTACATTATTACTATCATAGCTTTGTGTCAAGTCTGTATTCAATCTAATTACATGATTTATGTAAAAATTATTAAAGGAGTTGGCTAGTTGCGTAGGGTCACTTATAATATTATCACTAACCACAATGTGCTCAATTTGATCTTTAGGTACGTTAAATTTATTGTTATTTATAATAGTCCAAGTGGCTTTGCATTTATTGCTTGATTTATTAATGAAATTGTCATTTTGGGCTTTCTGTGTCAGCTTAATGATTTTATTTAATCTGGACTTGAGGTCTGTAAAACTGTTTTTATTACGTTCAGTGCGATTAATACGATATTGCCACAAAAGATATCTTTTTCTTTTGCAGCATAGTTTTATTCCGCGGGTAATCCATTTAGGCTTGGTTTTTGCATGTATTTTTTTCTTGACAAGTGGAAAGCAAAGATCATAAAAAAGTCTGAATAGTTGGTGGAATTCTGTAAAGGCAGCACTTGGATCATCGCTTTCAAAGACTTCTTGAAAACTAAGGGCATTAATGCATTCTATGAATTTAACAATGTTTTCTTTGCGATAATCACGTGTTTCAATGTACCAATACCTAAGATTTATATGCTTGGATTTTACTGGAATTTGAAATAATTGAGCAGTATGATCAGACAACGCAAATTCAAAGACCTCATGATGACTACCTCGTATATTAGATAAAAAGTTATCAATACATCTGCCACTGTCCAGTCGTGTAGGTTCTTTGAAAACTATTTTTAGGTTATGCGTGTGTGACATATGTGTGAATACGTTAGATTCATGACTTTTAACAAGTGTATTAATATTAAAGTCACCACATACTATCAATTTCTTTCTACCATATACATAACGACTGATTAAAGAATTAAATCTAATGAAGAATTTTTCAAAGTCGTCAGAATTTGTTCTCGGTGGTCTATATACACATATTACTATGAGTCCATGATTCGTGAGTTCGATACCTGAGCATTCCATAATGCCTTCCATGCCAAATTTGCTGATTTCTTGTAACGGATTAAATGACAGTGAGTTGTGAATAAGGACACATGAACCACCTCTACGGACTTTCCTACAGAAAATAGAACCCAGTTTGTAGTTTGGAATATCAAGTAGCCATATATCTTCCCTCAATAGATTATGCTCGGTGACACATAGTACCCCAACTTGCTCTTTATCAACTTCAAGTTTATCAAGGACTAAGCTAAGTAAGTTAGATTTAGTCATTAGGCCATTAATATTCTGATGTAACAAGTTTAATTTAGTGTTCACGAAAAAAATCAGTAGGCTGACTAGACAATACATTCACAACATTCTCACTCTGCTCATAATCCGATTGGCCGTGCAAGTATTCCATACATGTCTGTGTACTTACTGAACTGTATGATTTTTTAATGTTAAGGGCAGAATTACAATTACTCACACCTCTTTGTTTACTGCGTACATAGTCGTTAAACCTATATGAATATTCTATTCTTAAGATTTCTTTAAGCAAATTCCCTGACACAACTCGGGCATAGAAACCGCGGTATGGTATCTTTACACTAAAGCCCATATCAATGTAAGACACATTTACGAACCGGGAGCAAAGTAATTGCAATTCATAATTAATTTTTTTTTCATTCAGGTATTTATTATATGGGACTTCACAAAATAATACGTTCGTATTTCTAGTTAAACATAAAAAGTGGCTAACAGAAATTTTAAAATTACATGGTGACCTATCATTCATACCACCTAAAATAACAACATAATCCCTATCGGTTAGTGTGTTGATACAACAACGTTCCGAAGTCAGTACATCTTGCAGTGGTGCTCCCGATTTCCAGTAGCATGTCACTTGAAATTTTTCGCCCACCAGATATTGCAGTGCGCATTGTAATTGACGTCCTTGATCGTCGGCGATTATGATTATCCTGCGTTTAGCAACAGTACGCGGACACTCACGCGCGGTCCGGGTTAGTGACATTGTTGCACTTGCCTGGTTGTCTTTTGAGATTGTTGTTTGTGCAGATGGCAAAGTTTTACTTGAGGTGCTTGGATTTATCTCAATGCGTTGATCAGGAGTGTGTTGATTATCTTTCAGATTTTCTTTCAGGTCATGAGGCTCAGTTGCTTTACTTAAACCTAAATGAGAAGTAGTGTCAATAGGTATTTTTCTAATGTTCTTGCCAATATTTGTGTTTGTGTTGGTGCTTAGTCTCTGAATTGTGTTGTGGAACTTTGTAGGTGTAGAATAGCGAGCCCTGCGTTGTTTATTACGTGATGATAACGGCGTCATCCTAAGACTCTCTGATTGAGTGAGGTTTTTATAAACTTCAGCGATTTGTTGACTTTTGTTTAGGTCGCATTTGAGGCGGTAGTTTTCTGAATTTAGATTCTCGATCTCTTGATGCGCAGTAGTTAGTTCTTGAGTAAGTTTATCTAATTTTTCCCTGAGATCGTATATAGTTCGGCTGTCATTCAACGATGTATTCGGCAGGCTTATCACACTTGTGTCGAATAGGTTGGTCCGGTTTAGGTAATTAATCGACGCATCGCTAATGGAGAGTGTTCGTTGAGCCCTACATGAACGGTATGTAATATTGCTACCGTCATCCATGTCTCAAACAAGCATTTAAGTGGTCTCTTTTTGCAATGTTTTTGCTATACACTGTGTATTTTTTCGATTCTATTATAATATATTTTATATACCAAATAAATCTCAAAAAGATGGAGCGCAAGTGAGATTTGAAACCTACGTCTTCAAATCACAGGTCGGGCGGTTCACCGTTGCACCACGAAGGTAGTTACTGCTGCGTGCCAAATAGACTGTTCTTATGTAGGTCGTAGGTCTGCTGCACTATTGTAGTATTACGAAGGTCACGTTGTTGACGTCGTCTCGTAACAAATCATTGATTAGTTAGGTACGTACGACGACGACCATAAAGTAGACTGCCTAGGTAAGAACTTGCTGTGTGAGATAACAGAGGGCGCTGATGTCGAACCTAATGTTTTAAAATCCGTAATATTCTTTTGCTTTGTCTGTGGTTCGCCAAGTCCAAAAAAAGTTACGCTACTCGACACCAGCTGCGTTGAAGTCGCCCTTTTTTGAAAACAAACGGACTTTTTAAAAACAAAAATGGGAAAAAGTTCCTTTAGTCTACTTTGATGACTGTCACTATTGTTTCAGTTATTGTTATGGAACAGGGTTTAAGATGCGTAAGCAAATTAGGGTTTAGAAATATTATTTAAAGATGTCAAGTCATAGGTTCCACATATTAAGATATCACTATATTTTCGTTCTTACTGCACCAAGATCGTCACCAACACTGTTACACTTTAATTTGTTGTTCAACTTCACTTCCATTCACTTCCAACAGTTCCGTTATTCGTTTTTATAATTTTAACAATGAAAATAGCGATAGCACAGTTACAAGCAATGTTTACTTGACAGCGCCACCTGGCGAAAAAATTATTATGTTTGTAATTCGATAACCAATGATCTGATTTACATTTCTTTTTCTATACATACATACATAAAATCACGCCTGTTTCCCATAGGGGTAGGTAGAGATCACAAAACTCCATTCGTTACGATCCTGATATACTACTCTCGCTTCATTCACTCTCATAACATTCTTCATGCATGCTCGCCGGTTTAGGGTACTCCTGACCTGCCCCTTTTCTAAAACTTCCCCGATTTGGTCCAGGTATGTGCGCCTTGGTCTTCCCCTTCCGACGGTACCATCCACACTCGCCTCATACACCTGTTTCGTTAGTCTTCTTTCATTCATTCTCTCAACATGATCGAACCATCTTAACATTCCTTTCTCAATTCTCATCACTACATCTTCTATCACTCCACATCGCTCTCTTATCACGCTATTTCTCTTCTCTCTTTTTCTATAGGTATTGTGAATATTTGTTAGTAGTAATTTTATTAATATTAAACGGTGATAAAGTATTTTGTGTACCACACAGTTGCAACCCATGAGTTGCAACTGTTATTCCAGCATATCCAGAGGATGAACCTGCTATTTGACCGGAACTCAGAAGCTTGCGACGTATTGATACTGAACTACGACAATTAATTCTTCTAGAGGGTGTAATTTATTCTTCTTCGGTAAACCAATCATTCTTTAGTTTAAAGTAAACTGAGAAACGTATCACGCTATGACGTCATACTTCACGAACTTGGTGGTTTCACTGTATGTTATTCCGAATCTAATTTTGAAAAAACAAAAATGAGTCTTCTTCATCATTCTAGCTTTCACACTTCAGAGTCTCGGGTTCGTTTTACCAGTCTAACTGCGGATTTGGCTGAACTTCTATATTTTCCGTGAAGCGACAGCCATCTGACCTTCAAACCAAAAGACCAGTTGTTAGACTTTTTAGGGCTCCAACTATCCGTAACAACTGCCACAGATGTTTGTATATTTATTAGCGTTTAACATGCATACAAATATTTGCACTGAACGTGGATCGAACCTGCATTTCCTACATAGCGGCAACGTTCACTACCGCCAAGCTACAGAGGCTGTATACTAATTACCAACTATGTGACCTTATAGCGGACTCACGCGGTGCAGATACATTTCATCTCTGAGAAGTATATAAGATCGTCTCTCAATAACCTGGAACGAGATGGGGACTCCGTAGTCCCCTAGAACAGAGCCGTGTCATAAGAGACGATCTTGCTGGCCGGGCTATGAGAGATATAATAATAATAAATATTTTTATTTCGGACTTCGGGGTCCATAAAGGTGTTAGTAACAATTTCCTTACGATCTAATGTTAGTAAGACATGAATTAAAATGAAAAACAAAAATAGAAACAAAAATAAAAATACAAATACGCGGAAGGAGGAGACAGATTCACACCTTTATGGCGTGAATCCGTATCCACCTCCCGAGCAGATATGTTTCAGATAATCTCACATCAAGCAACCTGCGGCCTACACAGTCGGGGTGCGTTTAAGTCGGTTCGAGTCCAACATAACCTCCCCTACCGGCTCCGGTGGTGGGTGGTATCCGTGAAGATAAAGAAAAAAAAAGGGTTTCCTGAGAAATAGCAGTGAAATAGCTATTCCACTAGTATCTTGAAGGAAGTCAGTTACGGGATTCAAGTGTAATGCATACTAACATATCTCTCGAAAGTTCAACCATTGCGCTGCACAAAGCATAAATTCCAGTACATGGCGCTGAAATTATAATACTAAAGGAATTATAAGAGGTAGGACACGACGGTATTCCCGTCCCAATTGAGCAGTCCGACTGGGGAAGTCCCTCCACCCTACAGAATACCACGGCTATAATAACCTCGTGTTCTATTCCCGGCGGTGAGTAGGGTAGCCTCACTGGAGAGTTTTTGTGCTGTCAGTGAAAAGACTAAAGGCTTGTCCTGATTATGTCTTCTGCACTGACGGCACAAAAACTCTCCGTTTTACAGGGTCAGATAGCACGGGTGTGCGTGTGACTCCTCTGGTTTTGTACACTTTCATTAGGCCGTGTGTTTGTCTGCCACCTAAGTTGTATGTATGTAGGAAAAAAACTAAAGTAGCAAAGATACCTGTCCCCTGGTTAGAGTGGTACTGAAAGGAGTAATTCTCTGGACCATTCGTATATAGTTTAATTGTATTTAATATTTACATATCTTTTCTTCGTTTTTTTTGTTCCCGGTAGAGTAGAATTTGGGCCACCCTATCACTTCCCATGCGGTGTCGTACAAGGCGACTAAGGGATAAGGCTGTTTTACACCAGACAGATATATACAGTCCAGACTCAGCTTTAGATGCATTGCTCGAGTCAACAATAGTGCCTGGAAGACGGCAATAGGCTCACCCCCTATTACGTGGGACTGAATTCAGTGATTGGTGAAATGTGAGTGTTAATTCACCTCTGCCTAACCCTCCGGGGATAAAGACGTGATTATATGTATGTATGTATGTATATTATTTCTTGACATGCTTGTAAAATTTCGATGTACTCTTTACATGCCTAAACTGAATAAATAAAGTATCTCGAGCACCTTATGCATGCTCAGAAAAGCATCACTCCATGTTACAATAGGACGTCCATTGCATATTATATCAGTGACACCGATCGTACGACACGTCTGCCTAGCAACAGAAACTGCCAATCAAAGTTCATCTAACCACCTTCATGATATGCCAACCAAAACTAACAAAACCGCTAACGAACCTCATACAAAAGATAGCATAAACTCCGTTACTCGCCGAATCTCGTGCTACCGAACCAAATTAACAACAGTATGAACTAAACACGATAATTTAACATACAAAGCTACCGCCATTTGTACGGAAATGTATGAAATAAAGCTTAATTGTTAATTTGATGATGTGCGACTCGAACTTGCGTGTTGAGACTCTTCACGCGCTCAGATTTCATGCCATAGAAAGTTTTATCGTCAGGGAAATCGATTAAACGCTCGGGGATGGGAGTTTGGCGGAGGCTTGCGCATATGAGGGTGGACGTAATTGATTTTCGATACAAAGAACACCTTCGAGCGGTAATCGGGTGGAACGTATGGTGCCCACGGGAATAAACCTCGCAGAGTTCGTTTGGGTATCAAATGTCCTTGAACTGTAGTTAATAACGGACAGTCACATGGGTGATGGTAATTGACAGGATTGTAGTGTGTAATTTATTGTGACGAATAGTTGTAAGACAATTTGGTGAAACGGTTATTTTTTTAGAATAATAAGAATAAGAATAATTTATTTGCCTTTAAACATGGCAACGTAAATTTTACAATAAGTTAAAGCACAGCATGTTTAGCTGCAAATTACAGCATGCACATTTTATCAGTAAATATGCATATATCTTACTTTACTTTTATTTATTTGTTTAAGAATGTTCACAATAGAGTATTACTTATTATTACAATAAACATTTTTTTTATACAACTTAGGTGGCAGACATGCACAAGGTCCACCTGATGGAAAGTGGTTACCGTGACCTGTGAAGGTATGTAACAACAGGGGAGTCACACTCGTGCTGTCGACCCTGAAAGGACAAAGTGTCTATGCCGTCAGTGCAGAACACAAAATCTGGACAAGCCTTTGGTCTTCCCACTGACAGTACAAAAACTCGTCAGTGAGCTCTGGCTACCCTACTCACCGCCGGGAACATAACACGAGGTAGGGTGGAGGTACTTGCCCAGTCGGACTGCTCAATTGGGACGGAAATTCCGTCGTGTCCTACCTTCGTCTAGACAAACATATTAACTACTCACTTAAATATTTTTGTGCTAGTAGCGTTCGTAGTTTTATGTCTTTATTTCCCCTTTGGCGACATACAAACATAAGTAGATCGAATTTTAACAGGTCCTGACTCTGCATACCCGAATTCTGATCTTGTTTCCATAGCCCATGAGAACCCAAAGACGATTGCATAGTAGATTTTTGAAAACGTGATCCATGTGTCTCAGTTGGTCAGAGCATTCCCCCTGTAAGGGACTGGTTGCGGGTTCAAATCCCGTCTTGGATATTCACTTTTTCCAATATAAATCGGTATGAATAGTTAACAAACTAACTCAAACTATTCAGGACACTCGGGAGTACTAGGAACTAGGTAAAGCTATACTGTATTTGGCCCGTATAGCCTCCCCCCACCCCCTTCTCCTTAGCTTAAACGACACTCAGTCCTAAATCTTGATTTATTTAAAAACAAATGTAATATCAGAGATCTATACAAGCTGTCCTAATAAGAATAGCATTGCCATACTACGTGCCAATCCAGTCTTCTGGAACGCTACCACAAGAGACATGATATGCGGAGGAATGGAATTCCACGACACATTTTCTCTTTTACCTCCAAGTAGTTTTATTTTTTTTTGTATTGCATATATACCTAATAGCTTTTTTTTTAATAACATTAACAATAAAGTTAGCATAGCTGTCTTCAGAGAATTCGAAATTCAAAACAGAGTACCTACCATTCTAAAATACGGGCCATAAAACCAGCATTGAGATTAATCAGAAGTAAATGGAAGGCGTTATAAATATAATAAATCTATACTTAAGCTATTACTCAAAACCTGACATAGTATCGTACACATATCGTACATTCTTCTATATAAATAACAGTCGAGTATCAAACACATAAAACATTCTTCCGTATTCCAAAACATTTTGACTTAGTGCACCGTCTTATAGATTGATGATTTAGTACCGAACCGTTTGATAGCTTAATCTATGGTGCTCATGAATAAAAAACACATTAGCCGATGGTGTGATAAACGTATCGCCGGTGAATAATGGCGTGTAGTGTTTAGAGTAGAACCGATCGCCGCAGCTATCGAAGAATTTCATCGGGGAACGTGTGTATATTGGTAGAACTCAGACCGTATTTCGTTGTTCTAAGTTGTACAACATGTAGCGGGATCAACGCAGGACCTCAGATATCCTAAATAGATGATCTGTAGGTATACATAATACTAGCGGTTACTCGCTTTTGCGTATACATAATACTAGCTGTTAACCGCAGCTACGTCTGCGTGGGATCGATTATTGAATCGTATGCTTCGCTTTTACGGTACGTTGCGATTTGACAAACTTTACGATAGAAAATTCTTTTGAAAGAAGTTTTAAAGCATTTAGTTTAGTTAGCATAACTATTGAAATCGATTAAGATATGGAAAAATTGAATTGGTTCAGGCGCGATTCGAACCTGCGATCTTTCTCATACAGGGGGAACGCTCTGACCACTAAGCCAAAGAACCTTCGCCCGAAATCATCCGAAGTCTTCCATACATGTATCCGTCTTACGGCGACTGTGGGAGCCATCTACCGATATTCGTACGAACTATCTTTGTCTGACTAAGACTTTTCTATATAAAACCGCTAAAAAAAACTAAATCCAACCCTAGTTTATTTTATACTAGCTTTTGCCCGCGGCTCCGCCCGCGTAGATGTCGGTTATCGCGACAAAACATAGCCTATGTCCTTTCCCAAGATCTAATCTACCCCTGTACCAAATTTCAGCAAAATCGGTTCAGTGGTTTAGGCGTGAAAGCGTAACAGACAGACAGACAGACAGACAGACAGACAGAGTTACTTTCACATTTATAATATTAGTAAGGATTTCCAATATTCGACTATTTTACAATCGTATAATACCTTTTATTCATTCAATTATACTATGTTTCCTTTGTTCACACTATAACTCAAGATTGACTTTAGCGATTTCAATCATCTTTCCTTAATATTAATTAACTTACAATTATGGAATATACAAATTAGGAAATATACAAATCGCGGCCTTATCTTTAATTTTAAAGCAATTCTTACACAGAAAATCTTACACAGAATATAGGAAAAGTCGTACAAATTTTCACAATGAATATAATTAACTTATGTTTGTACAATGTACAAAAGAGTTTATGTACCTTCATGTTATATATACGTAACCATAGCGAAGGTATATAAACATTGACCCTGGAAACACATGCGCATGCGTTCGATTCCACACCAACTTTCTCAAACTACATTTTTTCGCGATTGCGTAAATCTGTTTGTTGATCCTATTAACCAAATGTTTTTTTTACATTTTATTAGCATTATAATCTAATGAAACTAATATATAATTTAGAGTTAGGTGTCAGTACGTTGAAATCTATTCGTCATTTGATTATAGATGAATTTAAAAGTTTATTTATATCTGTTAATCAAATTAGGTAATAGTTATTTTAAGCATGGCAAGTTTAGCGAAATAAATATGACCTATTGCTGAATTATATAATGTGATTTGACGTATCCAACCAAAACATACAACTCAGAGCATGCTTAAATAATTCAAACTGTACCTATTTATAACCTTCGCACAAGTGAAAATTATAGGTTGACAAAATTCTATCGCAATCTGAAGAATGCAAATGAGACGACAGAGCTTAAAATACAAATCCAAGTATCAAATAGTAATTTTCGGCATCTCACATACCTACATATAAATACACCTTTATCCCCGGAGGGTTAGGCAGAGGTGATTTAACACCCAAATTTCACTAATCACTGAATTCAGTCGCACGTAATAGGGGGTGAGCCTATCTATTGCCGCCTTACAGGAACAATTGTTGATTCAAGTCATGAATCTGAGGCTGAGTCTGGGCTGTATATATCTGTCTCATGTTAAACAGTCCTATCCCTTAGTCGCCTTATACGAAACCGCATGGGAAGAGACGGGGTGGTCCATTTTCTACTCTGCCGGGAACCACGCTTCTACGTCTTCTTTTTTGCTATTTATTTATTTATTTTATTGATATATGTACACACAAAAACAAACATAGAGATACATAAGTGGAGATAGTAGTACAGAGGCTCTGCTTATGTTTATTAGAAATATCTTAATTGTCTCATAATAAAATGCTTACCAAAAAAATAATCCTTATTGTACCTTGTAGTATCAACTTCTGATACATAGTGTAGTTAATGTTACATATTATACGTTTAAACAGGAAAATGACTGACAATGATGACTAACGAACGAACATATATTAACTAGTCAAGACGTCACGCGAAAGCCAGCGTCATCATCATGCCACGATCGACAGAGACAGTAATTATCGACTAATACGAGTCATTCGCAAGGTTTGTACCTACTCAATTTACAAAAATATACATTCATTCGCGCCTGTAAATCCACGAACCAGTAGTTAGAGGTGCCACGGAGTGTCCGGCGTGGGAGTATCCGAGACAGGAGCTTGTGGCGGCCCTGGGAGTGAGAGTTCTCACGCTCTCTACCTTGCTCGCGGCGACGTGCGCGTGGGCGGCCGGCGCCTCCTTCTGCGAGCAAGTAATGTTCGTGAAGGAGGAGGCGGGGTGGAAGCGGCAGCGAGAGTGACGAAGGATCGCAAGCCAAGCTGCCCGCGTACGAAGTCAACTCGTCGATGAACGACCTCCGTCCCCCATGAGTGCAGGCCTGGGGGTGACTGGTGGAGCCGCCTGTCACCCTGGCAGTTGGGGACTCTATAGTCCCCACACCCGAGGAGAGGGCCAGATCGTGAGAAATGGCCCTGGGTCGGCCGTGGTGCGAGGGATATGCCTGTCAACCTCACCTCGAGACCGACATAACCTCTTCCACCGGCTCCGGTGGGGGGGGTATCCGTGGGGATTTTGCGCACGTAAAAAAGAAAGAAGAAGTTAGAGGTGTATCAATACCCACATTTCAGCTACTATAAGGTCCCATGCCATAAGGGCGAGCCTATTACCGTCAAGCGGGCGCTTTGTCCTGGGCTGTATGTTTTTTGTCGGATGGCGAGCAGCCGTATGTATCCCTAAGTCGCCTTTCACCCACGAAAAGAAACTGGGTGGCCCTGATAATCTCCTCCACCGGGAAAAAAGGTAAAAACATTCTTAATTGTATTATTCAAATGTCATACATACATATAGTCACGCTTTTACCCCCGGAGGGTTAGGCAGAGGTGAATTAACACCCACATTTCACCAATCATTAAATTCGGTCCCACGTAATAGAGGGTGAGCCTATTGCCGTCTTCCGGGCACTAATTTTGACTCAAGACATTCATCTGAGATTAAGTCTGTGCTGTATATATTTGTCTGGTGTCAAACAGTCCTATCTTTTAGTCGCCTTGTGACACCGCATGGGAAGAGATGAGGTGGTCCAAATTCTACTCTGCCGGGAACCACGCGGCGAATTGTTATATTCCAAATGTCATAGCTGTCATAACATAAGTACGGGAGAGCGGGGTGCGGGTTGGGTAACCTCCACGTTGGCTTACCTGTTTCTTTTCCCTCTGGACCGCGGTCCTGGGGAACGGAAGCGGGGAGGCTGGTGCACCCTGGACGACGGTTAGTTGACTCTGACTCCAAGGAGAAGGAGCTCTGCTAGCCGTCGACAAATAACCCGACCAGCCCTTTTTAGGGCTAGCGGGCCCAGGTTTTTAAAGTCTGGGCCCTGTCGTTCCCAGTACCCCTCTGCTTTCAGAGGGGACATGGGGGCGACACAAGGATCCTCGGGATCCAGGGACGGGCCGGCCTTCTGCTCGCGCAGTGGCTGGCAGGCATTCGTGCCACCGTCGGTGTTGGGAGAGTTGGCTGCTCTCCCGCGTCGCGTAACCTCCAGGATATCGACAACGACCTGAGTGTTAGCCACACTTGGGAAGCCGGTATCCTGAAGGCCGTGGGGCTTGCCTTAATTGGCCGGCCCGCGACAAGGAAAAGTCTTAAAAACCCGACAGCGAAGTCGCTTAAAACCTGTGGACACCTGGGGAAATCCACAGTATGTACCCCGCTTCCTGGAATGAGCGTCACCCAGGAAGTGTAGTTTAAATCGCGTCACAATCGTGGGAACTACATGGAGAAACTGAATACCCAAAAACCCAAACCAAGTAAAACAGTCTGCGCGGAGGTCGCGCAGCACCACGACGCGGAGGTCGCGTCCCAAGCAGGGGCAGTGTCGGAGGAATTCGACACTGCCACTGAGAGGAGCAGGGCGAACAGCCCGGTGGGTCTGCAGACCCGGAAATCTGCACCACGGCGGAAGCGGAACCGCAAAAAAAAAATTATCCCCCCACAGAAGACCGAGTCGGATCTCGAGTTGACCCTGACCGACTCGTCTTCCAGCAGCTCCGGTGGGGATGAAAAAAGGGTTCCCCCCCCCACCCAAGCAGTTTGCGGTTAGCCGACGAAAGCTGCAGGGTGGGGGCACCAAAGCCGCCCCCTCACGGGCCTCAGCCGGGGAAGATGTGGGGGCGCCGCCGAGTCCCTCCGTCTCGGCGGCGCCAGCGCTTCGTACAGACGGTTCCACGTCCAGGGACGTGATGGAGGCCCTGGAGAGACTGGCCGGGGCCCGCTCTGGACCTCCAACGCCAGAGGAGGACCGGGTTCGGCTGGCAGCGACGCGCCTTGTTGAGCAATTTGAGCTGCTCAAGGCGGAGCTGGCCGAGTCCCGGAACGAGCGAGCTCAACTTGGCAGGAGGCAAGTTGAGCTCCTCAATAGCGTGGAGCGAACAGCGGCTGAGCACAGAAAAGAGATGGAGAGGATGGCGGCCGAAGTGGCGAACCTCCGTCAGGTCGTCGCCGGGCTGCCATGACATGAGGGCTCTCGACATGCCGGGCCCCATCCGGGTGAAACCCACGCGGACGGGTGCTCGGTTACTCGAGATCCCCGGCGCATCAAGCGGTCCCCAGGCCGATGCCCTAGCGGCTAGGCTTCGGGACGCGCTAGACGCAGCCGACGTACGGGTGTCCAGGCCCAACAAATGCGCAGAAATGCGCATATCGGACTTGGACGACTCCATCACGGCGGAGCAAATCCGCCTCACCGTGGCGGAGGCCGGGGGCTGCCCCCTAGAGGCGGTGAAGGTCGGAGCAATCCGCTTCGGCCGCCGTGGACTGGGGGCGGCAGTTGTCGGCTGCCCCATCGCAGCAGCCAAAAAGGCTGCCGACCGGGGGTTCCTCGCCGTTGGAGGCGTGGTGCGGGTGCAGGTCCGGCTCCTGCAGGCTCGACCGACCAGGTGCTTTAGGTGCCTGTCGGTCGGCCACGTGGGGGTGCAGTGCACGGCGGCGGTGACGGTCGGTGACCGCTGCTTCCGCTGTGGCCAACCCGGCCATACGGCCGGTGGATGCGAAGCTCCGCTGCACTGTTTCAGGTGTGCAGCGGGGGGCAAACCGGCCGACCATAGGGTTGGCAGCAAGGCCTGCACCGGGGGGGAGCCGAAGCCGCAAGGCGGGGGCTCCACCCAAAGTTCGCGGCGGGATGCGGAGATGGTTCCATAATGGATCCCCAGCTCCGCATCCTGCAGGCGAACGTGGGCCACGGTGCCGATGCTCAGGGTCTTCTGCTCCAGAGCATGGCACAGTGGTCCATACACGTCGCCGCTGTCACCGATCCGTACACTCACCGGCCCCTTGGGCCTGCCTGGGTGGTCGACCTGGACGGGTCGGCGGCACTGGTGTACAACGCCGCTATGGGTGCCCCCCCCCCCTGTTGTCGTGGCAAGGGAGCATGGCATCGTAGCGGCGCGTGTGGGGGAGATTGCGGTCGTGGCCGTCTATTTCACGCCGAGCCTACACCGACGCATAGGGGAGTACCGGCAGTCGCTGGAGCGACTGACCGACGTCGTCAACGCCTGTCATCCTCATCCGGTTCTTGTGCTCGGGGACTTCAACGCCTGGTCACGGACCTGGGGGTCCCGGCACACGAACCCACGAGGTAGGGCTCTGGAGAGCTGGGCCGCTAATCACGGTCTAGTTCTCCAGAATCGCGGGGCCGAAGCCACGTTTGTGACCGCGGAGCGCAGTTCGATTATCGACCTATCGTTCGCAGGCGCTTCGCTGTCGCACCGTGTGCGGGACTGGCGTGTTGTTGTGGGGGTGGAGACACTGGCGGATCACCGATACGTTCGGTTTGATGTCTCCCCCCCCCCGTGGGTGATGCGCCGGTCATACCGGCCCCACGCGAGCCACGCTGGGTGCTTGGGAGACTGAATCGGGAGGTCCTCCTGGAGGCCGCCATCGTACAGGCCTGGGCCATTGCGCCGGACAGGCCTGTCGATATCGACGATGAGGCGGTGTGGTTCCGGGAGGCCATGACTCGTGTCTGCGATGCGGGTATGCCTAGGGCACCACCCTATAGTCCGAGGCGTCAGGTCTACTGGTGGTCTGCGGAGATCGCGAGGCTACGGCAAGCCTGCGTGATCGCGCACCGCCGGTAGACCAGACTCCGTAGGAGGCGTAGCCGAACCGCCGATACGGAGCCCCGAGTGGCGGAGCTTCATGTGGGATACAGGGAGGCCAGAGATGCCCTCCGAGCGGAGATTAAGCGGGCGAAAGCCGCGGCTTACAAGGAGCTCATGGAGACGCTGGAGCGGGACCCATGGGGGCGGCCTTACCTTATGGTAAGAGGAAAGCTGCGCCCCCGGGCCCCGCCGATGACCCGGGTTCTCCAGCCAGCTCTGCTCGGTGGAGTGGTCGAGTCCCTGTTCCCGGCGCGAGCGGAACACGTTCCGCCGCAGATGACTCCGCCACCTCGGTCGCCTGTGGCGCCCAGTGTGGTAGTTGACGACGAAGTCCCCGAGGTCACTTGGGTAGAACTGGAGCTGGCGGTGCGAAGGCTTAGAGCCAAGAAGAGCACCGCCCCGGGACCCGACGGCATTCCAGGCCGCGCGTGGGTCCTTGCTCTGGGAGAAGACGGTCTCGAACCCCGACTTAGAGGGTTCCTCAGCGCATGCTTGGAGCGGGGCCAGTTTCCGAAGATGTGGAAGACGGGGAAACTGGTCCTCATCCGAAAGGAGGGTCGCCCGGCGGACGAACCGTCCGGTTACCGGCCCATTGTGTTGCTCGACGAGGTGGGCAAGCTCTTTGAAAGAGTTATTGCGAAGCGCCTCGTCGAGCACCTCTCTGGTAGGGGGCCGGACCTGGCGGATGCCCAATATGGCTTCCGCCGGTGGCGGTCCACCGTGGATGCCATCATGCGCGTGAGGACTTTGGCGGAGGAGGCAGTTGCCCTGGGCGAGGTGACGTTGGCGGTGTCCTTGGACATCTCCAACGCGTTCAACACCTTGCCCTGGAGTTGCATCAGGGAGGCACTCGTGTACCACGGTGTGCCTCTCTACCTCCGCCGCATAGTCGGGGCGTACCTGACGGAGAGAGCCGTCATCTACCCAAGTGCGACCGGCGTCGGTCGGCGTGAGATGTCGTGCGGTGTTCCACAGGGATCGGTTCTCGGGCCGCTACTGTGGAACATTGGATACGACTGGGTGCTTCGCGGTGAGCTTGCGGACGGCGCCGCCGTCACGTGCTATGCGGACGACACGCTAGTGACGGCGAGCGGAGCTACACACCGCGAAGCGATCCTGAGGGCCACGACCGCGGTTGCTCAAGTCGTGGAACGGATCCGGCGGCTGGGCCTTGAGGTGGCTTTGCATAAATCCGAGGCCATGTTCTTTCATGGACCTCGGCGCACGCCACCACCTGGTTCCAGTCTGACAGTGGGAGGCACTCTCATCGGCATCAAGCCCCAGATGAAATATCTGGGGCTCGTGCTCGACGGCCGGTGGGACTTCGGGAAGCACTTCCGAAGTCTGGGCCCCAAACTGGCGGGCACAGCCAACGCTCTGGCGCGGCTACTGCCCAACCTGAGGGGCCCGGATGACTCCTGCAGGAGACTCTACGCGGGTGTCGTGCGGTCCATGGCCCTGTACGGGTGTCCCGTGTGGGCGGACACCCTGAGTGATCGGCACATGCTTCTGCTGCAGCGTCCGCAGCGGAAGTTGGCGTGCCGCATCATAAGGGGGTACCGCACGATATCATTCAACGCGGCGAGTCTCCTCGCCGGATCGCCACCATGGATCCTGGAAGCGAGATGCCTTTCGGCGCTATACAGGTTCCGAAGGGCGGCGCGGGAGCGGGGTCACGATCCCGAGCCCGAAGAAATTCGGGCCGTGAGATCCCGGCTCCACAGGGAAATGGTGGCAGAATGGGAGAGACGACTTGGGCAACCAAGCGCAGGGCACGCCGTAGTAGCGGCGGTAAGACCCATCATGGGGGAGTGGCTAGAGAGGCCACACGGCAGCCTCTCGTACCGTCTGACGCAGATGATCACCGAGCACGGATGCTTCGGAAAGTATCTGCGTCGGATGCAGAAAGAGCCAACGTCCGAGTGCCATCACTGCGACGCGAGCGAGGACTCAGGTCCGCACACGCTCACCGAGTGTCCGGCGTGGGAGACGCCGAGGCGGGAGCTTGTGGCGGCCCTGGGAGTGAGGGTTCTCACGCTCTCCACCTTGCTCGCGGCGATGGTTCGCTGCGCGGATGCGTGGGCGGCCGGTGCCTCCTTCTGCGAGCAAGTAATGCTCGTGAAGGAGGAGGCGGGGCGGGAGCGGCAGCGGGAGCGACGAAGGATCGCTAGACAAGCTGCCCGCGCACGAAGGCAACTCGGGCGTCGGAGGTCGATGAACGACCTCCGCCCCCCATGAGCGCCGGCCTGGGGGTGACAGGTGAAGCCGCCTGTCACCCTGGCAGAAGCAGGCCGCGGCGGCGGCGCGCTTGGCGCGCCTCCCCGTTTCCGGGGACGAGTTGGGGACTCTGTGGTCCCCACACCCGAGAAGAGGGCCAGATCGTGAGAGATGGCCCTGGGTCGGCCGGGGTGCGAGGGATATGCCTGCCAACCTCACCTTCGGCAACCGAAACGACCCACAGGCGGCGTGCGTTTTAGTCGGTTCGAGTCCGACATAACCTCCTCCACCGGCTCCGGTGGGGAGGTATCCGTGGGGATTTTGCGCACGTAAAAAAAAAAAAAAAAAAAAAAGTACGGGAGAGCAATCATGCGAATGCAATTTGCACATCACTTATTTTTATTACCTATATTAATGCTTTGTCTAGATTTTCGAATGCTAATTGTTCTGCTCCAGGTCCTGTATAAAAACGTACAAGCACAAATCATGAATGCACGCGTTAGACCACTCGCTCACGGTAACTTCTTATAGCAATTCAACAGCAATGCTATCGCACTTACTCATTGATAAAGCTGCAATCCTGTCGCTGGCTGTGTATGCTACTACTGCGATGCTGTCGCACTTCAGTCGCCATGCAAATATGACGCAGCGCCTATCCGTTTTCCACTCATCATTCCCCCAATGTAACCAGAAAGGGTAGAGTGTTCGTATCGTTAATCGTGATGCGCGATCGCACATGTGTATCGATAAAGCCGTGCGTTTGTATCGCTTTTGCAGCATGTTACGAATGCGACTTATAGTGGCAATATAGAAACGCGTTTACATACCGCACAACAGCATCGCTACAAAAAATCACTATGTGCTAGCGGCCTTAGGTACGGCACACATCTGCTACAATTATATTGAGACGAATTGCAATTTTACACGAAGAGTTGAACGGTCCGCAATCGATAAATAAATAATTGTTTATATATATTTCAACAATGAACAGTTAGACCCATTCTCACATTTTTATCATTTATTTTTATGGGAAACGGGACTTGCCCAGTCTTGTCCAGTAAACTTATACTTGCTGTTGTCCGTATCTTCTTCCATGTGGAAAGCTTTTAATCTTTTCAAGGGACAACAAACAAATGGACATTGTAATACAGATAGTACAAGCTTACAACACCAAATACGAACAAAGATTGTAGATACAGACACATACCTATAAATGAACTGGTGTCAATTTTACATGATACGGCAGGAAAGCAATTCAGCAGATTAAAGATGTCTTAGAATTTCAGATTTAAGTGATTCCGTCAGGTGAAACTTGATTTCGACGTTTACATAACACAGATTAAGATAAACCTAAGAAGTAACTAAATATGTACATACCTACGTAATATACCAGGTTTCAATTTCGAACATGGGCGTGGTGAGAACCATTTAATGTAATAAACTTAAACTCGATGAGCATACGTTTTAATGCGTCTAAGTTTCACATTACACTCTAATTTGTAGATAATGTTAAATTTACGAGACACCATGGAACACCGTTTGACATTATGATAAAGATAAATCGCTTCAGTGTGAACTCGGCTAATTAAGTTCTAAATTGGTGGACAGTTTGACGTGCAAACATATCAGTAATTTAATATTGAATTAACAATTTTTGAGACTTTAGAACGCTGACTTTTTTGACATACTAAAAAAATAAAAAATCGTTTTAATTACTTTAATACAGGAGAAGGTAGCACCTAATTGTTTGAAAACTTCATTTAATTAGTAAGTGAGTGGAGTGTCACATTACAGGCATGTTAATGGACGCTAAACTATGAGGTGAAGGCCTCAGATTCGGCCGGGGTTAACACAAGGATAATGATGTATCACCACTTATTTAGTTAGTGATAATTTCGGGAATGGCTCCTATGTGACCCTAATCAAAAATTTCTGTTTTCTATTTCTGTTATCTATGATCTCAGAACTCAGTTATATTACGTATCTTCGTGAAAAGAACTGGACCCCGATTCTATTCCTGAACGGAGGTAGGATACGACGGTCCGACTGGGGAAGTACCTCGCTATACGCTCTACAGAATGCCGCGGCCATAACCACCTCGTGTTATGTGCGAGTATGGTAACCAGCGCTCACTGGAGTGTTTTTGTGCTGTATTCTGGTTTCACAGGATCGGCAGCACGTGTGTGACGGCCCTTTGCTTGTCTGCCACTTAAGTAGTATAAAAAAACTGCTAATTTTATATCATACCACTTACACTGTAAAAAATTACAATTAATATTAGATTTTATTGAAATAAGTTTGAAGTTCAAAACTAAATGAAAAAGAGTTCATAACGTCTTTTCATTTGCTCAACAAGATGTCATTTAATTATAGGCTTTTACGGGATAACAGTAACGTCTGAAATTACATGCCATTGTTTGTAGTGTCTCAGTGGTGTCACAATGGTGTTATTATGAGTTTATGACATAAAGTTAGCAGAATTGGGGCCCTCTACAGCGACTCCGTAGTCGCCAAAAACTTAATATAAACCAACGTACAGTAGTTACATTCGGTAAAGCCCGGATAAACCGTTATTTTGCTAAAAGTTACATTCTTTGAAGGATCTTCGTGCTGTCTCGAATAAAGACGTCTGTACTAGTTCATCTGTGATGAGCATACGGCTCAATTAACTTAATAACCCAATAATCGTTTACTAACCTCGTGTGGGGCAATATGATTTACGCATTAATATAATCAACATTTCATAAGCCATTTACAAATCATAAACAAAATGATTCGCTATGCTAATCCGCATAATTATTTGAGATATAATTACACGCTATTTGAGGTCCTACGTAATCTTCGATACATCATTTGACATTAAGGACTTGGACACTAAATTAGAATGAGCCGACTGCCGCAAGCGTCGACTAATAATCTAAAATTTATGACAAAAACCTTATTTTAATAAATAATCATTATAACGTTGTTGCCAGGTCATAGTTCACGTGTCCGTAATGTATAAAAAGTTCTGGTTTTTTACATCGTGTTGTAAGCTGATCTCGTTTCGAATGAGATATGGCGGCCATTTGTCACTTGCGCCCGCGCAACCTACTCCATACTAATTGGTTGATGACGACGGTTTAAGACGAGGTTAATTTATGTGCCAACGAAAGTAAAGAGAAACGGAAGATTGGCAGGTTAGAATATTTTTTTCCAATGGTTTATATTACGAGGAATCGATTTGTTTTTTTTATGGGCTGTCAATTTAAAGGTCATTCGATGGGACTGACACGACGGCTCGGTAACAAATCGATTTGTTAAAATTTGTATCCGGCACCTATACAACATACGTAAATAGATGATGCATAAATTAAATTATCTTTATCTTTTTTGTACTGCTAACGTAGAACTTGAGAATAGTATCTCTTGATAGTGATCTTTGTGAAAAATTCAACAAATACCTATACAAAAAGAGGCAACATATGTTACCAAAGGGATGACTGATCTTTTTTAGTTAAGCTATAGAGCGAGATTATTTTTCTTTCGATATTGCGTGTGCATTGATATTAGTAGATAACAACCGAGATAAAAATCGACACCATTATCAGAGAATCATAGATAAATATTCCATTTCTGTAGCATTTCAGCAATGAAAGAATTACTTAACTACTGTATACAAAGATGAAGCCTCAGCATGGTGTGGAAGACTCGTATCTCTCGACTCTCTACGACCAATGAGATCGCAGAAAAATCTGACATGTGACCGAAAAGATTCATTTCACTGGTCAAAGACATTCGAAAGACACAAGCACGTGGATCAACCTTGTCTTCTCTTGTGGAAAAAAGAATGACTTAGGCAACAATTTTTATTATTAAATATCTATCTAAAAGTCTAGTAAAGTATCGATTGCATGCAGAAACGTAAGTTGGAAAGCTACTGTGAGCTCCTTGTTAATTGCGCTGCAGAGTTGGCAATGCGTAACTAACATTTTAAACACAGGCAAACATAAAATTCCATAATTATTGATTTTTATTTTGCACGCGGTTAGCTATATCGCTATTTGACTTGCGCATGTAAGTTTAAGCTATAGTAGCCTGATAGAGCAAGGGTTAGTTAGATTTAGAATAATGTCTAAACATGCATATTCAAAACTGTCATGGACATACTTATGCATCTACTTCACGCCTGTATTCTCTGATGATTATTCTATGTTTTCCGGTTCAGCGTTATTAAAGCTCGTTCCCATCTATTACCATTTAGCGCGCACATTTTCGCGGGATGTTTATTTACTGTTAAATGAAGGACAGTCCTATCACTTAGTCGTTTCGTACGACAACGGATGAATTCCGTAGGTTCTTACGGAAAGACGCGATCGCGAAAGCGATATCTCTTTTATTCTAATTGAACTCTAGCAGACGATTGCCGGGAACCAAGGTATAACTGAATAGGTATTTAACTACATTCGATTGGCCTAGTATTCACTAATATATGAAATTTCTTTGTCAGCTTCCCCTCTTACCTAAGTAGTCGAGTATATTACCAAGATTTCTATTCTCTATAACGTAAAACAGGCCCAGCTATATTCAGCTTAGAATGTCATTCAACAGTGGCAAGCGTAACCTTCACACAATTCCGAAGCGGCACAGAAAACAGAAGCGGAATCATTAGAGGAATTCGTTCCACTACCGATATTTCACCAATTCCACCGTCTCACACAAAACTCTGCAATATTTCACACAGAACTGTCACCTCAGTGATATCATTAATAATGATCTCTTGTTTAGGCTGTGTTTACATTCACGGGTTGAGAGGGAAAAGTTCTTAAATAAGTAGCTATTGCTGCAAATTAAGAATCAAATTATATGATTCTGAAGAAATATGATAGTTCCATTTCAGTCCACAGCTTTTAGCATAGTGTTTACTATCACTATGCTTTTTTTTACGTGTGCAAATTATCCCACTGATACCCCCTCCCCCCCACCGGAGCCGGTGGAAGAGGTTATGTCGGATTCGAACCGACCAAACCGCACGCCGCCTGTGGGTCGTTTTTGGTTGCCGAAGGTGAGGTTGACAGGCATATCCCTCGCATCCCGGCCGACCCAGGGCCATCTCTTACGATCTGGCCCTCTTCTCGGGTGTGGGGACTACAGAGTCCCCAACTCGTCCCCGGAAACGGGGAGGCGAATGAGGTGCGCCGCCGCCGCGGCCTGCTTCTGCCAGGGCGGGTCCACCTGTCACCCCCAGGCCTGACTATCACTATGCTAAGTATATATGTACACGTTTCCTGAGACTATCAGAAAAAAAAGATCCAGAGCGATTTAATAGTTAGACAGATTTCCGCATCGAAAGTTCTCACACTCAAGATTACAGGTAACTGATCGAATCTGATTCACATACCTACCTATGTCAATCTTATATTATTATATCTTATCTATTATATCTTGCATACACCCTCTTGCCTTGCCTCACTGTGTGTGTTCTACCGCTTATTTTTGTGCTCAGATGAATTTTTTGACATGATGCCCGTAGCTACATTCTATCATCGCACCTCTCGCCATAGGCAGGGAATTCATCCTCACACATTGCGACCTGAGACGGTGCGCACTGTGCGGTATGAAAGAAACTTCATCCCACGCACACTCAAGCTGTGGAATGACCTCCCTGCTGCGGTTTTCTCAAGCGCCTACAATATGGGGTTCTTCAAGAGGGGCATCAGAAGGTTTCTCCATGGTCGGCGGCGCGAGTGTGACACCCCTGGTGTTGCATACGTCCATAGGCCACGGTAACCGCTTCCCATCAGGTGGGCCGTGTGCTTGTCTGCCAACTAAGTGGTATAAAAAAAAAAAAACACCCGCCATAAGTCCGCCTCACTGAAACCACAGCCTTACCTTAAATAGCCACCATTACTTTTTACCATTAGTTCCGATTTCCGAAGCAAAACTATGGTAACAAAACCGTCTATTAAAGCGCCGATGTCGCGTACAAATGAATCATTATTTTTACAGCCGGCCATCTTGGGACTAGAATTTCTCTCGAACAATAGGAGGTCAGGCCTCGGACCAAAAAGGGACAAAATGTCAACGACGATCTAGAAACGAGTCAAGTTCGTATATAAGTGAGAAATTACCGACTCAACATGACGCGGTGATTTATTGAACATTTATTAAATTAACTAGCTAATGCACGAGGCTTCACCCGCGTGGATGTACTGATATCTGATCGCGATTTTGCTCAACCAATTTCGATTAAATTAAGTTATTATGTAAGGTTGGAAGTCTGACTGAGACCATTCTAATGAAAAAACCGTATCGAAATCCTTATAGTAGTTTATAGTAACAAATAGACAAGATTTCCAAAAAATATTTTTATGGCTTCAGAACCGTTTACTGAATATAACTCAAGTATTTTTTTAATCTCCCAATGCACAGACACAGCTAATTTACAATTTTATAAAAGAACTAATGGCACAGATAAAAAAAAAATTGTAGTGCGAATAGTTTCGACAGACGTCCTCTGTCGGAAAATCAGTGTACATATCGACAACAGCGCCACCTACCTACCAACATCCAGGGACCCAATTTTCAACCAAAGCTGTTTCGGAGGAATTTGTTACAAACACTGTGATTTAAATTAGGACAAAAACCATTATGAGAAAAAATGGGATCCCGAAATTAAATATATAAGTAATAGTATAGATTGATCATATGCAGCGTAATAACTTGTATATTTTTATACAATTTAGGTGGCAGACAAGCACACGGCCCACCTGATGGAAAGTGGTTACTGTAACCTATGAACGTGTGCAACACCAGAGGAGTCACACTCGTGCTACCGACCCCGTAAGAACGGAGAGTTTCTGTGCCGTCAGTGCAGAAGACACAATCAAGACAAGCCTTTGGCCTTCCCACTGAGAGCACAAAATCTCTTCAGTGAGCTCTGGCTACTCTACTCACCACCGGAAACACAACACGAGGTTATTATAGCGGTGGTATTCTGTAGGTTGGAGGTACTTTCCCAGTCGGACTGCTCATTTGGGACGGAAACACCGTCGTATCCTACCTCTGACAAGTATCCAAATAGATGTCATCAATGTAACCGTCTATATGTCTTGATTGACCTTCACCTTCTGACTGACGTGATGAAAGTCAGGCAAGAATAATTTAATTCGATACACGTCCGTTAAAGAATTAATTGAATTTAGGTTACCATCAGTTTCATTATTAATTTGTACGTCAAGTATCAGTTGGATAGGTCAGCAAACGTCTGCTAGACAGCCATTTAGTTAGTGTTGATGAGACCCTGTGTGACCTACAGATAGTCTTAACAATAATTAGAATAGTACGTCTACGTTTTTAAAAAAAGTATTAACTGTACCTAGTCATACATACAGTTATAGCACAATCTAACGATATAACATAACTGCGTGGTTCCCGGCAGAGTAAATTTTAGACCTGGAAAAGGGACAGGGCTGTTTAGCATCAGATAGATATATATAGCCCAGACTCAGCCCCAGCCGAATGGCTCGATTCTACAACAGTGCCCGGAAGACGACAATGGCTCACCCCCTATTACGTGGGACCGAATTTAATCATTGGTGAAATGTGCGTGTTAATACACCTCTGTCTAACCCTCCGGGGATAAAGGCGTGAAAATACTTATGTATGTACAATACGACTTATAAGATTACTCGTTATACTCACACTTAGTAACCATCAGGCGAGGCGAAGTCTAATTGACGTGTTCCATAAAAAAAAAAATAACTCGGCCACCTAGGCAGAAAATCACACGGCCCACCTTTTTTATTACTGTTATAGTTACCTAGTTGTAGTTAGTGGTATAAAATAAGATATTTCAAGACGCTGAGGGTGCTAGCGTACCTCTTGGGGTTGGGTAAGACGGCAGTCACTACCATATAAGTCAAAATAAACCAAAAGAACAGAAGACTTTAAAGTGCAAGCTTTGCACGTAACGGGGATTAACGATTGGATGTAGAAAAATTTAATTAATCAAATTCGTCATTAACAATAGTATCGAAAGGTACTATATGATTTTCGAACCCACCACCTCACTTTATCGACTCACCTTATAACACACTACCGCCACTTCATTACCATACCCCGCACGTAAATCAAGCCTTATTAAAAACCCGTTCACTTATCGCGACATGCCCTATCGTGTCGGCCGTTATCTTCCTGACCCTTCACCGCCGGCTGACATCCGCCGAGGGCGGCCGCGGCCTGATGGGCCCAGCGCGGCCTGTGCGACTCCACCCCTGAGAAAGCCGTGTCCTTTGGCTCGCACTTGACGTATAGCTCGCATTATACGCCGGTGCCATCAGAGTAATGAGCGCACAGAGTAGCTGGCGACAGAGGCTGTGAAACAAATTAGGTCGACTTAATAATCTTTATTTTGTTTTAACGAATGTGGCGGAAGCGCTTTCGACTACTGCGTCTTTGGGTGAGTACATGTATTTACACATCTTAATATGTCATTGTTCCTTTGGGGTACAGGCAGAAACACATTAAAGAACACTTTTTTTTTTTTACGTGCGCATAATCCCCACGGATACCTCCCCACCGGAGCCGGTGGAGGAGGTTATGTCGGACTCGAACCGACTAAAACGCACGCCGCCTGTGGGTCGCTTTGGTTGCCGAAGGTGAGGTTGACAGACATATCCCTCGCACCCCGGCCGACCCAGGGCCATCTCTCACGATCTGACCCTCGTCTCGGGTGTGGGGACTAAAGAGTCCCCAACTCGACCCCGGAAACGGGGAGGCGCGCTGGGCGCGCCACCGCCGCCGCCTGCTTCTGCCAGGGTGACAGGCGGCTCCACCTGTCACCCCCAGGCCGGCATTAAACAACACTAAGAAAATAATTACCATTAAAATCATCTAGTCTCTATATATGTAAGAATTCATTAGTATTATATATCTTAAGACCTACCTATCTTACTCCCAATGAAGAAATGCAAAGTAAGACATATTTTACAAAAGTAGTCAAACCTATGCTACTAGTTTTAGAAATATGTATAAAATAATTCTACAGGAAATCGCTAATCAACAATATCACTAAATGCTGGAGTTCTCAGCCCGTGAAGAGAGAACGACCGTGAACACATAACAGGTATAGAACGTTAAACGTTACAAATTGTGGTGATTTTAGGATTCTCCACGGACAGACAGTCAATCTCGGACGTAACGGTGGATTATTATTATTTGAACTGAGCTAAAAACCGCCATACAGGGATTTTATGTATCCTGGCTACACAACATGTTACCAAAAATGTTGTGAATGATTGTCGAAGTTTTGTTTTGTTGCAAATGGAATATCTTTTTGAGCCTACCTGACTTACCCCATCCTTTAAAAACGGTGTAACCTAATGCTACTAGAATAATTTATTGCAATTATAATAATTTCTGAGCTGTTGAGTCTCACTACAGGCGTTTTTACGTCACCATCATCAGTTCAATGGCATCCAATGAATGTATTGTCATCTAGACGTCTCAAATCCACAGGCACGACGATGAATAGTTGATTAGATTAGCCTTCTAAGATTTCTAACAACATTGTTAAATAGGAAGTTAATAAAATCACTGTCACATACTGTTATTTGTTCTCGTTAAAATAGATTAATTTAATAATTTTTCTATCATCGCAAAAAAAAAATTATACGAAATCTAGTAATTTTAAAAGATACCGCAGCCTCTACATACATACATTAACCTACATTTATAGATCACAGTGCTTATCGGAAAAACATCTAGCGGCCTGTTATCTTTTATAGTTTGGCCAAATTGTCGAGCGTTATTTATTAAAATGACGCTGGTGACCTGACGACTCCTCGGCTATGCGCAGGCGCAGACGACAGGGCAGCGTGTCGTTCAGACGTGACACTTGCTGTACACGTCTTAAATAAAGTAAAGGAAGAAGGCTGTATTGATTCATGATGAAAGATAATGGTGGCAAGGTGATAAAACTTATAATGTAGAGCTTTTCAAGTGGGTGGAACTGTTATGGATTTTAAATCTTAGATCATGGGGGTCTACTATAAAATATCAGAAACTTCGGACTCGCACGATACACTAAAAACGTAGCTTTTAGCCATGCAAGTTCTTCCATTCACGATTTCGAATCACTACCGTGTGACTTTCCTGAAAGTAGATCGTGCATCAGAGCCTCCATCGTTAATCAGTAAGAATACTGAATTGCTGGTGAGGTTGGCTTGGGCCCCGAAAATGTAATATTCTTACTGTTTATTTCCACCATTAAATCAATTATGTAATAGATTAACCAACAAGTGAAAAACAGGTGAATTCTATTCAAGGCACTAAGTTGTATCTCGAGAGGAGCGAAGGATTCTATTCTAGAATCCTGAGTGGATCAATGGATACAAGAGCCAAAATTTTTTTTTTCACCTGTTAGGTATTCTTCTTTTTATCATTGACTACTTGAAAAAGAGACAAACAAACTTTTACAAGGAAATATGCACAGAAAATTCGCGGCAATCTTTTCTCTTAATTTGAAATTTTAAACTTACAGCCAGTTATTATGTTTTGGTAGTTTTAGTACGTTATTATTGGGAATTCAACTTAATGGGAATCCAACTTTCAGAGAATTCAACATATTAGGAATTCAACTTAATGGTACAATCTCTTTGCACGTTTTCCTTTTTTCTCATTATAATTTTCATGCATGTTTCAAATTATTATTTTTTATTTACTCAGTGAAACAAAGAGCATTTTTTTACTGCTTTTGAAGAATTGCGAGCCCTTTGTCGAGTTTCAATTGCAAAAAAAAAAAAAACATTACATAAACTCACGCCTATATACCCGAAGGGTTAGCCAAGGGTGCTAGCACCAATTTTTCGCCAGTTTATGTTTAGGTCCCAATGTGACAGGTGGCGAGCCTATTGCCATTAACCGGGCACTT
The DNA here is from genome assembly GCA_963662185.1 of Eilema griseolum. NCBI lineage: Eukaryota > Metazoa > Arthropoda > Insecta > Lepidoptera > Erebidae > Eilema > Eilema griseolum. Next base: position 1,756,905 of record OY759243.1, on the reverse strand, counting down.
ATAAAACTGCAATAAATACACACATAACTTGGAAAAGCATCGAAAAGTCATTGGTGTGTGCCATGGTAAAACCTGGGATCGAACCCGAGACCTCGCCTCAGCAGTCCATTACCCATACCACTAGGCCATACCATAACATATAATAAAAATGTGTCTATATCAAATGAGTCGCAGCAGTGACAGGCAACGAGCTAACAAATCACATCGTCGTGTCTGCGCAGGAGACGATCCTTCAACAATTACTTAAAGGTCGTGACCAAAATATGCTCGTAAATTGTGATCGAAACGAGGGCGAAGCATGCCGATGACAATTATCCGCTATTACGCGTCCATCGGCGAACGAAACACAGCAAATTTATCTTTACTATAAACATTATCAAGAATGTAATGATTTAAGCTGAGCACGCCATTTTTCTAACCTCCATGTCAAGTCAATTTTTTTTTTATTAGTAACCGATATTACTGAGCTAAATTTGCTTGTATTAGAAGTGGGCTCACGTGTGTAGTGTAATGACTAAGATCGAACCTTTTTTTTTATACCACTTAGGTGTAAAGTTTTATACCTCATTGATTTGAGTTTCCGATATTGATACTGATGTGAGTGACCATGAAAGTTTAAATACCTATATTATTTCATACAAGTTTCCTTATAACTTACCGTTTAGTAAAAAGTGACTAATTTGACTAGTAAGTCAAATACCCAAATACTAATATTCAACCCCTTCAACTAAGTTAAAATGCTTGTGTTAAGATTGTGTTTACGTCGGTTTTCGACGATTCAAACCCGTGGCATTTCGATCGTAAGGCCGACTCAGTAATCACTTAGCTACCGACGTTGATACGGGTATATATTTTATTTCTATTTTTCTTTTGACAATCGTTGCCGATTTGGGTATCCACGATTCTGCCAAAGGTATATGTTATAATCTGGAATAACACATAAGCTAGCTACTTTTATCACAGTTTTATAAATAGTTAAATCGATTCGTGGGAAACCTAAACATATTAACTATCCACAGATCGAAATAAATAGATCAAATTAACAATTTTGACATCACGCGAACAAGTAATACGCGCGTTTTGAATACCACAGACTCAACATGGCGTCACTTTTTTTTTAAACTAAGAAATCCTGTCATTGCGACCATTTATTATCTTCACGGGGAGCTGAGATAAACGTAGGCTACAAGTATTTCATGTGGCGTTTGATAAATTCCACTTGATATTATTTTACTTTTATTAGACTATGACACTGTTAATTAAGCAACATATTTTAACATTATTTGAGGGCAATTAAAGATAAAAATAATATTTTTCATGTTTTATGATCGTTACAAACTATGTTTTAAATAAGTAGTTACATACGTGTCTAGGGATATAAAATTATCATAATTTTATATCATATTTGTATCATTATCCTAATTAAAGTTTAGACTAAGATGGTAATTAGTTAAAGTGCTACCTGTGTCATGCTTTCCCCAGGTTGAGCCCAGCTACCCGCTTTTCTCTTAATGGCACCAACACGCGAGTGATCTCTGTTATTGCGAATAAACAGCAGGACTATTTTTTTTTGTTTCAGTCGTTAAGTTGACTGCATAGTAGACTTCAGTCCCCTTGTGAACGTAGACTTCTAACCCTCCAACCAGTGAAAAGGCTGTTATGGCCTTCTTTTTGCAACTATCGTGTTGTATTCCCGGCGATGAGTAGGTTAGCCAGAGCTTACCGGAGAGTTTTTATACTATGAGTGGAAAGACTAAAAGCTTGTCTTGTTTTGTCTTTTACACTAACGGCACAGAAACTCTTGTGCTTACAAGTTAGGCAGCGTGAGTGTGGCTCCCTTGGTGTTGCACACGTCCATAGGCCACGGTAACTACTTTCCATCAGGTGCGCCGTGTGCTTGTCTGCCAACCAAGTGGTATAAAAAACATGTGACGTTGCAAAGCCACAAGCCTTCAAGGATGCTGATAGGGTCCTCTGCACCCCGATCTAATCCACCATGTTTCAAGTAAATAACTTTAAATGACATAGGATATGCTAACTAGTGATGATATCTTGCGATTACCATCAGAACTGGCAAAATAAACTTTGAAACTTTATTGAACCTTCATTGAAAGTTAGTTTAGGCTTATAATTTCTAAAATATTTGAAACTGATCTTCACACTAGAATTTCCTGTGTTATGAAGACCAGTCTATGGTCTGATAAAACCAAAAATCTATTCGCAAGTTGCGTTACTGCCGTGGCACTACAGAGTACCACAGACGGAGCTGCAGATGTAACCTGTTGCTGGTATCTGGTGATCTGTGAAGGCACACCCCGCGGCGCTGTCCTTAGCGGAACAAAATTATTGTTATTGCCACCAACTAATGTAATTATTTTAACCTATGGAACATGGGTGCGCTGGAGATGATTTTTAATTTCTGTCATAATGATTTTGAATTAGAGATTAAGGAAAATTATTACAAATACTTTTGTTTTTTTTTAATTAAATTTTTTTTGTCGTCATTATTTGGATGTTTAATTAAGTACCTATATAGGTGCGTAGTAAAATATATTGCGTGTAAACTTATAGAAAAAGATCTGAATTTTCATCAGCGATTTAACTTGGATTTAGCAAGATTTGCAAATCACAAATTCCAAAGTACCAAAACATGTTTAGTATTATAAATAATTTTTCTATTTTAATTTACAGAACAAGTCAGCATACTAAATACTTCAAAAATTAATTCATTTCATATACTAAGACTACACTTTTCCTAGTAGTTATGGGTTCAACCCGAGTACCTAGTATCAATAACCTTCTTACTTAATGTAGACTTTAAGGTCCTTAACCTCCACAGGTGGCAACAATAATATTATAAAAACAAACATTAATCGTGTCTATAATTTGGAAACATTAAGCTACTCTAAATATCTTTTATCTCCTTATATTTTTTAACCTGATTTGTAAAAAAATTGAATCTTAAAAAATCGACTCCAAGGGTTTTCAATGCATATTGCACCTAACCCGTACACTGCCGGCACATAATTTATGCCCCCGCGCACCGTTCGTCCCCGACCCAGTGGGACACTTGTTACACCGATTTACGACGCGGGGACCAATCTTATTGTTTCTACTCCGGTAATGCCCAAATGCCCACTTTTTATTATTTATTAATTGATATAAAATGTTCCACGTCGAATGAATAAAATTTTGGAATGTATTACTGTTTCTTTATCTGATACAGCTTAATAGATTTGAAAAATGGGTTAGAAGAGTTTTAATGGTGTTTAAGAAATTATATGGTGAATGGTAATATTTAATCAGTAAGTATTTTGTTTTGTATTGATTCTGATCGGTTTTTTTTAATATGTTTTTGATAATCACATTAGGTAGATATTTATTGGTAAGAGAGATATACATAGGTTACACTAAAAGTTTCCGGAACTGGCCACTTACATAAACAATATTTAAAAATTTATTACAATATTTGAAAATAGAACTCTTTGGCTGTAGAATACAGTTTGTTTCATCTGACTGTCTTTTGTTTTTACCTTGTGGCGCCATTTAAAAAATTGTGTGTCTGCATCAACATGGATTTAACTCGGGAAAATTTTCGTAGTATGATTTTCTACGATTTTAAGTGTAATTTGACGGCTCAACAGAGCATCGCTCGGCTTGAAACAGCTTTTGGCGATGAAGCTCCATGCAAGACGACTGTTTATAGCTGGTTTGCAGAATTCAAGCGTGGTCGTATCAATCTCAGCGACGAATCTCGCGATGGTCGGCCGTCCACCGCTGTGACCAACAAAAACATCGATGCTGTGCGCCGTATGATTGAAACAGACAGGCATGTGACCTACCATGAAATTCGCGCATCCTTAGAAATAGGCATGAGTCAAATACAATCAATCCTACACAAACATTTGGGTGTGAGAAAGCTGTGCTCGCGGTGGATCCCACATAACTTGACCGAGGATCAAAAAACGGACCGCGTCACTTGATGCAGTGCCATGCTTACCAGATTCAACGAAGGTGCGTCAAATTTGGTGTGGGACATAGTAACAGGTGACGAAACATGGATTTATTGGTACGATCCCAAAACAAAGCAGCAATCGAGCGTATGGGTCTTTCAAGATGAGCCGAAACCAACCAAAGGGGCGCGCGTGAAAAGTGCATCTAAGCGGATGATTGCTTCTTTTTTTAATAGAACTGGACACGTGGCTACTGTTGCTTTAGAAAATCGTCGTACTGTGAATAGTGACTGGTACACGACCATTTGTTTGCCGGAAGTTATTGACGAACTCCATAAAAATAACCGTAAACGCCGTATCATCCTGCACCACGACAATGCTAGTTCTCACACGGCCAGACAGACAAACGACTTTTTGAAGGCGAAAATGTAGAACTCATGAGTCATCCTGCATACAGTCCCGACCTGGCACCTTGTGACTTTTATCTGTTCCCAAAAATTAAGAACCAATTACGCGGCCAACGATTTTCATCACCAGAAGAGGCTGTCGAGGAGTATGAAAAACACGTTTCAGAGGTCACCACAGAGGAGTGGCACAAAAGTTTTCAAAACTGGTTTGATCGAATGAAAAAGTGCATAGACGCCAAGGGAGATTATTTTGAAAAACAATAAATTAATTTTGTACCTTTAATAGTATTTTTTCATATTCATTCCGGAAACTTATAGTGCGCCCCACGTAACAGCCTGTTGTAGCTTCACCTGGTAGGCATGTCTAGCTAATGACAGTGCGACGACGTCACGCAGGGGGCAATGAAGTAGATATGCGAAGCGAACTGAACGAATAGATATGGTACTAAGTAATACTAATTTATTAATTTTTACTTCATGCAGAGATAAAGCAGCAGATTCATATGATGTTTTATTTTTAGAAAGGTCTAAGTCAGATCAGAATTTGTATCAGTTTAATGACAATCGTATGACTAGAACCGGATGTATGACCAAAAAGCCCGATAACCGTCTACCACGCGGATGAAGCAGCGGCCGTCAAGGTCACGTCAGAGTAGCGGTGATTTTTCTACAAGACATAAATTCGCTGTAGCGAATACTGCTCACATCTCTGGGATGGCTCCACAAAGTACTTACTAGATGCTCTCGACAGGTTGCAGCGACGTCAGATCCGTATTATTGGGAATCCTGAGGTTACGAGCACCCCTAAAGCCTTTGCAGATGCGTAGAGATTTTGCGTACTTGGCAGTATTTTACCATCTGTACCATGGTATATCACCATGGTATAGACTCTGAAGAGTTCTTGCAATTAGTCCCACCCTCTCCTTTCCCGCATACGGTGCAAAATATCCGATCAAGAACGAAGCGGTACGGGTACTCTTTCCTTTGATGCACTATTAATGGAATGGAATAGAATTAATTGTCAGCTCACGTGTTTCCTTCTTCCTATACTCCCGGGATTTTCAAGCGGGGCATGAAAAAGCATACGATGAGGCCGTTAAGCTGAGTGTCACCATTGTAACATGGTACATGTTTGTAATGGAGACCCTCTATTCTGAGACTTTGCCTTCAGCCTACTGTCAGGCGAGGCGAAATGTAATGACGGGTTTCATATAAAAAAAAAATACCATCACTATAATATCACCAACGTGACGTAACGCTGATCCAAAATGTTTTGCATTAAATACTTTCATAAATTTCCTAACAATAACGTGAGAATTAATTTCACATAGTTATATTCAGGGCAAACACACTAGCTCCATCTACCTCGCAATACACCACAACACGATGGGAACATAATGCGGTACACTCCACCACTAGATTGCGTCTATTTACTCTCGTTTAGGTTAATCCGTGATTGCAGGCCGGCCCGCTGATGAAAGGTTGCAACCGAGGGGTTAAAAATAGTGCTCGCCCTAATTGATGACCCTTCACCTTGTTCACAGGTTTAATGCTACTAGATATGGCACAAAGAAATAAGTAATAGTATGCAATTTTTTATTTATTTTAGTGTATTTTAATACCTAATAATAGTTTTTAGTTTTAAATTTCATTTAAGTATTAGTACTAAGTATTTTAATTTGAATAAATAATCATGCAAAATAAAAAACTAAGTTCCTTTAGATTTAAGATTGTCATTATAAAGACATTCCATAATATAATATTTGTGGGTACTTAAATATTTTTCGAGTACAAGCTGTTCGATGGAATACGTACCTACGCTGCTTGTGTAGAGTTACAGTAGAACTATCACCTGCTATGCCCAAGTTAGACATGGATATGTCTGTTTGAATTTAGTCTTAGCGTTCCTAACTTACTACATCTTTTTTATCGTGCGCAAAATCCCCACGGATACTCACAACCGGAACCGGTAGAGGAGTTTGTGTCGGACTTGAATCGACTTAACGCAGGCCGACTGTGTTAGCTGTAGGTTGCTGGAGGGGAGATTATTTAAGCCGGGTCCGGGCCGGCCGAGGTGCGGAGTGCAACTCTATTGAGACGGCCCTCTTAGGGGGTGGGGACTACGGAGTCCTAATCTAATCCCCGGTCTGATTCTGCTAGGGTGACAAGTAGTCACCACCCGTCACCCCCAGGCCCGCGATGATGGGGGACGGAGGTTATTCTGCGTCCTCTGACACCCGACTCGCCTCTGTTTGCGGGCCACGTGGTTCACGAGTCTCCTTCGCTCCTGTTCCGCCGTCTCTTTTACGACCATTACTTGTTATAACTTACCTACCTGAAACAAGGATTTTATAAATTTTATCTATCTATAATTCAAATTATATCCAATCTAGTCAATCTTTTTTATATGATAATAATTTTATGTGACCTAGACAGTGTTTTTTTTTAAAAAAGCAAAGAAATATAGCTTTCCACCGAGGGCTCATCTAGAGATGACTGAGTGTGATCGTTCCAGATGTGAGATCGTGTGTGGAGCGTCGTGATCCACCGCGCACCTTGTTGTACGTACCTACTTGTAGCTTATAGAATCGCGCTAATTCAATCAAACTCTCATAGAGACACAATAACTGAATGAATAAGCCAAGATTTACACATGGTCGAGGTAATGAGTAGAAAAATTTGCAGCTAGTCTTATGTCGAATTTTTATAGGTCGAACTACCCATAACTATTATCGTAGATGCTCGTATGACGGCTTAACGGTCTCTCCGCTGTGTGGACAAGTCCCAATATGTCAATATTTCAGTGTGGTGACGGAGAAAGAATACAAGTATCACTACCCCATCTCATCCGAAGGGTGTCGTAAGAGGCGACTAATGGAAACATACGCAAACCATATCACTGCGAGAGAAGGAAAACTCGAAATAAAACCCTGTACCAACCCGTCTGGCCAGCGTGGAAACAGTAGGCCAAAGCCTCCCAACATTGGGAGAGGCCTAGTCCAGCAGTGGACTGCGATGGGCTAGTTGATGATGTGTTAAACATAACATAACATAAACTCACGCCTATATCCCCGAAGGGGGTAGGCAGAGGTGCTAGCACCCACATTTTAGGTCCCAATGTAATAGATGGCGAGCCTTTTGTCATTAACCAGGCACTTATAAACCTGCGATACTTATAAACTATGTGTTAACTCACATCAAATAGTCATAAGCTGCCCAAAAATTGCATACAATTACTTATATCTTATAAGTTGAAAATATGAAACCCTTAGTCTCCGAGTCTAACTCACACTTGACCCTGTTTTTTTAATTTGAATAGTAAGAGCATGAAAACTTTTTTGTTAAAAAATCTTATAATCATAATTAGGTACCTGTCGCCGCATCTATAAATTGTTATTTTTAATATTTATGTAATCTGTTATCTAACTATCATTGATCGCATCAAAATCAATAATCGCCACTCCGATCGTATGTCTCTGTAATAACCATTTGTTACATTGAAATACAACTTATACAATATTCTATAATTCATGTACCTACCTTCTGTTATCTCAATCTGAGCACATTCGAATCTCAAAAGACCTGTCGTCATGTTCTGAATTAAATTACGTCTATTTATTTTTAATCGATTAAAAAGAAGGAGGTTCTAATTTTGAATTTTATTTTTTACGTAATGCAATGATCACTAGACCGATAGGTATGCGTAATTTTTTTTTCAATCGATGCGCCAAGTATCACAGTTACCGATCACTTTAAAATTTTATATCAAATAATAAACAGGCAGTATTCATTATTATGCAGACGATAACACCATACACGGGAGTTATCATGGAAACTGTGGCCAAGCAATCAGATATCGCAGAAAAAAGGTAAAGGTCTCCTTTCTTACACAGGACAACACGTGCAGGGCTTAGATGTTACCCGCACACGGTGCAGAATATCCGATCAAGAACCAAGCGCTTCGGAGACTCTTTCCTTTGCCGCACCATTAAGGCCTGGAATTCATTACTACCTCAAGTGTTTCCTTCTTCCTATAGTTCCGGGTCCTTTAAGCGGGGCGTGAAAAAGCATATGATGAGGCTGTCAAGCTGAGTGTCACCATTGTAACATGGTATATGTGTGTAATGGTGACCCCCTTTTTTTAACTTTTCCTCCAGCTAACCATCAGGCAAGGCAAAATCTAATTGACGTGTCCTGTACACATATAATCACGCCTTTATCTCCGACGGATCAGGCAGAGGTGAATTAACACCCACATTTCACCAATTTATTGAATTCGGTCCTACGTAATAGAGGGTGAGCCAATTGCCGTCTTCTGGGCACTATTGTTGACTCAAGCCGTGATCTGAGGCTGAGTCTGGGCTGTATATATCTATCTGATGTTCAACAGCCTGTGAACAACTCTATGGAATGACCTGTTACAAGATTAGTACATATATCGTAGTACTATTATATTATTTATTCGGTGCCTATACCTCTATATAACTATCTATCATGACTCAAGCGTATTCTAATTGATATTTAAATGTAAATGTATAAATTGAAAGCGATTTATAACAGCTCACACTTTATCTATACATCGGTAGACATTTCTCTAAAAGTGCGTGAAATATCGTCTGGTATACACTGGAGTTAATTATAAACACCACAGAAAATGTAAAACAGAGTGAAAATATTAACATCAATAAACAACACGCGAGCGCACATAAGTCCAATGGAACATCTCATTTATTCAAAGACCACAGATTAAATAAACTCCAAACGAATACTCATTAACATCATGATCACGCGATAAACTAAATCGTAGTCATTAAAACATGCCCTACACATATTAGTCGACTCAAAAAATCGATTCCAAACAACTCGATTCGTCACGGCGTGTGATCGATTATATCCGTCTACTCCAATTAATCGTTTCTCGATTATGGCTGTATAATTATATAATAATAAATCGCTTTCATTATAAAGTTATTGATCTAATAAACGCGGCTCGAGTAAAGTTTTGAAGTGTTATTATTGAGGCTAATGTCTTCATTTCCTTTCATGCAAACCGACGCGTGATTGATGGACGGCCATCGATATACTATCGATAAACTCCACTATCATATTAATATATTCAAATAATAAAACGTTAAGGTCAAACCGATGTAAAGTTTATAGCGTGCCACACCGAAACTGTAATATGCAAACACTTTTACGATGCGTGATAAAATTTTACGTTACGTCGATGCCTGAAACATCGATACGTACAGCACTACGTCTACACGCCTCACATATCGGCGGCTAATAATAAAGTGTGTTAAATAACTATGATTAAAGCAAGTTTAGCTTTGCATTAGCTCGTGCGGCGGACGTTAACATTATAACGCCTTTGGAGCACATTTTAAAAATATTAAATCGAACTGACGATGTAATTCACACGCTCGGTCAGTCTTATCTATGGCTCAGATCTAAATCTTTCACCATCGGTCTTCAATACACTTTTATAGTTCAAACAATGCAGAAAGGTAAATCGACATCCTTGAATCCAAACCATCCTCACCGGCTAGACGAGGCACCTGTCAAACAACGGATAAGGCTTTGGTACAAAATTTTCTCTGAGGGTTGGGTAGGTCAGTAGCAGTCCTGGAAAACCAATATAACAATCAACAATAAGCAGTCTTCGGGCTCCAAAGCACCTACAATATGGAGTTCTTCAAGAGGGGCATCAGAAGGTTTCTTCATGGTCGGCAGTGCGAGTATAACACCCCTGGTGTTGCATACGTCCATAGGCCACGGTAACCACGTCCCATCAGGTGGGCCGTGTGCTTGTCTGCCACCTAAGTGGTATAAAAAAATAGAAAAATAGGAACAATTGGACAAACAAAAGGAATTACTACTGGGAAAGCTCTATGAGAATTAAAACCAAAAGCCATTTCATTATTTGTACTTTGATTCCCGATTTTGCGGGTACATATCAGAAACCGTCACATTTTCAGTACAAAATCATAGTTTTTTATATTACAATATTAGGCATGTGGTACTCTCGGACCTTGAGAAATATATTGGCAAAGTTATATCGCAATCAAATAAACGGTATGGCACGAACGAGCATCAAGTTTTTTTTTATAATAAGACCAATCTCTTTACACTTCAAGTTTCACACACTTTTTTACACATCTTTGTATTGCCATTATCTAGAAAAAAAATGGGGATGCCTACATATTATTTTTACTTAACTCGCGGTAGTTAATTTTTGCAACAAGAGAGTAGACAACAATATCTATACAGAGTAGTTAGCGCAGTACAATCGGGTCTAATTTAGACGTCACCGCAAACTTTTCTCGTTAGAATCCATTGTGAGTTCATCTGTGACCTTTGCTCGCAATCGTATCTCTGGCGGTCCATCTAAAACCACCAAATCGCCTCTCGAACAAATTAAAATCATTAACAAAAGCAATCCAATCCGTTGCGTTACCATTCACTATAAAGGCCGTTAATTAAATATTTATTCGGTTCTATTAGGATCGATGGAACTGTTACACGGAATCGATTCGTCACTGTGGAAATTTTCAAATTGCCGGCCATAAAAACATATAAAACGCCGTGAAATACATTTGACAGACGAGCGAGAACAAAATCTATATTTGCTCTGTACGTGATTATCTTACATCGAGGCTCAATTGCACTTCTGTCTGTTCTTCAGTAGGTATCATCTTTTATAATATCTATTGAAGGTTTTCGTGTCGTATCATATGGACTGGAGTGCAACACAAGAGATTTCATAATTATAATAGACTTACTGAGAGTATGTAGAAAATTTAAAAAAACCGCGGTAGCTTAGTGGTATGGGTAATGGACTGCTGAGACGAACTAAGTCTCGGGTTCGATCCCAGGTTTTACCATAGCACACACCGATGACTTTTCGAAGCTTTTCGAAGTTATGTGTGTATTTATCGCAGGTTTATAAGTGCCCGGTAAATGGCAATATGCTCGCCACTTATTACATTTGGACCTAAACATAAACTGGCGAAATGTGGGTGCTTGCTAGTAACTCCACCTAACCCTTCGGGGATTTAGGCGTGAGTTTATGTTATGTTATGTCTAAAATTATTAGTTTCCTTCTTTAATCACGTATCTATACGTTCGAATAAATCTCATACTTAAATAGTTTTATCGCTCAGAACACTCCACAGGAACCGAATAAAAACGTTCCATAATTATTTTTAACGAAGTGAATTACCAAATACATAATTTTAAATAATTATATTATTGACTTAAAGTTATAAATGACACAAGCGGGATGGGAAATCATGAATTAATTTAAAAAAATAACAAATACGCCTTCTCTGTTAAAAAGATCTTATTTTGTCAGCTACTCTGCCAATGATCGATCTTTGTTTTGTAATGCTGTAAAAAAAGTTGTAGACCCATATTTAAAAATAGGCATGTTTATCTCCTCGGTGACTACAGGTAAGGGCTCTTTTCTCCACTTGATTTCATTTGACTTAAGATCCAATACCTCTTAGATGGGGCAAGCGTACACACTACGCCATCATACCTATCAGTCTTGAGGTTCGCACCTCACTTCGCTCCAAGTATTTCGAAGACTCGCCACTTCTGCAATAATAGTCTTTATTTTGTCTGCTACTGACAATTTTCTTTATTGAGAATTGAAATGAATTATATTTTATTATTCGTCAAATTAATACAATATGTCAAAATGGTACAACAAGCAAAGCTTAGTCCATGTACTAATCAAATAACCCGCTCCTGATCGCGCCCGGTGCAAAAGTGCCCATAACACTTGCTGCGTTGCCACGTTGGATGGCGATGAACAGCCTTTGGACCAGGAACGACCCGCAACGAGTGTCACAGGTCGCCTTGATGAGCCTCTGTCCGATTTCTTTAATAATTTCTATATTATTATTTCACTAAAGTAGGAATGCAGACGCTTTATATGCTTGGATATTTTCAACTCTAGTAATGTCTCAGATTTTTGCTTTTTTGGCAAATACCTTCTTATTCTCTATTAGAAGAATCCTATACTGTACTAATTTAGACACAGCACAGTTTGAGCGTCATCACAAAATTAGACTCTGGTTTCATTTGGAATCATTTATCAAAATATAAACCTAAAAAAACACAATATGCCTGACCCGGGAATCGTGACATAACACTTGTTACGCTTTCGAGGTAGGTATATTAAGATTAAAGACGAGATTTCATATATTACAAATTAATATTCAACGAATAACTTGGAGACATCTCATCTTTAACCAATAACATCTAAATATGTAGTCGTCAGTGTCAATGTATCAATAACTTTAAACGATTCCCGGAGCTCAGCAACCGAGTACATCATTTAAAATCCTCATTATATTCTAAATAGTTTTTAATAAATCCAAAATTTGAATTAAAATATAAAATATTCACATTAGGCCGGCGACGTTGGGTGTAACAGCTAGTTAATTGTAATCGTCAATTTATCGATATAATTGAAAGCATTTATCTATACTCACACATCGATATCGCTCCGTGTTCCCGTAAACCGTGATAAAAATCGATTCTTAATCGATATATCGATGGAATTTATTCGTCACGCGATCGTGATCGCTTGAGATTACTCCAATGCAACCTTTTGGCCACACGCTTTCTATACAAACAGATCGAACTGCGGAACAATTACGGCACGCGGTGTTGCTTTGGAAACGAAATTAGAGTACGCGTTTGTTACGTACATGTAGTTTTAATTGTATTTGTTTGATTACTTTATTGCCCAGCCGCGTTTTTACTGCCGGAGTGAAACATTTTCGAGAGTACAATATAAGTACAGTCGACGTCAGAACGATTTTGACTATTAAGTCTGAAAATGATCTTTATACCAAGGTATTAAGAGCAAATCAAACTGTTTCATTGAATTAAATAGTATTATTGTCCGAACTAAAGGTGTGTACCAAACATCAGAACAATCAGTCAACAGGAAGGGAGAAGATCATATTGAGTACTTTGTTCGCCACGATCTGATGCTGGCTGTACAAGCACACGTACAAGAAATTAGTAAAAGTGTATCTATGTGTGGTGGTGTGGTGACGGAGAAAGAACACAAGCAACGACACCCCATCTCGAAAGGAAATTTCGAAATATAACCCTGTACGAACCCGTCTGGCCAACGTGGAAACAGTAGGACAAAGCTTCCCAACATTGGGAGAGGCCTATGTCCAGCACTGGACTACGTTGGGTTAATTGATTGAATTGCAATCTATGTGTAGATTCAAGTTATCATTTCAATTCTATTTTTCATCCTCATAGCGATTTCCCGGTTTCTCTGTCTTTATTATTGTTTTAGTACATATTTTATTTAGTTTTATATGATAACTACACCATATATCTCTTGTCTTGTCACATTACTGTCCATCCCAAGGTTGTCTGGAAGAAATCGCTTCAGCGATAAGGCTGCCCATTGTACATTAAACTCTATACGCATGTTACCTACTTGTCTCAGTTGTAAATGTATTGGTGTACAATAAAGTATTATCTATCTATCAAAGTTTGCTCTTTGGAGTCCGGACCTATGTCCTATGTCAACTTTTCTGGCAGTGACTGACATCTGATATTAAAGCTTGGACTGTCAATCAGTAGGATAATGGCTATCAGGTGAGATTGGCTTGGGCTCAGAAGATTTTGATAGCGCTGCCATGACTGTTATGTCTCCATTTCACAAACTACCATTTTATTGTCAATACTTTGAAATCGTTTAGATAATGGGTTTGTAAACTTTTTATAAAGTGTTTCTTTGTTACATATTTTGAGTAACATGTCTTTGCTAACCGTACTTCACACTAGGGAGTGTCAATCTCACGCTGTGCACATTTTAGCGTTAAATCGTTATTTTTAGCTCATCGTGCATTAGCGAGATTGTGGCAAGGCGCTAATACGTAGCGTCTTAAATTTGCTTAAGTTCGAAGTTGATGTTAGGCAACGGAGGTAGGTGACGATGATGGAGTTATGTAAAGTGCCTACCTAAGGTAGTAAGTATTTGACGCATGATAGCCATACCAAGACCTTCCGGCCCTTCCTCTCGCGGGATAAGGAGATAAAATGGCAGTCACTCCCATAAAAGTCACGACGAGCCAATTCAAATGAAAGAGATTAAGGAGCCGGCTTTACGATCGAGAGGTCCCGGGTTCGAAACTTGTTCATTACACTCCCGTCGTGAACCTACTCCTAACAAAAGCCATCTAGCTTAACTGGAGGGATTAGTAGGAATACGAGTATTAGTAATTCCAGTTATTAATATACTCAAAAAAAGGGTAAGACATGCTAACTCTAAGATGCGAAAGAAGAGTACCTTAATCAATAAGAAGAGAAGGAGTGAATGGACCTCTGACTCCGAGACTAAATAAAAACTATAAGGTGAAAAATATTTTTCTTTCTTTACTACATATTTTTCGAGCGGGAATCCCCACGAATACTCCCCGCCCGGCGGGGCGGTTATGTCGAACTTGAACTGACTAAATCCGCACGCCATCTCGGGTCTCAAATGCCGACTTTACCTACCTACAGAGGAAACTAAATAACTTTAGTATTGCCGTGAGAACTAAAAATAATTATGAACAGTTATAGTATCACAACCGCGCTGCGCCATCACAGGTGGAGTGCATAAAATTGACATTTGCACAGTTTGATTACCTACACACTCGTAAGCGCAGCCACGGCGCGTCACTAGTGTTGTGCGATAGCTACCAGAAAATCTATAATAATTGAACGCTACCACTCCGCCATCGGCAGAGCGTTCGTTGATCCGTGGGTGGACGCTGAAAATGTGATTTTAGCTGTTGTTTAACTTATTTTTGTGAATATCCTCCAAAATGCATACTAAAATTATAAATGCGAAAGTAACTTGGTCTGTCTGTCTGTGTGTCTACGTGTTGTTTCACGCTTAAACCGCTGAACAGATTTTCATGAAATTTGGTATAGAGGTAGATTAGACCTTGAGAAAGGGCATAATAAGCTATTTTATGTCGCGATAATCATCGCAGACGCAAACGCAGACGGAGCTGCGGGTAACAACTAGTACTCCATATAAGAAGACATTTTATAGGAGATAGGACACGACGGTATTTCCTTCCAATTGAGCAGTCCGTCTGGGGAAGTACTTCCACCCTACAGAATACCGCGGCCATAATAACCTCGTGTTGTGTTCCCGGCGATGAGTAGGGTAGCCATGGCTCACTGGAGAGTTTTTGTACTGTTTTGTACACCGTACAGTCAGTGGGAAGACGAAATGCTTGTCCTTTTTTTTCCGTGCGCAAAATCCCCACGGATACCTCCCCACCGGAGCCGGTGGAGGAGGTTATGTCGGACTCGAACCAACTAAAACGCACGCTGCCTGTGGGTCGCTTTAGTTGCCGAAGGTGAGGTTGACAGGCATATCCCTCGCACCCCTGCCGACCTAGGGTCATCTCTCACGATCTGGCCCTCTTCTCGGGTGTGGGGACTACAGAGTCCCCAACTCGTCCCCGGAAACGGGGAGGCGCGTCAGGCGCGCCACCGGAAATGCTTGTTCTGCTTTGTCTTTTACACTGACGGCACAGAAACTCTTGTGCATACAGGGTTGGCAGCGCGATTGTGACTTCCTTGGTGTTGCACACGTCCATCGGCCACGGTAACCACTTGTGGGCCATATGCTTGATTGCCAACCAAGTGGTATAAAAAAAAGATCTGACAAAATATAACCATTCTACCTCTTCCCGTAGGTATCGTCAGACTTCCCAACCCCGGGAGATAATCTTGCGTCAGAGCCAGAACCCTTTCCGTTATTTAGCAAGAGCATCCACTAGTAGGTGAAATTGTCTTGAGCCCCACAAATGTTGATAGGGCCTTAACGACCCTATCAAACAAGTAACGGTCTCGGTAGCGTAGCGGTAGTACGACTGCTACGCAGGACTTGCGGGTTCGATTCCAGCTCAGTGCAAATATTTGTATGCATCATGAGCGACAGGCACGATAGCGCGCCAACGCGATCGAAGCGTGACGTATACTTCCATACTTCACATGACGTATTCTCGCGATACAACGTAGGACAACAAACCTCAACCTCAATCTTACTACCGGTAGTAACACCGGTAATTTGATATTTACGTGCCGTGTCGCAACGCATCTTGATGTCGCGTTTTTCACTCACGTAGGACTATTCCTAACATTTATCATTCTACTCTGCAATACGCCGACCAATGAACTGCCACTTGTCTAGGAGTACAGAAGACCAACACGACCCACAGGCTACGTGCGTTTTAGTCGGTTCGAATCCGACATAACCTCTTCCACCGGCTCCGGTGGGGCGAAAAAAGGAGTACAGAAGATAAAATAGTCATTAGCTACGATGAGGTGCAGCTCAGATGGTTTTCCCTTTAAGGCTCACTAAATTGTTGCATTACTTAGTGTCTGTAATGGTGGCCCTCTTTCCTGAGACTTTGCTTTAGCTTACCATCAGGCGAGGGGAAGTCAAGTTAGCGTGTCCAAGATAAAAAAAAACTTTCAAGACTTTCAGACAGTAAATCGACATTTACAGAAGGTAGATTATATGCTCATTTGTTACCGTAGGAATAGAGAAAATTTTCTGTGGGTTGTTTGTAAGTAATAAATCGATGACGGATGTGCGCTCCGGTCATCGGATGCCAAACATTAGGAGCTGATCGTTAACAGCACTAATTGAGTTGTGCTCCTACCGGCTGCTGTAGGAACCCGTGGGAGGTAGGGAACTATCCCATGTGGAGAGATTGCTTTATTAATTTTGGAGATAATTTTTTGACGTGAAAAGAAAAGGCAGGAGACGATATGATGCGCCATTATACAGGCTGATTATGTTGTCACAAAGTACCGCTAAGAAGCGAACTCTGCACGTTGCTGCTCATTTCAGTCTCATCTGCTTGCGATGCAAAAAGCATGCCACCGTGCCATCATTCATCTTGTATAAAAAAGTTTTGAAACGCATGTCTCCATGTGTCTCCATGTGTCTCCATAAGCACTCCTTATGCACCTGCCTTTTCCGTATAATTCACGCCCTAAGATAGGTACCGGTTAGAATTTATTGATGTATTGTAGAATTTGGACCACCCCATCACTTCCCATGCGGTGTCGTACAAGGCGACTAAGGGATAGGGCTATTTAACATCAGACAGATATACGGACAGACGGCAATAGTCTCACCCCCTATAACGTGGGACCGAATTCAATGATTGGTGAAATGTGTGTTTTAAATCACCTCTGCCTAACCCTTCGGGGATAAAGGCGTGATTATAT
Source organism: Eilema griseolum (assembly GCA_963662185.1). NCBI lineage: Eukaryota > Metazoa > Arthropoda > Insecta > Lepidoptera > Erebidae > Eilema > Eilema griseolum. The sequence continues at coordinate 1,739,261 of OY759243.1, read as the reverse complement.
GTATGTTTGTATGTATTTTATTATTAATATTACTACGTGTGTGCGATGTTCCTAAAGAAAATCATTTTCACATCATTCAACATAAAGTAAATGGTTTATTATGAAAACATACACTGTTGCATTGCACATCCGTCACACGCGCATTAGGTAGGCATGATACAAAACACAAAGTAACCTTCGCAGTATTCGAATGCATCGATTAAGTCAGACCATCGATTCAACTGCACGAACATCTCGATTATTATATTTGGTCGTAAAAGGCTGACCACGGAGATACACGACAATTATTTTTCAAAAAGAAACTCTCAGATCTTAAATAAGTAATTGAACGATGCTAAATGTCAACTGTGACCAATTAAAAAAATTACATAATGCCAGACAATAAGTGTGAGCGTTACGAGACGCTACAGCAGGCGAGCGGAGCTGGCAACACCAATAAAATAAATCGCCGCGATCGACACACCGACGACAATATCAATTAAAAAAATTATCACCAATTACGTCGCGGCGGGTCGCTGGACATTGTGCGTCCGAATTTAAATACTAAACGAGGTTTAATTTAAACGGGGAATCGATTAAATCGTACCGATTCTCGATTCGACGTCCGTTCACTCGAGTGTATGTCTTAATTGCAACGTCGAGGATCTTTTTGGGCCGTTTATCGGTCAGAACGGCCGCTTAATTAGTACGTATCCCGTGCGCGTGCGTCGATGTAATCACTGTCTCACCTCTGTATTCCTTATTTGAAAACGTTGTTTAGAATTTTTGTCCTTCACACTTATGCAAATGCTACATGAGAAGAAAAAGGACGAGAGTATGTTCGAGTGTGTAGAGATATCGGCGGGCGCCGGCACCCAGCGCACCTAATGCGTGTTTTAAATGTTTACTAATGAACACGATTATTTAAAGTGACATTTTCGGATTTCCCTCTCGGGCATTACGGTACTGTACAGTCTGTAGTGGCGACCGCGTCTTAAAACACGACATTTTACATATTTAGTGTGCGGTGCCGGGCGGCATTCCGATGCTCTCCGGAGGCAATATAGATTGGTGACGGGCGACGTTGCGTCGAACTTTGACATCGTCATATATATTGGACTTTTATATCCTCACAGACGTACATTATACGGCATTTATTGTGAGTTTGAGTGAGGCAACACTGGTTTAATGATTCACAGCTGGGTAAATGGGTTATCGGACAGATTACGATCAAAACATAGTCTGAACGAAGATTATCTTGGGCTTTAGTCATTATATCTGATTCGATCTTTATTATAATCGCTGAGATGTATTTTTTACCGCATATATCAGGTTTTAAGGCTAGAAATAAAAATGGATTAACAAAATTAGACACAATTAAGTAGATATACCTACCTATATTAATTAAAAAATATTCGAAAAGCTCGTCAAATATTATACATCAGTTGAATTTTACCGATGTAGAATTACTTAAGTACCTTACACCCGATAATTAAGATATGTCGAGTGCGACATAGCCACTACCACTATTAACGCCCTAGACCGTGCAAAGTGGAAAAGGGAAAACCGGTAAGTGGACCCTGACCTTCAAAATCACCCCGGACCCGGAAGCATACAGGAAAATACGTGACGTTTATAATGACTGTATCTACTGAAATATACCGATGGTATAAACATTTGTTCCAATGTAATATGTACGTATTTAAAGAAAGAAACAAAGAGAAAGGTTTTTTACAATTTACTGCAGCACATAACATTTGACTACTAACAGTACTCACATGTAAAATATACAACAAAACCTAAAACTAATTATAATTTTTATTTTTTTTGACGGCAACACTTGGCACTATTTCCTTTTCTATCTCAGCCATTGCGTATATATTTACAACAACAAAAAGTACCTATATTTATCCGCATTCTAGATTCCATAACACAAGCAAGTTAAGCTATGCTTATTTTCCTGTGTACAATAAATAATTAAAGAAACAAAATTAATGAAAAGGGTAGTAAGAGTCTTATTAGGTACAGGTTAGTATGTAGGTACTTATCCTCCTTATCAAACATGCAATAGGCAAAGTCAGCCTATTTGTAGTATAATATCTGTAATTACTAATTAAGATGCAGTCCAGTTCTGGTTGTATGACATGAAATACTCGACAAATTGTATGTTTCCTTAACTTTCTATACTACGAGTATGTAAGGATGTAACAGGATTCCTAGAGTTCTAGGGTATCTAAACTAATATTATAAAGAGGCAAAATAATATATGTTTGTTTGTATTCGATAAACTCTAAAACTAATGAACTTATTTTAATAATTCCCACACCATTAGAAAGCTATTTTGCCCTGGAGTAACATACGCTTTTTATCCCGATATATCAAAGGTATAAAACCATGGCTTGGGAGTGACGGGTGGAGCCGCCTGTCACCCTGTCAGAAGCAGGCCTCGGCGGCGGCGCGCCTCGCACGTCTCCCCATTTCCGGGGACGAGTTGGGGACTCTGTGGTCCCCACACCCGAGAAGAGGGCCAGATCGAGAGAGATGACCCTGGGTCGGCCGGGATGCGAGGAATATGCCTGTTAACCTCATCTTCGGCAGCAAAAAACGACCCACAGGCGGCATGCGTTTTGGTCGGTTCGAGTCCGACATAACCTCTCCCACCTGGCACCGGTGGGGTGGGGGTATCCGTGGGGATTTTGCACACGTAAAAAAAAATATTGCTAGTTTTAAATGTTAATTGAAATAAATGCATTTTTCGTAAACGACACCTCAGTAATAACTATGAATTTTCATAAAACTGGTAACACTGAGCTGTAGACGAAATTCAACACTTGAATAATATTAATATGTGAGTTATATCACCATTCAATAACATTATGATCTCATTCGGCACTATTTATATTCTGATACCGCAAAATTATATTCGTCACGACATATTATTAAAAATATATATAAAAAAAGGTTTGAATTAAAAGTTGTAATGATATGCAAAGCGTGCGTGGGCGTCTTTTTAATTGACCATTAAGCAGGCGGAGCCGAGGTTTGTGCTTAGTCTAACGTTATAATTTACTTCACCGTGCCGTCAGTTTTGCTTATAAAACTGTCAATCGATTGGTGTTTGAAATTTATTTATATTAACCACATTATTTGATGTCACTTATAATAATCGTTGATGAACAAAATTGCCAAACCTTTATATTTTTTATACCACTTGGTTAGCACCGGCCCACCTGATGGAAAGAGGTTACCGTGGTCTATGGACGTGTGCAACACCAAAGGAAGTCACACTCGCATTGCCAACCCTGTAAGCACAAGAGTCTCTGTGCCGTCCGTGTAAAAGACAAAGCAAGACAAGCTTATCTCCTTCCCACAGACAGCACAAAAACTCTCCAGTGAGCTCTGGGTACCCTACTCACCGCCGGGAACAAACTTTAAACTCAAACTCAAAATTAGTTTATTCTGCATAGTCTAATCAAACGGGAGGAGTTTTGAAGGAGGTAGGACACGGCGGTATTTCCGCCCGATTGAGCAGTCCGACTGGGGTAGTACCTCCGCCCTACAGAATACCGCGGCTATAATAACTTCGTGTTGTGTTCCCAGCGGTGAGTAGGGTAGCCAGAGCTCACTGGAGAATTTGTGCTGTCAGTGGGAAGACTAAAGGCTTGTCCTGCTTTGTCTTCTACTGACAGCACAGAAACTCTGTACTTACAGGGTTGGCAGCGCGACTGTGACTCCTCTGGTGTTACAGACGTCCATAGGTCACGGTGACCACTTTTCATCAGGTGGGCTGTGTGCTTGTCTGCCAACTAAGTGGTATAAAAAATTTAAAAAAAACTTACAAAACGTGTGTAAGAAAAAAGGTGAAACTAGAGTAACTAATGTATGAAATGGAGCACTAAGTACTGAAAAGATTCCTGCAGACTCAGTATGCGGTTATGTTGTACTCGGACCGACTAAAACTGCACTCTGTCTTGAGTCTTGAGATGCCAGTGTGAAAAGATTGCCTAAACAATTCCCTCGCAACCCGGCTGACCCATGGTCATCTCCGGTTACGAGATGGCCCTCTAGCCGTGAAAATTAAAAGAAAAGCATGTCCACGTAGATATAACTCACATATATCCTAGTTTCTCTTCGAGCAATGAAATCGCTGTAAAAAGATATCACGTGACCAAGACGTCATGATGTAGACCAGTGGCGAGAAGGAAAAAGTTTCAAAAGCTTCATCTAGTTTATTGGGTAACAAGATTGCCTATAGGTACTCCTTATCACTGGCGTAGACATATCTCTTGTTTCTCTTTTCTTTCTTTGTAGAGATTTGTATAACAGTTATTCTGAGGTTAAGACTGGAAACTTGTAAAGCTAAATGCCTAAAGTCAAGGACTCCCAACTGGGTAAGAAGGGAAAATAAACCCATGTTATTTTACTATTATACTACGCCTCCAGGGGGTCAACAATAACATCTTATAGCAGCATTATTTTACCCCTTCCTGAGTCATTAAAAAGACAAAACTTTAGCTACTATAGTGCTGTGATTATCTGACAGTTTAATGATGACTAAATTAATACCGGGAGTGCCGGTAGGGGGTGCGAGCTCCTTGAGGAAGTGTGTAACTAATTAAAAAACATAAACTATTGTTATTAGGTACCCACGTCAGCTTGCATACAAGTCCATGCTTGTCGTAGAAATTATGATTTTAAATTATAATATGGGACAGAGAGATTCTAAAGAAATAACTTATTTTAATATTACAAGTACTATTCTATTTATTTTAATAAAAATCAAATTATAAATCATAACAATCCGCCATGTTAAGAAAAACATCAAACAAGCGTGTGACGTCACGCTTTCGTAAATATTATTTTGCCATTTTTTCAATTGTTGATGTCGTTCAAATATCCTCAGTCGGAGCTGTCAAGTGTTTTTTTTTTTTTTTTTTACGTGCGCAAAATCCCCACGGATACCTCCCCACCGGAGCCGGTGGAGGAGGTTATGTCGGACTCGAACCGACTAAAACGCACGCCGCCTGTGGGTCGTTTCGGTTGCCGAAGGTGAGGTTGGGAGCTGTCAAGTGTTTACGAAAGCTTAACGTTATAGACAGACGCCATTACTATTCTTTTTTGATGCCAGAAATATATATTTTTTAATAAATTTTGTCCTTCAAAACTTTGCAGAAATAGGATTTATTTTAGATAAGTAATAACATCGTGGAGTAGTTTTTCTTTTAATCTGTCTTCATACCTATTATACGGGAATAGTTTTAATGGTCCTACCAACCCGTTTGAGGTTTAAGCACTTGTTAGTAGGTACACCTGCTAAACAATGGACGAGGCTCTGGAGCAGGCTTCCCTCGAGGGATTGGGATTTTTTTTTTTTTTTTTTTTATAGGACACGTCAATTGGACTTCGCCTTGCCTGATGGTAATTCGACGGCAGTCACTCCTGGAAAAGCTCCAAAGTGCAAATTTTGGGCATAACTGGAAAATCACTATGAGGATACCTAACACATTGTTACAGTTAACATTACGAGGCAGAACCAGGCCCTAGAGTCTCGAGCTTTTGGCCCTGAATATTAAAATTGTGAATATAACAATACAATCAAGGTGTGTAAACATTAATCATATGGTTCGCAATAAATCTCTCGCCGTGGTCACGAGGCCGGTACTAATCTTTATCTTGTTACGAGTAATTAAAGAAACTTATGTGATCAATTCTTGCATATTTCATTCAAGGATCTTTACAAATATTAAGAACACACTTGTACTTTTTCTACAGTATTTTTTATTAGACCTGACCGGTTTCACCTTACGGCGGAATAAAGGCGAAACCGGTCAGGTCTAACAAAACAAACTGTGGAAAAAGTACAAGTTTGATCTTATATGTGTAACAATAAATGCCACCAAGTACCATCAATCCAACAGTATAAAGTAAAATATACAAAAAACAGTATAAATAAATACTGCCTTTAATTGATGGTTTATTTTAGTCGATTAATATAGTACGTGGTTCATTGTTATTGCGAATTTAACAGCTTCAATATTGTCAATTAGCCTATTACAGTTCACAGCTGGATATAGGCCTCCCCCAATGAGCTTAGCTCTCAACTCCACAATATATTTTTTTTATACCACTTAGTTGGCTGGCAAGCACACGGCCCATCTGATGGAAAGTGGTTACCGTGGTTATATGGACGTTTGTAACACCAGAGATGCCACACTCGCGCTGCCGACCCTGTAAGCAAAGTCTCTGTGCCGTCAGTTTAGAAGACAAAGCAGGACAAGCCTTTAGTCATCCCACTGACAGCACAAATTCTCCAGTGAGCTCTGTAGATCACAGTATGTTGTTGTTTTCACTATGCAGGTGTACCAGATTCTAATCTGTCTCCAACCTGCTTTACTTTACGATCAACAATCGGATTTCATCAGATGCCCCCCGCAGTTCGGCCATAGCTCACGTGTGCGAGCCGCCATACACACACCATATTAATTTCACTATATCTAAAGCATAAACAAAGAAATATATAGCCTGTTAATCAACATCTACACTATAATATAGATATAAGGCAGATACGTCTGTACATTGGAGATATTTAAAACGTATTTATATCAATAATTTTGAATACAAAAATATTATTTTTGGAATTCTTTCCCACACAGGACAACACGTGCTTAGAAGTCAACCTCACACTGTGCAGAATATATGAGTAAGAACCAAGCACTTCGGAAACTCTTTTCTTTGCCACACCACCAAGACCTGGAATTCATAACCAGCTCACGGTCCTTTAAGCGGGGCTTGAAAAAGTATTTAATGAGGCCACCAAGCTGAGTGCCACTATTGTAACATTAGTTAGTGTCTGTAAAGGTGGCCCTCTTTCCTGAGACTTTGCCTTTAGTTTACTATCAGGCGAGGTGAAATCAAATTGGCGTGTCTTGATAAAAAAAAATCTTGTCTGATTTCTTTTCACGGTGAACACACAAACTACTGAAAGAATTTTGAATACTGAATGAGCTTTTTTATTGAAAGAATCAGACTTAAAATCTTACGATTGCTATCGGTTGAGTAGAACCGCAATTCAGTCAAAAGTCGCAACAACCGAAACATAGGCAAGTGAAGTCGTGGACAAAGGATAGTTCATTTTAAAACAAAAAGAAACGAAAATTTATTTGGGTCACGACAATAAATAGCATTGGATTCCTATAAAGTGTAGTTTTTAAATAAAATATGTTTGTGTTAATCGCCAGATTTGCATACGATCAACAATTAGAGGACCGCACGCAGAGTTTACGGCTCTCCGTCGTGTATTAATGACATATTAATGACAATTCGTATGTATGTGGACGATTGTCACGTGTGCTTGACGCCGTTGTGCACTGAGAAAAGGTTCTATATGCGTTAAAAGGGGTACTCTTCAGAATCTAGAAGTGTGCACTGACCTATTTTAAATGTTAAAAAATTCAGTGCAGTCCGTATGGGATTTCAGCAGCCTTGGTCGCGTAGTGACTAAAAATTGAGCTGTCACACACATAGTTTGAAGTGTAAATTATATCAAATACTTTTTGTGTTCTTATTTCGAATATTTGATGGTACTTGGGGACATCTAGATCTTCCGAGTCCAATTCAATTTCATCTTCAAGTCAGTACGCATGCTAATTGACACCCGAGGGCCAGATCGAGAGAGATGACTTTGGGTCAGCCGGGGTGCGAGGGATATGCCCGTCAACCTCACCTTCGGCGACCAACAATAACCCACAACCTCTCCTACCAACTCCGGCGAGGAGGTATCCGTGGGGATATTTGCGCACGTAAAAAAACATGCTAATTGAGAGATCAGACTCTGGTGCAGGTTCGGATATCAGACAACAGTTAGATACTCCTATACAAAAGAACGACAAAAGTGTACGACATATTCTGGAATGGACGGATTCATGCATCAGCAGATTCGCAACTCAACAGATTCTGTAATGGGAACGTTCTTGGACTCTACGAATTCGCTAGCTACAATGACATTTAAATTTTTGGGATTGTAAATTGGACCCATACAACAACCATAGATATCTTTTAAGTATCAAATGATCTACGCTTTAAATAAGTTCCAAATAGATGGATATTTGAGTTATTATACTGCAAGTCTTTTTACTGAATATATAATAATATATAATGTGGTACCGCTTTTGTTTTAATCAAATTATTAGCATAGTGATGAGATAACTGTACTTTAATGCTACGTTTACGAGTTTGGTATAATTTATGACAGAGCTGTTGGCGGTGACGTCATTGGTCTTAAATTGTGACTATTTAATTGATGTGACTATATTTTTTTCTAATATTTTTGTTTATTTTACTAACGAATCCAATTACAAACGTTAAGTTTACGACATTTATTGTCACTTTGCCTGTCGTATCGCGAGTGTCAGGTCCAAATGCCTAATTTCAGTCAATACTACTTTAATAGAACAGGAGGAGTGTATTTCATTTCGTGGTTGAACAAACGCCTTTATCCCTGGATGGTTAGGCAGAGGTGAAATTTCACCAATAATTGTATTCGGTCCAACGTATTAGGGGGTGAGCCTATTGCCGTCTTCCAGGCACTATTGTTGACTCGAGTATACTGTATACAAGTATGCCTGAGTCTGAGCTGTATATATCTGTCTGATGTTAAATAGCCCTATTCCTTAGTTGCCTTGTACGACACCGCATGAGAAGAGGGCGTGGTCCAAATTCTACTCTACCGGGCAATAAATAAATTTATTTTGTTTAGGTAGGTACCTACCTACTCGTAAATCTACATAAGGTCAAAGGGTGTGAACATTTTCAATAGAAAGTGGAATTCATCTAGCCATGGTTACACAGAAACAAGCACAAAAATGTTACTTGACTGTTGTATATTGTCTGATGTATTGTATTTTATGTAGGCACAACTAGCTAACCCGCCCGGCATCGCCCGTGGCATATTTTGAAACCCCGCTGCCAGATATGCATGCAATTTATGGGATTCTGCCGGATTTGTTGACATTTATGATTACTGCGCCGCTCCCTTAAATATTAGCATGATGATTTATAGCCTGTAGCCTTCTTCTATAAACGGGAAATTTGATACAATACAATTCGATATTTTCACTATCGCGCGGTATGAATTCATAATACAACGGCTCGGGACTTTTCGCCATTAAATATTGGAACTTACTATCAAACCGCGGTAGCCTTGTGGAATGGGTAATGGACTGCTGAGACGAGGTCTCGGGTTCGATCCCAGGTTTTACCATGGCATACACCAATGACTTTTCGATGCTTTTCGAAGTTATGTGTGTATTTATTGCAGGTTTATAAGTGCCCGGTTAATGGCAATAGGCTCGCCACCTATTACATTGGGATCTAAACATAAACTGGCGAAATGTGGGTGCTAGCACCTCTGTCTACCCCTTCGGGGATATAGGCGTGAGTTTATGTTGTTGTTGTTGTCTTACTATAATTTCCATGATTTATTCGAGAAAAGTCCCGAATCGTTGTATAATTATCGACTTTTTAATTCAAATCAATAGTAGGTACCTGAGATTAACGCATTTAAATAAAATAACAAACAAACAAACAAACCCTTCAGCTTTATAACATTAGTGTAGATTGTGATAACTTTGCACAAGATCTTGAATGCCTGCTGTTCTAGATTCCCGGGTTATAAAAAGTTTGTGTTTTCTGTCTCAAAACGGCGGTTGCATTAGTTGAAGATACACTACCGTGAGAATACACAAAAATGGTTATTTCATCACGAATAATAAAACAACCAGCTCTACAACAAAATCAATCAACATCAACTCTAATTGTTATCATTGTTCGTCCTCGCCTTCGGAAAAATGCGAACATGAGATGATTATAGCCTACTGCTAAGAGATTTGTAGAAAACTAGCTGGCACTCGCGGCTTCGCCCGCTTAGATGTTCAGTTCTACTCAACTAATTGGGTATTTGATAACTATTACAAAAAATATGAAATATATTGGATATGATACGTAAATAATAATTTTTTTTAGATCCTTTTTTTTATACCACTTAGGTGGCAGACAAGCACACGGCCCATCTGATGGAAAGTGGTTACCGTGGCCTATGGACGGTTGTAACACCAGAGGAGTCACAGTCGCGCTGCCAACCCTGTAAATACAGAGTTTCTGTGCCATCAGTGTAGAAGACAAAGCAGGACAAGCCTTTAGTCTTCCCACTAACAGCACAAATTCTCCAGTGAGCTCTGGCTACCCTATTCACCGCTGGGTACACAACACGAAGTTATTATAGCTGCGGTATTCTGTAGGGCGGAGGTTCTTCCCTAGTCGGACTTCTCAATTGGGCTTGCTCAATCAATTGATGGAAAGTGGTCACCTTAGCCTATGATTTTTTTTCTGTATAGGTATTTAAACTATCATGGTCACTCACATGAGTATCAAAATAATCGGGATATTTACCATGTTTCATTGTTTTGAGTTTCCGATATTTTGGCGCTGTTGCAAGCACCATGATCACGGAGGAACTGTATTTCACATGAGGCAAGACGCAGAAAATCTGTTGAGAGTACTTACGCATGACGTAACTGTAAAAAATTTACTTGGTGTAACGGAAACTTTCTTTGGTGGGTCTCTTCGTAGACATTATTTAATGACGTCAGGAGCATAATATCACGTGACCGTCCATTTTTCGCGCACTATTTAACCTATCAAAGAGAAAATGTGTTTTTTCTATTCAATAAGGTTTGATTGAATGATGAATTGTTATAGTTATTAAATAAATTTCCACATCTTTTAGGATCGCGGTAGCCTAGTGGTATGGGTAATGGAATGCTGAGATGAGGTCTCGGGTTCGATCCCAGGTTTTACCATGGCACACACCAGTGACTTTTCGATGCTTTTCGAAGTTATGTGTGTATTTATCGCAGGTTTATAAGTGCCCGGTTAATGGCAATAGGCTCGCCACCTATTACATTGGGACCTAAACATAAACTGGCGAAATGTGGGTGCTAGCACCTCTGCCTACCCCCTCGGGGATATAGGCGTGAGTTTATGTTTATGTTATGTTATGTTTAGGATAGGTTTCCGAAATTTATCAAATACCCAAATGCGATCAGACACACGCCAGATTTATATCGGATAAAGTGAATTTCCAAGACTGGACTTGAACCCGTAACTATAAATCTAATATAAATCTATGGGTAAAGTTTGCATACCAAATGCATAGCTTTAAACATAATATCTATTATTGAAGCGGCTGTAGCTTAGTGGTTAAGGAGTCGGCCTTACGATCGAAAGGTCCCGGATTCGAATCCTGGCCATTACACTACCGATGTGAACCCACTTCTAGCACAAGCAATTTAGTTTAGTTGGATGACTTAGAGGGGATATTAGTATTTGCGATTATTAATATTCTTAAAAAATAATTTAAGTATAACCAAGACTTTTGCAATAAAAAACTGCATCAAAATCCCTACAGTAGTTTTTAAGTCGATCGCGAAAGAATAGAATTTCAAAAAATAAATTTTTATATGGTTCCCGGCAGAGTAGAATTGGAACCACCCCATCTCTTCCCATGCGGTGTCGTACAAGGCGACTAGGGATAGGGCTGTTTAACATCAGACAAATATATACAGCGTAGACTCAACCTCAGAACCATGGCTTGAGACAACAATATTGTCCAGAAAACCGCAATTGGCACACCCCATGGGACCGAATACAATGATGGTAAAATGTGTGTGTTAATTCACCTCTGCCTGACCCTCCAGGGATAAAGGCGTGATTATGTGTATGTAATTAATTATTATTTGCATGCATTATCTATGTGCTGACGGAGGAAGAATTCAAATATTAGCACCCCATCTTATTCGAAAGCTGTCGTTAGAGGCAACCTAACAGAAACATACGCAGATGATATCACTGCGATAGAAGGACAACTCAAAATAAAACCCTGTACCGACCCGTCTGGCCAGCGTGGAAACAGTAGTCCAAAGCCTCCCAATATTGGGAGAGACCTAGTCCAACAGTGGACTGCAATGAAAAAATTTAAAAAAAAAAATAATTGATGCAAAATGTTACATAGGTACACAATTTCATTACAGAACAACAAAAGTCATTTTGGGTAACTCTGACCAAGTGTAATAAGTATGTTATGATCTAATGAGAAACATTCTGCAAAAAACCTACTAAACTTAACCTAGATCTATCTGTGGTTTCCTCACTAGGCAAGACTGTATCGAGGAAACCTATTTAAACATATAATTGCTTTATCGCTATTAATTAATTGTCTGGGCTAGTTGTTTGTTTGTCGTTTTGTTTTATTCATAATCATTAAGGTAACATAATCCAGTCTCCTGACAGCCTCTGTGGCTTGGCAGTAGTGAACGCGGCCGCTACGCTAGAGGCGCTAGTTCGATCCCCGCTCAGTGCAAATATTTGTAAGCATGAATCTGCGACTGAGATTAACGCTAGTATGGAGAAGAAGAAGCCTCAACAGACGCTTTTTCAGACGATTAAAGAACCCGGAATTTCAGAATTTAAATAGGTTTTTTATACCACATAGGTGGCAGACAAGCACACGTCACACTTGATTGAAAGTGTTTACCGTGGCCTATGGACGTGTGCAATACCTGGGGAATCACACCCATACTGCCGACTCTGTAAGCACAAAGAGCTTCTGTGCCGTCCTTCCGACGGACAGCACAAAAACTCTCCAGTGAGCTCTGGTTACCCTACTCACCGTTAGGAACGCAACACGAGGTACAGTCACACACGAGTACGATTTTTCATATAAAGTTGTATCTAAAGGTGCAACCTTGTCTTCTTTATCGACTGAACCTATATATCTCCAACATACAGACACAACTGATTTACAATTTTACAGTAGTATATATTATTATACCTATACAAGGTGTGTACCTTTGCATATAATTTACGTGGTTGATATAATAGTGATCTACAACAGTCGTAATGGGATGATGCCGATGATTGGCGCACTCGCCTTGACACGGCCAAATATCAGCGCATGCGCAGCCGAAGGGTAAGCGAGCGTGGAGCGGCGGCGCGGGCGCAGAACTCGGACTGACTTGCTGGGTTCGTAATGATGCGGTTACGAGAAGGTGTTACAATACAATAGTCGCTGCTAGCAAAACTTAATAACTAGGTACCTAGACATTTATTGCTTTTTAGGGTTTCGTACCTCAAAAGGAAAAAACGGCACCCTCATATTCGTTGTCCGTCTGTCTGTCTATACGTCTGTCTGTCCAAACCTTTTTCTCAGGATTGCGTGGGGCTATTAAATTGAAATTATGTACTCAGTGTAAATATTTGTATGCATGAATATGGGTATTTGCATTGGTCTGGTCGTGGGTCCCTGTGCCCATACGTACATCTATGGCAGTCGATACGGGTTGCTGTAACCCTAAAATTTCCAACAACTGGTCTAAGTACAATGTTTCGATATCGCCTTTGGATTGTGCAAGTGTATTAAAGTTCAGCCAAATCCGCAGTTAGACTGGTGAAGTAGACCCCAGACTCAGAGGTGAAAGCTTAGGATGCGACTGGGATTAACGCTAAAATGGAGAAGAAACTATATTCCACCCAAAATGGAACCTAATTTTCTTCTATAACTAATTTTATTGAAGGCCATATCGCATGTGTTCCGTACTGTAATCTTATAGGAACATTCTCCGTCGTTGTAGATCTGTATCGCGTTATTGCAGCCGCTGTTCCAACATGGCGGTCGCAGCCCTTAATAAATAATCACTGGAGATTAGCTGTTATTTGTAAGCATTATAACAGAGACTAAACTGTTTTATCATAGCGTGTACCTTAGGTAGGTATAATAATACAAGTAACTGTTGTGACTTTCAAGACTATAGGGGGACGTGTCGGTCCAGTTAGGTATTTCTTGGAGCTATAGATATTTACGTAAGTACATTGAATACTATGAAACTACTAGGACTCCTATACTATACTATACTAATATTATAGACTAGCTGACCCGTGGCATATTTTGTAACCTCATATCACCTATTTGAGTCCGTATTACTATGGTTTTCAAATAAAGTGTGGAAATCTGCCGGATTTGTTTTTTTTTTATACCACTTAGGTTGCAAACAAGTCCACGGTCCACCTGATGGAAAGTGGTTACCGTGGCCTATGGACGTGTGTAACACCTGAGGAGCCACACTCGCTGCCGACCCTGTAAGCACAGAGTTTCTGTGCCGTCAGTGTAGAAGACAAAGCAGGACAAGCCTTTAGTCTTCCCACTGACAGCACAAATTCTCCAGTGAGCTCTGGCTACCCTACTCACCACTGGGAACATGACACGAGGTTATTACGGCCGCGGTATTCTGTAGGGTACTTCCCTGTCGGATTGCTCAATTGGGAAAGGAATAACTCCTTATTTTTGTTGCGAACTGAAGTTTGAAGGAAGCCAGATGACGGTTCACCCTTTGTTAGCCAAAACCCTTTCGGAGGAAATTGTACGAAGTAATTTCATGGTAAGACAATACTACGTTTTTGTTTGCGTTAGAGCCAACACAAATCAAGTGGCAAAATGGTTCAGCAGATTTTTAGTGTAATCTAAATATCAATTGTATTCCATTAGGTATCTACTTGATTTGTATTGTTCTTTATGTGTACGAAATTTGGATGTGTGGGAATCAAACTCGAGACCTCCAACGTAGCAGTAAAAAGTTCTACCGCTACGCCACACTAGAGACTTTGCTTGTGGTCAGGAGTACCGTAAGTGCTGCCATATGAGGAATAAAACTAAAATTCATACAGTTATTGAGCTCCATAAGATATTTAAGATAATATAAGATTAATACTCTTTATTGCACATCAAACATAGGATACATACCTAATATAAATGAAATATAATATTATAAAATCTATACTATATATCTATACTAATATTATAAAGCTGCAGAGTTTGTTTGTTTGTTTGAACGCGCTAATCTCTGGAACTACTGGTCCAATTTGAATGATTCTTTCAGTGTTGGGTAGTCCATTTATCGAGGAAGGTTTTAGGTTATATATCATCACGCTACTACTTAAGGGAGCGGAGCATTGAAAATAAATGTTAACAAATCCGGCAATTTTTCATACGTATTTTGAAGACTAAAACATACGGGCTCAAAGGGATTTGAAGCTTCAAAATATACCCCAGGCGAAACTGGGGTGGGTCAGCTAGTAATATATATATGTACTTATCTTTATTTATATGTGCGCAAAATCCCCACGCAACCCTCAACTCCGGAGCCAGTGAGAGATGTCGGACTTGAACCGACTTAAACGTACGCTGACTATGTGGGCCGCGGGTTGGCGGAGATGAAATTATCTGAGACTCCCTCGTACTCCGGCCGACCTAAGTACCTAGTATTACTTATCTTATGGAGCGCCACCGTGAGAACCCACCCACAGAAAAATAAGTACCCGCTAATTTGAAACTAAGTAGACGCTGTAACCAATGAGATAAGTATATAACCGAATAGCATCGTATCAATGTGGAATTTGATGTCGCTCACTCCCCATGTAGCCTCACTTTCTACGGTTGGATTACATACAACTGTTTCTCAAACTGAAATAATCTAATATCGGACATAAATAACGTTTGAAATTGATTATATTGAGTTTATATCTATAAATCGGTATATTATCTTACATATTACATACCAATAACGTTATCGCATCTAGTTTCTTTACAAAAAAGCATCACGCCTCCTTATTTTTATGAGGTGAAGGATTATTTTCGTGTAATTTCTGTGGTATAACTAAGATTGTATGCGAGCAGTAGCGACATCCAATCCGAGTTATTGAATGCGCAAGAGCAACAATTTACACGTTATTTATGTCCAGTTCGGCGTCCAACCATTACGAATAGGATCAAACGAGTTATAAATATATATTTTTATGAAATACGGTCAAGTTGCCTAAAGCAGGGTTGGCAGTGCTAACGCCGTTCATTACTCCTGCGTACTTGCGATATTATTAGCAATGAGGTAAATTTTAGTCCGCATTATAGTAGATATTGTTACCGGGCCTGGGGGTGACAGGTGAAGCCGTCTGTCACCCTAGCAGAAGAAAGCCAAGGCGGCAGTAACGAGCCCCCCTCTCGGAGGCTATATGGGGATACCGTGATTCTCACATCCGAGGGAACCACCACAAATCCAAATATGGCCTTGGGTTAACTGGGATACGAAGGAAATGCCTTACGGGTCCTATACTTTACATCCCGGTATCTGATATGAGACGGCGTGCGATAATAGGTAAGAACTATATAAGTCTTGTATTGTCCATAGGTCCACAGGTGATAGTGGCCCACATTACCAACTGATTATTCGCAAACAAATATACACTTCTCATCAGAAAAATTAAAACACTTTGCAAGTTTATGTTTTCTAAGAATTAAGAGAAAAATGTGTATATTTAGGAATATATGTCAAATGTCGTTTAATAGTAAATAATATGAGGTTTTCAAATTCATTTCAAAGGTGATAATGATGACCTAGCGGCCCACATTAACAACTTATTCGCTAACAAATATACACTAAAAATTTGTCATCAAATTTCTAAAATTCTAAGATCTAAATTCAAATTAAATTTTCATAGGTTTCGTATTTTGTTTATCTAGCCATTTCTACCGTGTATGAGGTGTGAAAAAAATGTATAAAACAACAAGTAAATGGAAATAAGGTTTAAATAATAGCTTGTATTTTTTCCCCGAGCTCTTATAACTGCTTCATCACATTATTTATACTGTTGATTGATGGCACTTGGTGGAATTTGTTGTTACACATAACTCACTTGTACTTTTCCTCATATATTATATATTTTCCACATGCTCATATATTAAAAGTAATATAGGTATTTAAACTATCATGGTCACTCACATCAGTATCAAAATAATAGAGATATTTACCATGTTGCATTGTTTTGAGTTTCTGATATTTCGGCGCTGTTGCAAGCACCATGATCACGGAGGAAAACAATGCAACATGGTAAATATCCCGATTATTTTGATCGTAAAGTAATGTGGAAAAGTACAAGAATGTTGTGGCATTCCATTCCATTCCTTTTGGATTACATTTCTGCTGGCTAATTGTTCCTGGGGCAGGATCTCGTGCCAAGTTAAGGGGCGCGCTTCGATGTTCTGCAGTTAATTTGGGCCCATTTGCTGACTTGTTCTAATAGTTGAGTCACTTATAGCTACTCTACGTACAATAGGAAGCAGCTACTGCTGTTGAAAAGCGTTAAGGCGTCGATTTCGTAAGGTAGTTGTTAAAATAAATCTATCAACTCGCTCAGAAGTGACCCGATTTCTACCAGATCCTGAACGGTGGGTGAACAAACCTGTCTCCCGATAGCGTTTGTAGACTCTATAAACAGAGGATAGACTTAGATGCAATCTTTCAGCCACAACACGCTGACTAAGTCCAGTATCAGTTTTAGAAAAAAAAAGAAAAAGTTTCAAGATAAACGTAAATTTTTACTTTCAAAGGTGAAACTACTTTAACTCTAAAAACACATTTGTCTCAAAACAATGATTTCTTTCTCTTTTAGGATAAACAAATGAAATTCTAATTTTGAATTTTACTTTTTCGATTATCACTGTAAAGGCCAAACTGCCAGCTATAATCATGTGAGTCTTTTCATGGAGTGAAAACTCTTTTGTGTTAAATTAGGACAGATATCATAAAAAACTAAAGTGTTTCGATTTACTTGATGAGAAGTGTATAACCTCTACTGTTAATATACTTTTAATACGCTATGAGAACCCTACTTACTCCGTTAATTCATTTTTAAACGCACAATTACATTAGCATAACGCACAATTTGTCCGCATTGAAACATTGCCGACGTAGAGGGTACAGTAACAACGGCATTGTCGTGTCAAGACACATTCTAAGTTTATTTATAGACGCTCCCTAACAATAAACCGTACAATTTAAAATAAGCTAAGCAAGCTGATATGATACCTGCTGATTCAAGCACGGAGATCTAATATAGGGTTTCCTCTTGGAATTAGGAGCTCAAACGACAGTTGCTCCCATAATCGCACCTCTCACCACAGGCAGGGAATCAATCCCACACATAGAGATTTGAAACTGTACGCACAGTTAGATATGATAAGAACTTCATCCCCCGCACGCATCAGCTGTGGAATGAACTTCCTGCTGCGGTTTTCTTAAAGCGACTGTAAGATAGGGTTCTTCAAGAAGGGCATTAGAAAGTTCTTACGGAGTTGGTAACGCAAGTGGGACGCTCCTGGTGTTGAACACATCCATAGGTCACGGTAACCACTTTGTGTAACCAACGTATATTAGTAATATTTTATAAGGTCGCTCTCTCCCCTTGTAGCCACTGTCCTTCCATAGTTAGTGCCTTCCTTACGACATTACTTTCATACATACGCATTACATGTCGGAACCAGGACAAACGATTTCCTCGTAGCTTTTTCGTGATTGGCGCTACTCTCAAACTTCCTCTAATATATTCATTCCTAATCTTATCCATTCTTGTCACACCACACATCCATCTCAACATTCGCATCTCGGCTACATGCAACCGTCTTTCATCCGCCATTTTTACGGGCCAACTCTCCGATCCATACAGCACGGCAAGCCGGATCATGCTACTATTTATCCTATGCTACTAAATATAATAAATGTGGAAGGTTATGAAGATGTTTTGATGATATTATCTGTCACTTAACACGTTCAAATTATTCTAATGTAGGTATTTATCCCGTAGTCTGTCCATTCTCTTCACAGCACACACCTACCTTAACATTCGCTTCTTCACTACATGTCGTCTCTCAACCGTCGCATTACGCTCCATACGAACATAGTCAGCGAACAGTCGATTGAAAAAACGACAGTTCAAATCTAGCCGCAATAAAACGTAACATCACTTATCCAGTAGCGAAATATAACAGTCTTTTACTGTTAACATTATGTTCTTATGTTAATTCAATTATTCGTCTAACGGTGCTTCAGTGTCACATACATATATTTTATTGTTCCCGGCTCAGTGTCCGGCTGATGTAAAAATTGATTTTCAATGTATAGTGTTTATGGTTCCGTGGGCGGTGCCATTGTGAACGCGGGTCAAATACGTCGATAAATTGTCATATGGGAACGTGGTGTTAAAGAGCTTTCTTATTTTTATGATGGAACTATTCGAGTAAGCGAAGAAAGTGGTTAAAAACTTAGCTTGTTAGATTTGTCTTGTAAATGTGGTAATGGTAGCGTGGTGTTACAGCAGGTTCTGAATCGAAGGGTGCAAGTTTGCTTTGCGTCTTTTACACTAACCACATAAGTAGGTATACCTAGATCCTTTTCTTGAAATGTTATTAAATTTTACGGATTGATTGAAGAAAAGAAACTGAATTAAAATGCGTTAAATTCACGTAAAGTTCCAATGATATCAAGATCCTCTTGGCCATTTTTATGAAGCTACGGCTATGGTGAGTGGACTACCCCCTCCCCCTTCCCTGCTGGGTTGCCTCTCTGTATTTCGGCCTCAATTTCGGCCTATGTAATCGTCATTTTTAAACTATCGCGGTGTAAACTCATAATTATATAATGGTTCGGGACTTTTAGCAATTAAATCATGGTGCCGTTAAAAACTAACATAGTGACTGTAATGTGTCGCCAGCCTTACCATTCATTATAAAAGTAATAAAGGGTAGGCGCACATACAATATTCCTCACATACCTCTCGACGCTCGTAAGCCATTCAAGTCGTGACCACAGGTGCTGCAACGCATCCGAAACATCGACAAAAATCGTAAGTTCTATTATTTAATCGCGAAAAGTCCTGAATCGATATATAATTATATGTATCCATCGATCAGATAGAGAACATTTTTAAAAAGCCAAGTGAACCAGAGCTTCTTAAACAATTGTGAAAATAGAAGAAACCAAAGGTAACCTACCCACCTAAATGCCAAGACCGTGGCAAATGGAACATATAGTCTGCTTACCCCAAAGAGAAGAACCATTTTGATATTAAAAGAAGATTAAATAGAACCTCAACTAGAGTACCTAAGACGTGATTTACACTACCACAAAAATCGGCTCATCAAAGTAACAGCACTCATTACACTTTAGGGCGCGCCTGCGCCTAAACCAACGCATTACAACTTTACACTCTTCTTTATACGACTGCACTAAAACAACACGTAGTTTTAAATTCCAAAAATTTCACGACAATAACGAGCTGTCGAGTAATAAAATTGTAAAAAAATACAGCGAGCATCGACCTAATCTGCGTAGCCGTCATTAGCACACAGATAGATTTACAATAGCCATAATCCTTCTGAAACTTACTTCAACACACCAACATAACAATGCTGCTAATACTCACAAAGGTATACGATAAACACCTCTATAACAATACCCATACGGTTTACAGATTACTTTAGTAAAAGTAAAGTTATCGTGGTGTTATCCCGCCACCCAGGGCGCGTACAGCCTCTATAAATGTGTACAATTTACAACGTTCTTAGTTGAAGTTGAAAAGTTGGTCTTGTTACGTGGACCACTGAAGATAATGGTGCATATAGGAAAAAATATTAAGTGGGTATATAAAGTGAATGCTAAGGATGTTTTATCTGCGGACACATTTGCAACATTCTGCGTGGGGTCATCTTTTTTATCGGCTTTATCTGGCGGTATTCGTGATTAATCGCACCACCTTGCAGGTGTAAACTTCCACCGTCCATAGATGTAGTACACTTTATTTTATTTGTACTTATTTTAGACCTAGGGATTAGTAATACGATTGATTGAATGATCATATGATCAGTGGGTTTACCATTAAATATCCGCAGTTGCGATTGAAGTTTTGGGCTATGGGTTCTAAGGGACATTATTATCTCGAAATCCGAAGGCGGTACATGACGCTTTTTTCGGCTCAAACGCTACTACGCTACGCTAAAGAAAATCGTTGTGACTTCATGGTAAGTCCTCTATCGTGCCTACAAGCTACGTCTTTCGTGCAGATCCAAAGTTTTGGAAGTTTCATGGTAACCTCCCAGATTGTTAATCCTTTTTGAGCACCAAAATATTTGAGAGCTCGTCTCAGAATAAATTTATACACAACTTGTGCCACTAGTGATTTCCCGGTTTGATTTTTTTATTGACTTTTGATCCTGGCAGAAAAACCTGTGCCAGAGCCACAGCCATCATTCAGCAGGTGAACTAGTTAGCTGGACCAGAGGCGTTGGGCCCTGTACACAACATAAATTCAATTCAATGTCAAGTTTTCACAAAACTTAGAGAGAGAAATACTTTTTTATTAGGTTTACTAAACTGGACACATGCTACATAATTAACATGTGAAATCTTAGGTGAAGGGTACTGTCTGTCCTTCTGGAAGTGAACACTGCATGCATATCTTAATGAAGCTAGCGATACATTGTTGCACATTTATTGAGCTAGGAGGATTATCAAAGAAGCACTTGGATGAAAATGAAGCAATTAATAATGTCTGAGTGATTTTTTTTGGCAAATACCTGAAGCGCTTACATTTTAATTATGGACACAGTGGACGCCGGGCTCCATGGTGAAAGCCTCACCCGCACACGGTGTAGAACATCCGATCAAGAACCAAGCGGTTCGGTGACTCTTTCCTCTGTCGCACCATTAAATCCTGGAATTCATTACCAGCTCACGTGTTTCCTTTTTCATACAGTCCCGGGTCCTTTCAGCGGGGGTGAAAAAGCATATGATGAGGCCGTTAAGCTGAGTGTCACCTTTGTCACATGGTATGTGTAAGTAATGGTGACCCTCTTTTCTGAGACTTTGCCTTCAGCTTACCATCAGGCAAGGCGAAGTCTAATTGACGTGTTCTATATAAAAAAAAATGCGACACGAACTAACGATAATTATTATTTTGCTATATACTACTTACAGTAGGTACAGATTCCCCGCCTTCCCCTCTTAGTCACTAAACCTTACGATCTCTATCGAACTGCTCCATAAACCCTGATTGCCTCCATCTATCATTTTACTTCTGCAACAATTTGGTACCAGCGAGGATTTACGAGCCCTTCGCGGACCTATCTTAATAGATACTAAACAATATGTTGTACCTCATCTTTTAATGTTTGCAACACTGTGGTACTTTGTAAGTAATACATTGACTTGATTGATAAGACACAGGCTCCTCGGAATTGGTGGGGGAGGTTATGTCAGATTTGAACCGACTAAAATGCACGCTGACTGTGTAGGCCGCAGGTTGCCGGATGTAAGAGCATCTGAGACATATCACTCGCACCCCGACCGAACCTATGACACAGGCTAAGCCTTGTGTTGTGTTAATACTTGTGACTTGATTCTGTTGTGGCGTGCAGGTCTTACAATAAAACATATCGCTAGACATTTATGCCTTCATTTTTTGAGCATAATAAAATTACGACACTGCATGATAAGTTTGTGTCATCACATTTTATTTTTGTACATACTAGTGGCCTGTAGATGAAATTTTCATAAAATAAATCCTGTAACTCAAGGCATCAAAATCGGACGAGTGGGAGGACTCTGTGTTACCCACTCCCGAGGAGAGAGCCGGATCGAGAAAGATGTCCCTGGGTCTTCCAGGGTGCGAGGGATATGCCTGTCAACCTCACCAAAAACGACCCACAGGTTCCGTGTGTTGTAGTCAGGTTGAGTCCGACATAACCTCAAAATCGGCCTAACTATTTCAGAAAGACATAGATTTTTTTTTGTAGATTCTAAATACTTATTTCCTTTTATATGTAGTTACTTTAATTTTATGTATCTATCTATATCTATTAATAATAGAACTGACGTATTTGTTCATTTGTTTGTTTAAACGTGCTAATCTCTGGAACTACTACCGTAGTGAGTCGATTATAGTTGAACTCTCCACGAACACATATAAATACATACGTAAGCATCAATCAATATATCCTATAAAATAATTGACAGCTATTCCGGCTCAAAGTACCAGTACCTTCTTGATACTTCCACCTCGGACACTTGGTAGATGAAGGGTCAAGGGCATTCGAAGAATTATTTTTAAACTTTTTGTTAGCATAATAATATAGCATCTGAAAGTAGGTAGATCACCATTAATACTCACATTAGAGTTTTATTTTTTTGCATTATTCACATCGACATGACTTCGCCTGATGTTAGGCTGAAGGTTACCCCTCAACCGATGCGTCTCTGCAACCTGTCGAGAAATACCTACTAGATGCTCTCGACAGATTGCAGTGACGCGCGGTCCGCATTATTGGGAATCCTGAGGTCACGAACACCCTCGAGCCTTTGCAGATGCGTAGAGATGTTGCTTCCTTGGCTGTATTTTACCGTCTATACCATAGTGAGTGTTCTGACGAGCTCTTCCAACTAATCTCATTCTCTCCTTTCCAACACAGAACAACACGAGCAGGGCTTAGATGTTACCCTCACACTATGCAGAATATACGAGCCGTTCGGAGACTCTTTTCGTTGCCGCACCACCAAGGCCTGGAATTCATTGCCAGTTCACGTGTTTCCTTCTTCCTACAGTCCCGGGTCCTTTAAGCAAGGCGTGAAAAAGCATCTGATGAGGCCACCTAGCTGAGTGCCACCATTTTAACATTACTTAGTGTTTGTAATGGTGACCCTCTTCCCTCAGACTTTGCCCTTAGTTTACCATCCGGCGAGGTGTATTAATATTGGCGTCTCTAGATAAAAAAAAGATGGCTGTAAGTAGTATCAATAATCCTACAATGGTGGTAAAGGCCACCAGTGAGAGCGTCATCAGATGATTTTTCACGCCCCACTTAAAGGGTCTGTAGGAAGAAGAAAACACATGTGCTGTTAATAATTTCAAGACTTTTTAAACTGGAGTCTAATGGTGCTTGATGGAACTTGCTACAGATGTTGAGTAAGGCACTGGTATTTTGAAGATTTTATGGTGCGGCAATGAAAGGAAGTGCCGAGTTCTTTTACAGTTGGCTGTGAACAGTGAAAACAGTGAGAACGCCACTGGTCATTGCAAAAACTATTGGGAACAAGCCAAAACAAAATCACAAGTGGATACAGTAAGCATCGCAGGAGCACCAATGGCAACAGCTGGATTTGTCGACGGTGACACATCCGATTTTTAGGAGTACAACCGGGAACAAGTCAAAACAAAATCGCGAGTGGATACAGTAAGCATCGTGTGTCGTGAACGTGATCGAGATCGGGTTCGAGTTTGTAGTGAGAGTGAAAACAGTGGTAGTGCAGATACGCGTACTGAAAGAACTCGAAAAAGGGTAAGTCCATATATTTACTCCTAAAAACCTTTCTCGCTGTTTCACCGCTAATACTCAGTTCCTCCGTGATCATGGTGCTTGCAACAGCACCGAAATATCGGATATTCAGAAAAATACAACATGGTAAATATTCCGATAACTTTAATCAATCAATCAATCAGCCCAGGCCTATGTCCACTGCGTCTGCTAGGCCTCTGCTAATGTGCGCCATTTTCTCCGATCCTCCGCCTTCCGCATCCAGTCTGTCGATAACTTTAATACTAATACAAAAAAGGTGGTTATCAATTCAACACGCATGTATGAGTATGTAATATTACTTTTATAACTTAACAATTTTTAAATTTGAATTTTAAGGCTTCGAATATATCAATACATTTCTTTACATATTTGTTCTTGTATGATTATTATGTGGCGTAAATCATAACCATAAAATTTCTAAAAGGGTGTTTACCATAAATATTTACCTAAAATAATCATAACTAACCATAAACATACGAAACGTCATTGAATATTTTATAGCGAATAAAACAGTCGATTCTCAAGTACCTAAATGTTTAATAATGTTGTCGTAATCACATCGTTCGTGAACAAATCACGTGTTTAACTACAGTTTTAGCTTTAAGCTGATCAGCATTGGCTGTATAAACAAAAAACTACGATAAAGAGAAATAATGTGACGTTTATTACAAACATACATACATATAATCACGCCTTTATCCCTGGAGGGTAAGGCAGAGGTGAATTAACACCCACATTTCACAAACAATTGTATTCTGTGCCACGTAATAGGGGGTGAGCCTATTGCCGTCGTCCGGGCACAATTGTTGAATCGAGCCTTGTATCTGTGCCTAAATCTGAGCAGTATATATCTGTCTGATGTTAAACAGCCTTATCGCTTAGTCGCCTTGTACGACACCGCATGGGAAGAGATGGGGTGGTCCAAATTCTACTCTGCCGGGAACCACGCGGCTATTTATCATAGTACCTATTTTTTTTAATATAGGTACTTAATAGATAAGTAAATGAAAAATGTTCGAGGAGATAAGTATAGTTACTTACCAATCTCGGTAACTGTACCGATCTCTCTTTTTTTATACACAAATTAGCAGACCAGCACACGGCCCACCTGATGAAAAGTGGTTACCGTGGCTTATGAGCGTGTGTAACATCAGGGGAGATGCGGACCCTGTAAGAATAGAGAGTTTCTGTACCGTCAGTGCAGAAGACGAAACAGGACAAGCCTTTAGTCTTCCCACACAAAAACCTTCTGCCAACCATTAGTGAGAACCAACATAGGAGTTAATTCACCTCTGACACGTGCGTGTCGTGAGTACAATGCGTTGAACAAAAACCTCGACCAGCTGGATATTTTCCATGACTCGTTTGGTGCTTTTAGGGGAAAGGTATCGAGATCACTTTTATAGACTTTGTGAATTTTCTTTGTACTCTTTAAGTTTTGATTCTTAATTTGTTAACTAGCACTTAACCGTACGCTATCTTATGGTGTGAACTGTACATGCCTCTAATTGGTGTACATATCAGAACTTATACTTTGTATTCTAAGATGTGTCTATTAATAAATCAAAGAATCAAAGAATCAATTTCATTTATTCAGTTTAGGCACATAAAAAGCACATATTAACGTCAAAATTTTACAATTATGTATGTCAAGAAATAATATAAAAATATTAAATAATGTAAAAATAAACCATTGGAAAATGATTCTTTCGTTGGTTCGGTAGTTTAGTTCTACTGAGAAGATACCAGCAAGAAACTCAGCGAACTATATTAGAACTAGATTATTTTTCTTTTTTAAATTTGCTTTAGTTTGCGAGCAAGCAAGAGACTTATGTTGACCACGCATTAACATCATTAAGGTACTCATCTACTTTATAGTAACCTTTACTCATTAAAGTTTTTTTCACTACTATTTTAAATTTAAAATAAATAAATAAACTCTTTAGTGAGCTCTGGCTACCCTACTCACCACCGGGAACACAATACGAGGTTATTATGGCCTCAGTATTCTGTATTATATCCACATTTAAATTCAAGGTTGTATTTTGAGGATAGAGGAGTGCTATGATGCTGGAGAAACTCAAATCTAACAAGCATAGATTACTGGCGATTGGTGCACCAGTTCCTCGTTTCTCTCGCCTCTTGGGGTCAAGATATATGTCAGTACTATTTTACTAGCGGGGTGGTTGATCCCGAACGTTCACGCGGTGCACTTTGGGCAACAGCTCCCTCACACAGGGGAAACACTGCTGTTTTTGGGATTCACTTGGTAGATACATATATGTACCTAACTGGAAGCATATAGGTAGGTACATGTTATTGCTCGTGACTGTAAATATAACGATTAGGAAGGAGGAAGAATTTAATTTCCCTACCTTATTTTATTTCAATTACTAATGACAACGCTTGAATCAAAATATGTATATCAAAGTTGTAAGGGCTAACTAACACAACTTATTTTCAACTTTTTGGGGCTTATTTTGTGTTAATTATTATTTTACACTTTTTAAATAGATCTACTCGTCAAGCTCTTTGATTTAATACCCATATTGAGGGAGTTGTGAAATAATAAGTATTCCGTTATTTTGTACCGGAGGCCACTTGGACTTTTTTTTTACGTGCGCAAAATTCCCACGGATACCTCCCCACCGGAGCCGGTGGAGGAGGTTACGTCGGACTCGAACCGACTAAAACGCACGCCGCCTGTGGGTCGTTTTGGTTGCCGAAGGTGAGGTTGACAGGCATATCCCTCGCACCCCGGCCGACCCAAGGCCATCTCTCACGATCTGGCCCTCTTCTCGGGTGTGGGGACTACAGAGTCCCCAACTCGTCCCCGGAAAAGGGGAGGCGCGCCAGGCGCGCCACCGCCGCGGCCTGCTTCTGCCAGGGTGACGGGCGGCTCCACCTGTCACCCCCAGGCCGGCGCTCATGGGGGGCGGAGGTCGTTCATTGACATCCGACGCCCGAGTTGCCTTCGTACGTGGGCAGCTTGGCTTGCGATCCTTCGTCGCTCCCGCTGCCGCTCCTGCCCGGCCTCCTCCTTCACAAGCATTACTTGCTCGCAGAAGGAGGCGCCGGCCGCCCACGCATCCGCGCAGCGGACCATCGCCGCGAGCAAGGTGGAGAGCGTGAGAACTCTCACTCCCAGGGCCGCCACAAGCTCCCGTCTCAGCGTCTCCCACGCCGTACACTCGTTGAGCGTGTGCGGCCCTAAGTCCTCACTCTCGTCGCAGTGATTGCACATATTATACTATGTTGTATTTCCTATACAACATAACTATAAGTAGATATTTATATAGAAGTTAATAAAATAGAATAAAAGTTTACAAATATTTGCACTGAGCGGGAATCGAAATCGCGTCATGAATTGGGTAGGACCCTTGTTTATGGTTGTATTTAATTATGTGACATTTAATTACGTACAAACTAATTATAAAAACATCAAAGCCTGAAATTGATTTGTCGATGTATTTTCTATGAACTTAATATACTGACAACACTAGCCAATGTATGTAATTCAATAAAATAAAAATTAATTAATTAACATATACTACACAGTGCGGTCTAGGCCCAGGGTATCTCAGTATAGGTTAACTTGCTCATGTTATGGGCTCTAGAATGTGGAAAATCGTACCGACACACACAAAGACCAATACAAATACCAACAGTAAATCTACAACCCTTGACAGTGCCCGCTTTATGACAATAGCCTCCTATGAAGTGGGACCGAAAATCTTATTGGTCAAATGTGAGTGTTAATTCACCTCTGTCTACTCCTTCGGGAAATTACAGACTACATACAAATAGAATGTAGTAAAAAAATAGTGGACAGAGCGTTCCCCCTGTAAAGGAAAGATCCCGGGTTCGAATCCCCGCTGAACCGATTCTTTTTTTCTATATCTTATCGATATGAATAGTTACCATACTAAATGCTTCATTCAATACATACAAATAATTGCACCAAGCGAGAATCGAACCCGCGACCTCGGATATAACAGTCGACCGCTACGCCATGGAGGTCGGAATTCATGAACGCACCTTGACATTTTATTATTTTAAAGTTCTACATTTTGTGTTACTCAAATAACAAGTTTTCACTTAATGCCCATCTTGAATTCATCCGTTGATTAATTAATTGCATCAAATAGAATTGGGAAACAATAAATTATGGCAACACCAAACATGCCAGATATTGGAATTATTAAAATTGTAATTAATATCAAAACGAAGCTGGTGACATGATACATTAAAAACCAATCTGATGAAATGAATCGCACAGTCGACATTTGAAATGCTAATACTAATCTGTGTAATATGTATACGAAGAAATTAGAATTTTTCGAGAATAATATTTTGGGTTCCGTTCATGAAAAGCAATCAACGGAACCCTTTTATGTAGATATATCAAAAGACTTCCCATATTCGAGGGTGACATCTCGAAAATGTATATGGTACTGAGTCATCCTCTAAATTTAGGCAATCTGTAGACCCAAGACAATGTACGGTTTTAGTCGGTTGGAGACCGACGTATCCAGCCCCGGTAGCGGGTGATTTATTTTAAAAAAATTAGATAGGGACAACAAACAGTTAGAATATACTGGTTAATTTATAGTCGTTCGGAGCAAAAGATTTTGGAGACAGTGTCGGTAGCAAAATCGTCTGGAAGTATTAATTTGGCGAAAATACAATATTTTATTACAAACCGCATAATTTTTTTACTAAATTCATTTTTAAAAAGGTAATAATAAATAATTAATTAATTAGGAGCATTATATTACATTCATTTTTTTACTATTTATATTACGGTTTTTTGTTGCCGTATTATCATATTATCATTTATGTATTATCATTTAATTAACATTTATCTGTCTATTTATCTGTATATTTAAGTACCTTTAATTATGAATAAATAAAATACAAAATAAAAATCACATAGGTAAATCAATCAAGTAACTGTACAAATAAATACAATTCAAATTTAATATGAAGTCTGTAATCGATCGATGCATTACTAATATAATTATAAATTACTAGCTGACCCGGCAAACGTTGTTTTGCCATATAATGTTAAGGGTGAACAACCCTTATCACTAAGGGGTATGAAAAATAGATGTTGGCCGATTCTCAGACCTACTCAATATGCTCACAAAATTTCATGAGAATCGGTCAAGCCGTTTCGGAGGAGTTTAAGTTCGAACACCGTGACACAAGAATTTTATAAAGTAGATATTGAATCAATGTTAATGCAATTGGAAGATTAACAAAATCTTATCGAATTCCGAGTGACAAACATGTCCGCCTGTCAGCCACATTATATTCACATATTCCTGAGTGAGGTGAAAATTTTAAATTTCAAATTTTTGACGAGCCGCATAACTGGATTAATTAAATTAGATAATAAGTGTTAAGACCTCAGTACAATCACAGATAATATAATATGAACGCCGCGTGGTTCCCGGCAGAGTAGAATTTGGGCCACCTCATCACATCCCATGCGGTATCGTACAAGGCGACTAAGGGATAGGGCTGTTTAACACCAGACAGATATATACAGTCCAGACTCAGCTTTAGATGCATTGCTCGAGTCAACAATAGTGCCCGGAATACGGCAATAGGCTCACCCCTTATTACGTGGGACTGAATTCAATGATTGGTAAAATGTGGGTGTTAATTCACCTCTGCCTAACCCTCCGGGGATAAAGGCGTGATTATATGTACGTATGTATGTGTAGGCACAATAGTACAGATGGTAATACTGAGGTATAGGCATAGCATAAGGTGCTATTTGTAATATTATCATCTACTTAATTATATTATGACAGCTACAACTATTTCAGCTTGTGTTGTGGTCATTCGCCTGTCTATATAGGGAGGTAATTATCTATTTAGTTATTAATATAGCACATATATTTAAGTATAGATAAGCAGTTTGGTTAGTTTACCTGGTAGGGCACGATGGTTTTTCCGTCCAATTGAGCAGTCCGTCTGGGGAAGTACCTCCGCTCAACAGAATACCGCGGCCATAATAACCTCATGTTGTTTTCCCAGCGGAGAGGAGCTCACTGGCGAGTTTATGTGCTGTCTGTGGGAAGACTAAAGGCTTATCCTGCTTTGTCTTCTACACTGATGGCAAAAATCTCTCTGCGCTTATAGGATTGGCAGCGCGAGTGTAACTCTCCTGGTGTTGCACACGTCCATAGGACACGGTAACCACTTTCCATCAGGTGGGCTGTGTGACTGTCTGCACCTAAATGATATAAATAGTAATAATAATAGTAGTAGTATTAGCTTGCATGTAGCTACGGAACTCAGAATCAGACTTTATTTTTCTGTCACACGTATACGTAGATGACACAGCCCTAATCTAACAGGCATGTACCTGCTCGATTCTGCCATTAATAACTTAATCAAAAACTGTCGTATATTAATAAATTTACTGTCATGTTTACTTATCTGAACTGGTATAGTAGCAAAAGACTTCTTTCGTACACAACTGTCTAAGAATGTAGAAACGCTTTATCTACGATAATCAGAAGTTAAAATAAATGTACATGCATGTCCCCGTTTAGAGACACATTTTAATTTTTCATTGGACAGAAGTTCATAGATCTCGAGCCACAGATAGACGGGGATTCGGTTTCTCGAATGTGAATATAGTTAAGTATGTAGATTTTATTGGTAGGGGACAAAGCGACCGTTAGGAAATGTGGACTTCGGAGGGCCTTTTGCAGTCAGAGTATTACGTTATAGTTTGCTTCATAATATTATGTCATCATATATTACAAAGGTGGATTGAAAATTAAGTTCAACATGAGTTCAGAAGGGCAATTCTCTTCTTGGGCCGCCCGGGGTGCGAGGGATATGTCTCAGAGAATCTTCCTCCGGCAAACTGTGGCCCACGCAGTCGGCGTGCGATTTGCGTCGGTGGGGGTTCAAACGCGACATAACCTCCCCCATTGGCTCCGGTGGTGGGGAAGGTTATGTCGGACTTATATAGTGTCCCCACCAGTGGGGATTTCTCTTACAAAAAATAAGGGCAATTCTCATAATAAAAATCTTTTAAAATTTTATAAAGACTAAAATCTTGATCGTTTTTGTCATTTAGGAGTTTGTTACTCATCGCAAAGTTTTATTAGGAAAATTAACCTCCAGAATTAAAATTGTGCTATGATATGGTATATGCCATGCTATGACGGTATTTTGCTGTGGCGGGGTGCGGTCGGGTTGGCACAGCATACCTACCTATATACCTACTATATGTTACTATATGTTAATTGCTGTTATTTTTTAATAAATTTTTATTTGCATCTTTTTTTTATACCACTTAGGTGACAGACAAGCACACGGCCCACCTGATGGGAAGTGGTTACCGTGGCCTATGGACTCGTGCAACACCAGGGGCGACACACTCGCGCTGCCGACCCTGAAGAAACCTCCTAATGCCCCTTTTGAAGAACCCCATATTGTAGGCGCATGGGACCGCAGCAGGGAGTTCATTCCACAACTTGAGTGTGCGTGGAATGAAGTCTCTTTCATACCGCGCAGTGCGTACTGTCCCAGGTTGCAATGTGTGGGGATGAACTCCCTGTATACGGCGAGCGGTGCGGAGAGCGCATCTTATGGACGGCCTGAAAAAGGTGGCTGGGACAGACTGGATGCGGAAGGCGGAGGATCGGAAAAAATGGCGCACATTGGAAGAGGCCTATTTTTTTTTTTTTTTTTTATACCACTTAGTTGGCAGACAAGCACACGGCCCACCTGATGAAAAGTAGTTACCGTGGCCTATGGACGTCTGTAACACCAGAGGAGTCACAGTCGCGCTGCCAACCCTGTAAGTACAGAGTTTCTGTGCCGTCAGTAGAAGACAAATCAGCACAAGCCTTTAGTCTTCCCACTGACGGCACAAATTCTCCAGTGAGCTCTGGCTACCCTACTCACCGCTGGGAACACAACACGGAGTTATTATAACCGCGGTATTCTGTGGGGCGGAGGTACTTCCCCAGTCGGACTGCTCAATCGGGCGGATATACCGCCGTGTCCTACCTCCTACAAATGCCTATGTCCAGCAGTGAACTGCGGTGGGCTAATCGATTGATTGTTTATGTTTTATATGTTTTTTTTTTGTTGCGATAATGCAGTTTTTATGTGTAGTGTTTGTGTGTTTAATAAATGATTTTTTTTCTTTCTATACTTGGAGTTTCTCTAAATGATAAAATTCGGAACGAGAATATCCGACAAAGAATTAAAGTTACCGAAATATCTCGCAGAATAAGCAAGCTGAGGTGGCAGTAGGCTGGCCACGTCTATCTAAAGACCAATGGCCGTTGGAGTAAACGAGTTCTAGAGTGGAGAGCACAAGAAGGCACAGGCACAGACAGGAGGTAGGACACGGCGGTATTTCCGCCCAATTGAGCAGGCCGACTGGGGAAGTCCCTGCGCCCTACAGAATACCGCGGTTATAATAACTCCGTGTTGTGTTCCCAGCGGTGGTATGGTAGCCAGAGCTCACTGGAGAATTTGTGCTATCAGTGGGATGACTAAAGGCTTATCCTGCTTTGTCCTCTACAATGACGGCACAGAAACTCTGTGCTTACATGGTCGGCAGCGCGAGTGTGGCTTCTATGGTGTTGCACACGTCCTTAGGCCAAGGTAACCACTTTCCATCAGGTGGGCCGTGCGCTTGTCTACCATCTGAGTGGTATAAAAAAAGCATGGAGGCTAGTTGGTTTAACGACCTGGAAAAGGTATCTGGGACAGACTGGATGTAGAAGGTGGATGTAATGGCGCACATTGGGAGAGGCCTATGTCCAGCAGGGGACTGATTTGACATGGTTATTGACATGGCTGTATCTAAAAAACGGTAGGTTTAACTAATATTTCAACTCACTGTAACGATCGGACCCGGGCTGTTAGTTTAGCTACATTTTCTTTTCGTAAATACATACCTTTTCTTTTTTTTTGTAACGTACGTAAAATCCTCATTGATAACTCCCACCACAGCCAGTTGGAGAGGTTATGTAGGACTCGAACCGATTAAAACGCCGAGTGAGCCTTCTGTGAGGTTGACAGGCATCTCCCTCGATTTGACCCTCCTCGGGTGTGGGGACCACAGATTCCCCAGCTCGTCCCCGGAATCGGGGAGACGTGCAACGCACACCACTGCCGCAGCCTGCTTCTGCTAGGGTGACAGACGGCTCCACCCGTCGTCCCCCCGGTCTGCGCTCACGGGGGGCGGAGGTCATTCATCGACCTTGTAAATACATATCTACCAACATATTATAAATAAATAGAAATACCCAAAACAATACAAATAGACGTAATACCTATTCATGCATACAAATATTTGCACTGACGGGAATCAAACCCAAGGCCTACGACGTAGCACTCGAACGCTCAACTGCTACGACACAGAGATCTGCGAAGTATCCAAATTCAAACTCTATAGCTTAGTAAATATAATTTCCTGTATCTCGTCTCTAAAAAAAACATAGGTATCGACTAAGGCGACAACAAAGCGACCTTTACATTACAAATAGCTAAAAGCATTTTATATATAGATAAAAAAAAACGAGCGCGTAGTATAAACACTCAAATTGAATTAATATTTTATAGCACCAATATCGGGACACTAGTGATGTCACCGCTGTTGTAAAACTAATTAGAGCTGCCATGTCAGAGATGGCCACTTTATGGCGCTATTAGGGTAAATGTCGCCTCTATACATTCGTACGCCCAATAAAGTTCTACCTGTTTGCACAACGGACAACACAAATATTGTAAAGTTTAAAATAATTCACGGCTGACCTTAATGCGGACTTCCGTGAACGTCCGAGAGTCTGTGTGTTAATCTCGAAAAGTGTTAATTGTAACATTAAATAAGAGATAAGAAGCCTTCGGGGATTTAGGTGACGACATCTTGGACGATGGTGGCTAGTGATGTAATATATAATGTAATACATAATTTTTTAAGCTATTGCATAGCTTTTATGTCGGGCCTTGAGCGTAGGGACCGAATCCAGGAATTTCGTAACGAAAAAAACCTAACACCCCCAACTCCGAGCTCGCACGAATCGAGCCGAGCTGCTACGAAGTAGCTCCGCTTAACGTAAGTAATTATAATTGCATAAGTTGTTAGTTTTCAAATTCAAATTCAGATTCAGATTCAGATACAGCAAGAAAGCAACCATAGGCATCTTCCTGGACCTAGCCAAAGCCTTCGACACCGTTTCGATGCCAATCCTGTTGCGTAAACTGGAGAATCACTTTGGAGTGAGAGGGCTGACTCTAAATTGGTTTAAAACTTATCTGATCGACAGAAAGCAATGTGTTAAAGTTGGAGGTCAAGAAAGCGGACTTCTCACCGTTAATTTCGGCGTCCCCCAGGGTCCCCCATCTTGGGCCCGACCCTTTTTGTCATGTATATGAACGATATGCACGAGAGTGTGGAAGCAGAAATTATCTGTTACGCTGATGACACAGTGGTTATCTATAAGGGTTCTTCTTGGACTGAGGCGTTCTCAAAGGCTAAAACGGGGATAGCACAGATTTCAACATGGTTGCAGCATAACTTATTAACACTAAATACCTAGAAAACCAAGTACATATGCTTTCACAAAACCGCAGCATCAGGTCCAAAACAAAACCCTAAAATCAAACTGCATATGTGTTTCAACCAGACGCGCTGCAACTGTGAAGAGCTTTTAAAAACTGACAACATTAGGTATCTCGGAATACTGCTTGACGAGCGCCTTAGCTTTGGTAAGCACATAAATTTAATATCATCTCGAGTGCGGAAAACTGCTAACATTATGAAACTACTTCGACCTTCAGCATCACCAGAGGTTTTAAAACAGGTTTATTTTGCCCTAACACAGTCAATTTTATCTTACTGTGTAGCTTGCTGGGGTGGTGCACAAAAAACTTTCATGATGCAGGCAGAAATAGCGCAACGATGTGTTTTAAAAACCATGCTCAAAAGACCCTTCATGCACCCAACAACTGAGCTTTACAATGAAAGTAAAGTATTAACTGTGCGTCAACTGTTTGTCCTCAAAACAATACTGAGAGTCCATCGCACTATTATTAACACTGAGGAACACAGTAAACTGCTTTAGCGTCGCGTTTATAGGTTACCATTGCCAACCATTAAAACCAGTTTTGCTAGACGGTTCAGCCCCTACAAGGATCGATATTTATATAACAAAACGGCAAAGTGGTGCGATATAAAGATGTGTTCCGTTAGGGAGGCTAAGTTTACAGTCACACAATGGTTGCTTACTCTAACGTACAGCGATACAGAATACCTAATGGTACACTTGGTTTGACAACCACGCACTTTTTTTGGGACAAGATCAACGTAACGGGTCGCACAATATCAAACATTACATTACAATACACTGCACTACACTCGACTGCACCGCACTACACCGCACCACACAACACCACACCACACTGCACTACATTACACTAAATTTAACATATATTTACCTATCTTATAATAGTTTATATTATATAACGTCTGCTGTAATAATAACCTAACAATGTTTCTTTTTTTTTTGTTATGATTGTTTGTTTATTTATATGTTTAAATCTGGGATGAATTGGCAGACTGTAACACTGTACAATAGTGTAATGATAATCTTCTACTGTAAATAACGACAACTACTTAGATACTGAACAACAATGTATAACAGATAATGTAGTTACGTATTTGGCACCCATAGGACAGGATTGCCTAGTGTGGGGTCAGCGGCAATGAATGGTAACCTTTGTATTTTTGGCAATAAATTATTATTATTATTGTTTCTCAGTACCTTGACTCTCGGGACTATGGAGTCCCGGGCCTTTGGAAGGCGTGCGTCGGGCCGAAGCCAAGACGTAGAGGCCCTTTTATGAGAATTTAATATGCTAGGAATACACACACATGGCGGATATCATCCCCGAGCGCAGAATATGATACACCGGGAGATGGTCTCCGCCAGGTGCAGAAACTATTGCTGTGCGGTGCTGTGGCCGCGATGGAAACTAAATTATGGGCTATGGGATTGAGAATTGGATGGACTGGTGAATGGGCTATGGGGGGAGACTAACGGACGCCTGCCGTGACAATAAGTCTCAAACTTGTAAAAAGGCAGGCGGTGACTTGCCAACTCATTGCATGGGCCCCATTAAAATAGCCACATATAGTGCGACCATGGAGCAACATCCGTTGAGCGGCTAAGGTTGTCGAGAGGTGAGTCTGCGGGGCGCAAGTTCCTGGTATACCAGTCAGCGTGCCCCCGGCGTTATGACATTTTACACTTCCAACCTGGAGCATAGGTTCTGCTCTTGCAACTCCACTCATGGCCGGCCAATAAAGGCAAGCACAAAAGGTGAGGGGGAATAAGTCCTAATCCTAATCCTTATTATTAATTCAAATTCAAATTATATTATTATTTATTATAATTGCATAAGTTCATAAAAAATGCTATGCAATTGCAATCAATGCTTTACCGCGGCAGTCCCCGAGTGCCACACGTTTTTTTTTTGGTCCACACATTGCATTGAAGATTTTTTTTTTAAATAAGTGACATTTTGTTACTTAAATACCTGTGCGGGTCGCATATTCATTATTAGGTTGAAAGCGTCGGTAGCTTAGTTGTTAAGGAGTCGGCCTTACGATCGAAAGGTCGCAGTTTCGAATCTTAACTATTACACTATCGATATGAACCCACCTAGCTTAGCTGGAGGGATTAGAGGGAATATTAGTAATTTAGGTTCTAATATTCATTAAAAAATACTGAACGTATACTTTATTAAACAAACCGGGGTCGTCCTTTCAGAATATACATTGATCAGATAAATGTCTTAAAATAATGTTAACGTTCATAGAACTGAAGAAGATGTCGGGTTGCTATCCTTGGTTACCTTGGAGGGAGAAAGTGGTATACGTATATAGGTGCCTTGGTAGGTATATGTAAGTGCTTTCTTTATTTAACACATATATTCTTAGATAGATAAATATAACATAAACATAAACTCACGCCTATATCCCCGAAGGGGTAGGCAGAGGTGCTAGCACCCACATTTCGCAAATTATGTTTAGGTCCCAATGTAATAGGTGGCGAGCCTATTGCCATTAACCGGGCACTTATAAACCTGCGATAAATACACACATAACTTAGAAAAGCATCGAAAAGTCATTGGTGTGTGCCATGGTAAAATCTAGGATCGCACCCGAGACCTCGTCTCAGCAGTCCATTACCCATACCACTAGGCTACCGCGGTCGTTAGATAACTATACTTTTACATATATGTTTTCTCAGTAAGCACGGTAGGCATATTTTTATTTACCATACACCTATCTTTTAACCTCAAAAACAGTTACAAATATATATTTATAAAAACGTTACATTACAGGATACCTCCTCATAATGTAATGTAACGTCCTACCGGACACGGCGGTATTTCCGCCCAATTGAGCAGTCCAACTGAGGAAGTAAATCCGTCCTACAGAATACCGCAGTTATAATAACTTCGTGTTGTGTTCACTGGAGCTCACTGGAGAATTTGTGCTGTCAGTGGGATGACTAAATGCTTGTCCTGCTTTGTCCTCTACACTGACGGCACAGAAACTCTGTGCTTACAGGGTCGGCAGCGCAAGTGTGGCTTCTCTGGTGTTACACACGTCCATAGACCACGGTAACCACCTTCCAACAGGTGGGCCGTGCGCTTGTCTGCCACCTAAGTGGTATAAAAAAAACATTATTAACAAAAACATTCGATATTATAAACAATCGCAATATTTTACACAAATGTAATTACAAAGTATCAAATGGCTTATTAATATCGCGGGCGTGTGGCGACCGCCGACCACCCAATATGTCAAATTATTGAGACTATTAACCCCCGACTGCACGCGGCCGTAATGTGCACACCTGTGTACGGCGCGCACATTTGTCCGCCGGACACCCTTAGCGAACTACGTAGGGATGTACCACATATAAGTAAATGATATCAATAAAGAGTTTTAAATCGCGTGGTTCTTGGCAAAGTAGAATTTGGACCACCCCATCTCTTCCCATGCGGTGTCGTACAAGGCGACTAAGGTATAGGGTTGTTTGACATCAGACAGATGTATACAGCCCAGACTCAGCCTCAGATGCATGGTTTGTGTCAACACTAGTGCCCGGAAGACGGCAATAGACTCACCCTCTATTACGTGGGACTGAATTTTATGAATGGTGAAATGTGGGCGTTTATTCACCTAATCCTCCGGGCATAAAGGTGTGATTATATGTTAATATTATATGTGATTTAATAGTTTTTATTCGCCAAATCTAGCCTCGACAATGAAATCTTTTCTTTGAACCCATGTAAATCTAACCTACAGGTGCTAATACATCTGCTGATTGACAGACAAGGTTCTGGCGAACGTATTGCTTTCAAGGTTGGGTTTCAGACCGCAGTCTTTCCAGTAAAATTTACTGAACGTTTGTAATGAAGGAACATGAAAGCGGACTCTGAGCTTCAAAGTGCAAGATTTGGATGCAACTAAGCCTTACGCTGTGATAGTGCTGATAAAGAAACCTACGTAGAAATCTTCACCAACACATGTGATACGTCCTCATTTATAATCCCGGAACCTTTCAGGAAAGCCTGATAATTGTCTATACATGGCCTGTTAACCATCATTTATATATCTTTAGGTATTTTCCAATAAAAACCTTAAAATATCGCCTCATTGCATGAAATCAGAACTAAATCATAAGTGAAATAACCTCCCATCCCTACAATCCGCTGAAGACACTGAGCAATAACGTTCTCCGACGACTGCGTATATTTAACACTGTTAAGTAATTAAGTTCTTAAACACAACCTATTTTAATCCTTACTACCATAAAAATAAGAACGAATACTAACGCATAATAAACTTTGTTTGTCACACTCCAGATTTAATTTAAATATATCACTGAAAAAATGGAAATTGAACTTTATTACATTGTAATAAGAATGTAAAATGAATGATGATCTGAGTGTGTTATGGGATGGTCCAAACAACCTGCTCGCGCTGCTCAACATTTGATTTATTCGTACAAAAGCGAGTCGGTATTAATTCACTTGCTATTTGTCATTGGACGTGAGAAAGTGCTTTATTGTTGGGATACAACGGAAAATTATATTTAGTATTTGAGACGTGTCCGTTTACTTATTTATTGTGATCGTCAATTATGGATGAATGGTCGCGCTGGGATAGGTTAACTGCCGCTTTTTGTTGGTATAACATAATTATATGAATAATGTTTATTTTTAATATAAATGGCAGGTTAGAATCACTTGACCCTCGGCGTACATGAAAGGATTAATATGAGTTGACAAGTTCTAGAGTGTGTAAGTGACGGGCTGCTGTCTCTGCCTACTTCGAAGAATTAAAGTAAATCACACTAGCTGGGGTTTGAAGCCGCTACCTAAGCACAAAAGACATAGAAAGCAAGCCTCGTTGAGGTCCAATTTTCAGTATAAGTACAAAGCTGTCAATTAGTACCTAAATGTGGATTGAAAAGATAAAACCTACAGATAGGAAGGGCTTCCATCGAACATAGGAAATATAAAAGAGATTAGAAGAGACCTAGATCTCTCACAAACTATAAACAACATGTGTCTTTGTGGTGTAACATCACCATTCACAAAAAACGATGAATAAAATTAATTATCGCACAACGATAAGAAATGCAGGTGTTTGATGTTTCGGATTCGATTCCCGGGTTGAATTGGTTGTTGTTAACAAATTTTCGGCAGTAAGATAAACAAATACCTAAATATTTAATTTGTATCTTATTCGACCCGTATTCGCATTGCGCACAAATGCGATTCTCGGTACATACAGTGTGATATGCAATCAAATAACGCAAACCGAATGATAGTATTAACGTATTAAGTATTTTAAATTAATATGTACGTTTTGACATAAGTAATTTACTCTTTGATTGCTTGGATTAGGTAACTCTTGGAGGAGAAGTGCATGTGCACTGTTAGCCGAGATTCAGATGATGAGAATTGAATGTCTAAGTTTGGCTATCATGCTTATGCATGCTTTATTAGATTATAATAGCTACCTATTTCTAATTTAAGTATTTCTGGAGGGATAAATGACAACACCAAATTTTTATACCAATTTACTACCATCGTGGCCTCCAAACTTAAAAGTAAAACTTCTTTTTAATACATACATACATACATACATACATAAAAATCACGCCTGTCTCCCATAGGGGTAGGCAGAGATCACGGATCTCCATTTGCTACGATCCTGACGTACTACTCTCGCTTCATTCACTCTAATTACATTCTTCATGCATGCTCGTCGGTTTAGAGTACTCCTGACCTGCCCCTTTTCTAAAACTTCCCCGATTTGGTTCAGGTATGTGCGCCTAGGTCTTCCCCTTCCGACGGTACCATCCACACTCGCCTCATACACCTGTTTCGTTAGTCTTACTTCTTTTTAATACACATTCTATTTAGTTTACCCGATAACAACACCATATCTTTTGTTTTTATAACATTACTGTCCATCCTAAGGTTGTCTGGAAGAAATCGCTTCAGCGATAAGGTCGCCCATTGAACTGTATACATGCCACCTACTTGTCCTACTGTAAATCTGTTGGTATTCAATAAAGAATTATCTATGTATCGATCTATCTCTCAATGAATCACGGCCACTT
Source organism: Eilema griseolum (assembly GCA_963662185.1). NCBI lineage: Eukaryota > Metazoa > Arthropoda > Insecta > Lepidoptera > Erebidae > Eilema > Eilema griseolum. The sequence continues at coordinate 1,698,296 of OY759243.1, read as the reverse complement.
GAGAAGAACAATCCGTTCCTGTTTACGTACGTTCGGCTATGTACGGTACGGAGTAGGTACGGACGTGGTCGTGGGCGGACGAGAAAGTGCTCTCGTATAAAACAATTGTTATCATATTTGTGTAGTGGAGTGTTCATTAGATATTCACGGATGGAGGGCACTCGGCGCTCGGCAGAGAGGTGGGAAAGCTGACGAGTGGCTGATTCGACGGCGGCCTGTGTTTCGAGATTCACAAGTGCGTTCGAGATCGTCCGAGTAATAAGTACGATTCCCAGACGCGATGACTGGACTGGACTGAATTCTATAGTGTGACTATGAATCTGATCATTCAATGAAGATATTCCCTTTTAAAAATTCAGACATATTTTATTTTGCTTTTGAAGTAAAGAAGTTCTTTCGAATAAATCACATGCCGTCAATTATTTTGATTGTCCTGATAGCACGGTAGTGGCCTGCTTCGAGTCCTATATGGTGCAAGTGCTAATGGGATTTTCGACAAATTAAGTAGTCAAAAGTTCTTGAAGCGGTATAGAATATATTATAAATTTTCACAGCAGCACGGAATGTAGGAAAAAGTAATGCTGGTGACAAAAGCGACGATGCTCTGTAAACATCAAAAATCATCATTGTGACATTTTCTGTTCCGTTCAGCAGTACTGAGGCTAAGATGAACTTCCTCTTCGACTTTGCAAGATCTTATATATAAAAAGAAAATAATTTTTGCTTTCTTTTTTTCATATTGGGCGTCTATGGTATGGATCGAGAGAGAGAGAGAAAAAAATTTAATTTTAAAATAGCTCCCCCCCCCTTCCCATCTCCTGAGGTATAAATAAATAAACATAATATTCACAGGTTGCTTTTAGCAACAAATCCTCCGATAAGCTCAAACAGCGGTCACTCTACTCACTCGAGTTATGAGCCATTGTTATTTTTGTCTCTCCTCTGGCAGTGTCTCTGATGTGAGATAATTTACGATGTTATAATAACATTCTGGCGCACTCGAGTACTGACGAGACGAGTGCGGCAGGGACGCATGTTTGTACTAACAATTATTGACAATTGTTCTCATTGATCTAGTCAAGCGCTTTATAATTTTCTAAACATTAGTCCACAGACTTCTAATATACAGTATTAATAGATACAATAATATTGTCATGTTTGCGAGTCTGGAAAAGGAACTACCTCATAAGATGGGCGATCCTAAAGTGGGGTAAACTAGAAAAGGTTACCTGGCAGAAATCGCTTAAAGCAATATGGTCGCCCATTGTACTAGTTCCTTAATTATAGATTTTTAATCATGATGTATTTAAATGTACAATAAATATGTAAAACTTGTAGTCATTTATTTAAACAGCTTTAATTATCAACGGTGGTAGCCTAGTGGAATGGGTAATGGACTGCTGAGACGAAGTCTCAGGTTCGATCCCAGGTTTTACCATGGCACACACCAATAACTTATCGATGCTTTTCGAAGTTATTTGTGTATTTATCGCAGGTTTATAAGTGCCCGGTTAATGGCAATAGACTCGCCACCTATTACATTGGGACCTAAACATAAACTCTTTCTTTCTTCTTTCTTTCAAAATATCAATATCAAAACATAAACACACAAAATAGATTTGCGATTATGTCACGTCGAACAACCCACCCCGCATCGTTCCCGGCGCAAAGATGCCAATGATGCTGGCCGCGTTGATGGTGCGACCAAGATGCGTGGCCGCGACTGTGCTGTGTGGCGTCTCACACCAGGCACTTGAGACCATCAGGTCGCTTCTCGTCTGCTCTGCAGAGACCCGGGGGCTCCTGCACGCGTGGTACATTCGCCGATATGATAGCCCTTTAGACTATGTTGTTGAGGGTATGGTGACGCAGGAACCTGTCTGTACTATATAGTGTATATAAAATAAAATAAATAAGAGCTAATAAATATATAAGAGCTAAGGAATCGGAAGGATTGATCAAGAACAGAAGAGGATTCATCGGAGTGCCGTTTCTTAGAGAAAAATCTTTACACCATCTGAAAATAAAACCTAGAATCTCGGAGCCTGTTCCAAAAAGCGCAAACTAACGCCACGAGTTTTTTTTTATATAGGACACGCCAACATGACTTCACCTCGCCTGATGGTAAGCTAAAGGCAAAGTCTCAGGAAAGAGGGTCACCATTACAGACACTAAGTGTTACAATGGTGGCACTCAGGTTGGCGGCCTCATCAGATGCTTTTTCACGCCCCGCTTAAAGGCCCCTGGACTGTAGGAAGAAGGAAACACGTGTGCTGGTAATGAATTCCAGGTCTTGGTGGTGCGGCAAAGAAAAGAGTCTCCGAACCGCTTGGTTCTTGCTCTTATATTCTGCACAGTGTGAGGGTACATCTAAGGCCTGCACGTGTTGTCCTATGGAGGAAAGGAGATGGTGGGATTAGTTGGAAGAGCTCATCAGAACACTCACCATGGTAGAGACGGTAAAATACAGCCAAGGAAGCAATATCTCTACGCAAAGGCCTCTATAAAGGATCTGCAAAGCCTCGAGGTTGTTCGTGACCTCAGGGCTCCCAATAATTCAGACCGCGCGTCGCTGCAGCCTGTCGAGAGCATCTAGTAGGTATTTCGCGGAGCCATCCCAGAGATGCGAGCAGTATTCCACGCAGGAGCGAATTTGTGTCTTATAGAGAAGACACCGCAGCTCCGGCGTGAATAAACGTCTCACTTTGTTCAAGAGTCCGAGTTTCCGCAAGGCTGTTTTGATGATGCTCGATGTAATTTCTGTTATTCGTCCAATAAAACGAGATATTTAACAACCAGAGTTCGACATTCCCGCATAACCCTAATATTCCCAATGATGTTGTCACCTCGGCTTTCCCGCTATCGTCGCCATATATCCCGCAGATAGGCCACATCTACAACGTTTACATACGATTATTGCATTCCCGCCACTCCTGACGGCCCCAGTCGCCAGCTAACGGGTTAATTGAACGCCATTAAGCTTATAAATGTGCTACTGTATTTGTTTATCTTCATTAAAACAGCGCTAACACCTATATCATGTGATAAGTTGAGCGTGGGAGGTGAAATAATTAAGTAAACTGGCTTGTTGTAATTGTGCGAATGTCCTGCGAAGACCAGTGGATGAACTCTACCTAGCTGCCTACTAGACGGTTCTAGCATTCCTGTAATAAGTGTTTCTAATCTTGTCCGAGTTGAAAATTATAGGTACTCGAATACCTAGTGTTGTTTACTGCTATGGCGTAACTGCAGTTATCAATGTGGCCTTTGAAGGTCAGCTCTAGTGTTACACCTGCTAGTGAGTAGTGGAGGAGAGAGGATAATATGCAAAAGGAAAGTAAAGAGACCGGCACTGATATGAAAACCTACCTAGCCTAGCCAACCCGGTAACGATGACAGCCAGGGCCGTCTTAACCATATTAGGTGCCAGGATACGAAGATTCAGCTTGCCCCATACTATATCTGGAAGTTGAATAGCGCGGGTCTATGCTTGGACTACAAAAGGTGAATTAAGTTCTTAAATAAGAACTAAGCTATAAAGTTGGGTATTTGTGCTGTAAGTTAGCCGCGTGGTTCCCGGCAGAGTAGAACTTGGGCCACCCCATTTCTTTCCATGCGGTGTCGTACAAGACAACTAAAGGATAGGACTGTTTAACATCAGACAGATATATACAGCTCAGACTCAGGCACAAGACTCGAGTCAACAATAGTGCCCGGAAGACGGCAATAGGCTCACCCTCCATTACGTGGGGCAGAAAACTATGATTGGTGAAATGTGGGTGTTAATTAACCTCTGCCTAAACCTTTTTAGATAAAGGCGTGATTATATGTATGTATATAAAGTTGGGGGTTCAATTGATTGAATTTATAAGGAACTATTGGAGCCAAGTGTATTCGATACCAAAAACTGTTCCTTTACCATTGTCTGTACTTTTCATCGTGCAAGCTACTTGTAGAAGTACACGAAGTAGGTACCTACCTACTTATATGATTAGGTACGAGTTACAACACAAATTATCCACGAGGTATTAGCATTAACAAAACTTTTAAATACTTACTTCACATTGATACCCAAAAAAGAGCCGGTTAACCTAGAAATAAGGTCTCATCTGCTGTCAATGAGTTAACTACATACAACCTTTTAACTAATTGATTAGAGTGCATATGTACATGTTCCTAGACTAAACAATACTTTTTTATATCGGACACGTAGGTAAATTAGACTTCGTCTCACTTGATAGTAACCTGAAGCTAAAATCTCATAAAAGAAGGTCACCATTACGTGTACATATACCATATTATAATGGTGACACTCAGCTTGACGGCCACATCATATGCTTTTTCACGCCTGGCTTAAAGGACCCGGGACTGTAGGAAGAAGGAAACACGTGAGATGGTGATGAATTAGCCCTTAATGGCGCGACAAAGGAAAGAGTCTCCGAACAGCTTGGTTCTTGATCGGATATACTGGCTGGATATATGGCTGTAAAAAAGATTAGGACCATAGAATAGTATATTTCAATTATTTCCATAGTATTTTGAGCTACGGAATTCTCTTTTAGGGTAATTCTGCAGATTTAAACACAATATTTGTGGTACAAAAGCGGGCTGTGCGAGCCATTTATAATTTAGGCCCAAGAGTCTCCCTTAGGGAAAATTTTAAAGAGATAGACATTTTAACCGTAGTGTCACAACATATTTTCAAGAATCTCATGTATATACGGCAGAATGCTTCAAATTTCTCCAGAGTTTGTGACCGGCATAACATAAATACCAGACACAAAAACAATCTTGTAGTATGTGGTAGTCGACTTGAAAAAATTAGTCGTTTATTCCAGGTCAACTGTATACGCTTTTCACAAGCTCCCTAAGAAATTAGGAATTTACCTGTCGATAAATTTAAAAATATAGTTAAACGTAAATTGTGCCAGAAAGGCTATTATAAAATCCAAGAATACTTGGATGATAAACAAGCTTGGAAATGAGCTATTCACTCAACTATGCTACTCAAATAAATTTTGTATTTTTTTTTTACATGCGCAAAATCCCCACGGATACCTCCCCACCGGAGCCGGTGGGAGAGGTTATGTCGGACTCGAACCGACTAAAACGCACGCCGCCTGTGGGTCGTTTTGGTTGCCGAAGGTGAGGTTGACAGGCATATCCCTCGCACCCCGGCCGACCCAGGGCCATCTCTCACGATCTGGCCCTCTCCTCGGGTGTGTGGGGCCTACAGAGTCCCCAACTCGTTCCCGAAAAACGGGGAGGCGCGCTTTACTTGCTCGCAGAAGGAGGCGCCGGCCGCCCACGCATCCGCGCAGCGGACCTTCACCGCGAGCAAGATGGAGAGCGTGAGAACCCTCACTCCCAGGGCCGAATAAATTTTGTATTTAGACTAAGTGTATGTTTATAAATAGACCAAAAAAAAAATACCCGCTGAGTTTCTTGCCGAAGTCTTCTCAAGTCAGGGACGCGTTTCGAACCGGTGCGGTGGTCCATTTACTAAACTGATTTTCATGTTCCTTTTTTATTGACTTTTGTAAGGTCCTAGATGGTCTATGCAGAATAAATGATTTTTGACTTGATTTGACTGCACCATATGCAGGTGACATCTATACCCTGCACGTGTTGTCCTGTGTAGGAAAGGGGAGGGTGGTACTAATTGGAAGAGCTCATCAGAACTTTCATCATAATACTTCTTATCATCATCCTTTTCTATTACCCACAGAGCTGTCCAACAGATTACGTATATACTATCTATGATCTACGTATGTACTAGATACAGAGCGCGCCTCGCCCATCCTCAACAGAGTCACAGGTCGGCCGCCACTGCCCACGCACGCGCACAGCCTTACTATGTAACTGTTACGTCCAGAAAATTAAACTGTCGTATCAAGTTCTTTTTTAATCAATAAAAATTAATGCTTGAGATTTATGGATGTTTGCCTCGTTTTCGTGGCGTGACTGAGAGTCTAGCTATTTACCTTAATGGTACCGAGTGATCAGTTGATCACTCGGTATCAAATTATAAACAGGGAGCTCCCTGTTCATAATTTGATTTTAAGAAGTATAATGCCGAGGAGATAGGGCTAGCCGCAGCGAGAGCGACGAAGGATCGCAAGCCAAGCTGCCCGCGTCCGTAGGCAACTGGAGTGTCGGAGATAGATGAATTACCTCTGTCCGTCCATGAGCGCCTGGCCTGGGGGTGACGAGTGGCGCCGCCTGTCACCCTAACAGAAACAGGTCGAGGCGGCGGCGTCACCCCATTTCCGAGGACGAGTTGGGGACCCTGTGGTCCCCGCACCCGAGGAGGGCCAGATTAAGAGAGATGGCCCTTGGTCAGACGGGGTGTGAGGGATATGCCTGTCAAGCTCACCTTCGGCAACCAACAATGACCCCAACTTGTCAGACGTCACATTTTACAGCATTCAGTTTCCTTTCAGGCTTTTAATTATAGCCTATACCTATTAATAATTATAAATTCAATTCGGTTGACGACCTCGGTGGCGTAGCGGTAGAGCATTCGACTGCTATGCAGGGGGCGCGGGTTCGATTCCCGCTCAGTGCAAATATTTGTATGCATGAATATGTATATTTGCATTGGTCTGGGTGTTTCTATATATAATATGTATGTATTTACAAAAAAAAAGTATCTAAGTATGTTTATCCGCATTCTAGATGCCATAACACAAGCTAGTTAAGCTATGCTTACCATGGGTCTAGATAGCATTGTGTAGAATGTCGTGAAATATTTATTAATTTAATCTGAGATAGGTAGATATTGCGGTGCGATACATGTTGAGTTACGTTCTCAATCTATCAGATGGACTGATGCCACCGGTGCCTGACCTCAGCGCAGATAACTAAAGTGGAATAAATCACGGTACCGTAATGATTTCGCGCGAATGGGCGCGCCTGTCACATTACACCACCAAATCACTAATAACAGAACAACTATAGTCATAGGTGTCAAGATGGCGGCCGATTTGATTTTTTTATAAGAAATGGCGGTTAAATTGTTGTTCAGCACACAGGTGTCAGGTGTTAATTTAATTTAGATGTTTATTGAGGTGATTTAATTCACCATTCATTGATATTGAAACTTGAATACCTATGTCACTAAGCTAAAAGTTGGCGTGTTTGAAATGTTATGGTGCGTGGGCGTCCTACGATGAAACTCAAGTAGGTAAATAAGTAATTAATAGACTGGCACCGATCTATTGCCGTCGACTTTTTGGATTCATCTTGAGTTGAGCGTAGCCAGATCTACCAAAACAAACGTTATCATCATCTTTATCTGTGGCATCCGAGGCTGTCTTCTCGGAGCTCGAGGTACGTTTACTTCTTTTCCTTGGAAAAAAAGATTGGAAAACCCTTAGTGAACGTTAGTACCTACTTATGTAAGTGTATGTTAGTACCTAAGATTATCCAATTACCTTTACATAACGTGCTAAACGTAATTTGCAGATATTTTATTTCAATACAGTCTGCTTGCAAAATAAAGTGTGTTTTATGATTAAGCAGTGAATTTGCAATATAATACACTCAATCACAGTTACCATTCAGATGGGTAATGGCTAAGTGTATTTTCCTTTTATTTAGAAATTATACAGACAGGTCGTTTACCCGTTTCTAATTAGTAAAACAATAAAGCCTACGAGCTAATCATACGTTTACACCATAATTTAATATTAACAATGCGTTAGGTAGGAAATCTGTGTTTTAAACAAACACCTGATGCTTGGGGCTCATTAACCACACACTTCCTCAATTAACAACTGTCTGTACAATACTAGAACATAATTACAACTGCAGTAAAGTTGTTCGACAAACACTGAACACTCGTTTAGAGCCAGCGTTTATAATAACATCTTCTAAGAAACCTTTAGGTGGTCGCAAACATTAGCTTTGTTTGACCGCCAATTTGGACTGGCCAAGCTTTCATACTCACAATCTTTATTACGACATAAAACAGTCAATAATAAACCTTATGGAATTAGATATAAAGATCGGTATGGTCTCAAAAGAATGCAGCATCCGTGGTCTTGAATTTTAATTGCGAAACACTGCAGACGCACACGTCTTGTGTATTCGCGAATGTGTTAATTCAAAGCACTGCAGTATGCTTTTAATATGCACTTATATGGCGTGCACATTCCTTAGCACTTACTTTTGTGATAAATACTTACTTTTATTACTAATACAAAGGCAGCTGTGAGTCATCACATTTTCCGATTTTGTTATGAAAACACCTTAATTTTCTTGTTCTTCACAGTGGGATAAACAGAGACTCGGATAATCATCCAACCTCACCTGCAAGTTGCTGCACTTGCTAAATAACGGAGGAAGCACTGACGCAGTTTCCTTTCAGGCTAGGGAAACTCTCACTGAAAAACCGACATGCAGATAAAGGATAACCTTATATACGACGACGACGACTGGAGCCTTCTGCCACTAAATATCGGTAGATGGCTCCCACCATCGTCGTAAGGCGGATACATGTATAAAAGAATTTGGATGGTTTCGGGCGAAGGTAAAGATCGCGGGTACGAACTTGCTCAGCAGACAAGCACACGGCCCACATCGAAAGTAGTTACCGTGGCCTATGGACGTATACAATACCAAGGGAATCACACTCGCGCTGTAAGCAAAACAGTTTAGATATTCTCTATGTACACCTAACTGCTCTGAAACCTTCTTCTCCAATTTTTTTTGTCTCCATCCTATGGTTGCCTGTAAGAAATTGCCGCAGAGCGATAAGCCATCTGTACGTACCACAAAACTTGTATCTCATATTGCAATTTATTTATATCCAATATGTTATTCGTGTACAATTAAGACGCTTATTATTATTATGTCTTTTATCCAAAAAGTCGTTCCCGGAAGATCAGAATTTGGATCACTCCATCTCGTCCCATGCGGTGTCGTACAAGGTGACTAAGGGATAGGCCTGTTTGACATCAGACATAAGTAGGTATATACAGCCCAAACCCTGTCAGTTGCATGACTTAAGTCAACAATAGTGCCCGGACACGGCAATAGGCTCACCCCCTATTAGGTGGGACTGAATTCAATGATTGGTGAAATGTGCGTGTTAATTTACCTCTGCCTAACCCTCCGGGAATAAAGGCGTGATTGTATGTATATTATACATATAAAAACATCTATTTAAAAAAATAGTGCTCCGGTATTATTATTATTATTCAATCCTGTCTCTGCTGATGCATAAGTCCGTAATTTCTACGCTAGTTTCCAACAGCTCAAGTTTTCTTGAATTTTTTATGCTGAGTTGTTGGTTTAAGTTCGGGCTCCTTGCAGTAACGCTAGAGATACGCGTTTAATAAAATGACACTATTATAATCCGGCAGGCGTTATACAATCAATTCTACTGTGTTAATCTTTCATGCAATTGTGATAGTGATTTGGATGTTTGGTACAAATATTATAGTTTGGAATAAAACAAAGACTGTAGTACACTTCGATCCACAGAGTTAGCAGGACATGTCTTGGAAATGTAAATAAAAGATCTTTGCCTTTAACCAAATGTATGTTAATTTCATACAACTGCATTATCTTCTTAGATTTCGAGTAGATAAGTTTATGAATTGTTGAAGGAGTTATTAGGTATGCAAATTTTTCCTATAAATTGAAGTCAGAGAAAGCCGCGAATATTATAACTAATTGACCTACCTGGGCACAAATGTTTGTGTTGGAGAATTTGGCGGAGGAAACTGTCGCACCCCCTGAATAGTTTACTGGTGTTAGCATTGAAACTTGCGAATTAGCCTCGTTACGAGAGTTTAGCGCCAGTGCTGTAACTTCAATACCTCATTAAAATTATTAGTTAAAGGATCTTTTTAGCTGGTCCTGGTGATTTAGAAAAAATCTGGCCAAGTGTGAATCAGACTCGTGTGCTTCCTTGCTCCTAAAGTCCCGGGTCCTTTAAGCGGGGCGTGAAAAAGCATAAAATGAGGCTCTTAAGCTGAGTGTCACCATTGTAACATGGTATGTGTAAGTAATGGTGATGGTAGCCCTTTCCTGAGACTTTGTCTTCAGCTTACCTAAAATCATCTATTTGACAAGTTGCAATGTCACAAGCTTCAGTGTGAACGCAAATGGTGTTTTAAACTTGTATATTGACTTGTTGGCTATACATCCTATCATGCATGTTACTTAAACGAAAATGTATCTGAGACAGTCTCAATACATGTATACAACAAGTATTGTGTTTAGACTAGTCTTCTACAAGTCTTTAACAAGTTTTGTATAGGTACAACAAGTTTCTCTAACAACACTTTAACAAGACTCTTTTCTTTGCCGCACCACCAAGACCTGGAATTCATTACCAGCACACGTGTTTCCTTCTTCCTACAGTCCCGGGTGCTTTAAGCGGGGCGTGAAAAAACATCTGATGAGGCCTCAAAACTGAGTGCCACTATTGTAACATTACTTAGTGTCTGTAATGGTGAACCTCTTTCCTGAGACTTTGCCTTTAGCTTACCATCAGGCGAGGTGAACTCAAGTTGGCGTGTCTTAGAAAAAAAAAACAATTTGTTCCTTGTTGAAAACGAGGGGTAGGGGTCCGTGTTTATCCCTAGGTATAGAACCATACAAACGTATTTTTATCAGACTTTCTGCTTAGAGATCTATGTTGTCTAATGTTCAATTTCATTAGCACAAAAGCAACTACCTATATGCACTTTAATTATCGCTTTTGAAGAGAAACCATCCATTTCTCGTTAAGCTACAAACTTTCTCGAGTTACAAAATATCTCCTGCCCGATTTGGTAACGGGATCAATCCCAGATTAGGGCATGTCTGTATTACTTACCTACTTGCTAATGACGTCATTCGGACTAGCGTGTAGGCGCATGTTTTTCTTTGATGAAGCAGTCACGCCACAGGAGTCACTCGCAGGAAATTGGTACCTAGCATTTCTTTAATATTATATGCAGTAAAACATATTGCCGTCTTGGCACCCGGTGGAGTAGTTCATCAGGTTTACTACCTACCCCATCTCTTCTCGCGGGTGTCGTAAAAGGCGACTAAGGGCTGTTCTCTATCCGTAAGTAAACATACAGCTCATGATAAAGTGCCCGCTTAGTAACAGGCTCGCCCCCTATTACGTGGGACCCAAAACCATAGCTGGCAAAGGTGGTGATTTGCAGGCTAGATATTTATGTATAAATCTTCTTTATTTTAGCGATAATCCCAGTCGCATTCGAAGATTTCATACCTCGGAGTCTTGGGTCCGCTTATTTTCTGTTAAGTGAGTGACATCTGACCTCCACAACCCAAAGGCGATATTGAGGCAGTACAATTAGACCAGTTGTTGGACTCTTTAGGGCTCCCACCCATTACGACCCCTTCGGCTTCAAGGACCCACTAAGTAGACTCACCAATGGGTCTCAGAATACTGATATGTCTCCAAAGGCCCACTAGTCTACTGAGATTTTATTATCTTCGAAGACCCACTAATGACCCCTGCCATAGATATTCGTATGGCAACCGGAATCGAGGGCTTAACGTACTCTCCGAGGTACGAACAGACTAAAGCAAATATTTGCACTGGCTGGACGGGGATCAAACCCGCGCCTCCTGCGTGGCGGCCGCATTCACTACCGCCACGGCACTGAGGCTGATGTATTAATACATACATAAATACATATAATGTTCGGTTTAATGCTAACACCGAACACGTGACGTGAGCCCGCTGGCGACGAGACCCAATTAGACAAGAAATTTTAATTATTTAGTGTACTTTCGGTTACCGTCGCGACCGGGTGCATTCACCTAACATTACCAACAGTAACATCCTAACAATAACATCTCACACTTAACATTTCATTTAGTTTAACATTTATTCTACAATCATATAGTGCAATTTCTGAGTTTAACTTAACAATAAACAATTTAAATTCCTTACAAAAAATCTCTTGATTCCAACCCCATTTTCGATCGTATCCCGAACATATAATCACGCCTTTATCCCCGGAGGGTTAGGCAGAGGTGATTTAACACCCATATTTCATTCAATATTATTATAATAGAGGGATTCACAAAATAAACACATATTTATGAGAAACTTACTTATATTTTCATTGTTGCCTTACAAACTAAAATTTATCCTACCGAACTGCAATGTCCTTCAAGATCACTTGCGTCCCCACAGTCGGCACGGAATTATGACTCGCGTCCTTCAGTCCTAACTATATTGCTATCTACAACACTAGCATTCCTTAGCGAAACTTAAATATACCTCATTATACCCAAGTCATCATTGATACATTCCAGTAACAAAAATAATTGGGGCTTTCCCTTATTGTGAACACGGCCGTATATCTTCCTCGGGACCTATCTTGGACCTTTTTTTATACTACTTAGCTGGCAGACCAGCACACGGCCCACCTGATGGAAAGTGGTTACCGTGGCCTATGGACGTGTGCAAAACCAAGGGAGTCACACTCGCGATGCCAACCCTGTAAGCACAAAGAGTTTCTGTGCCGTCAGTGTAAAAGACAAAGCAGGACAAGCTTTTGGCTGACAGCACCTAAACTCGACAGTGAGCTTTGGCTATCCTACTCACCGCCGGGAACACAACACGAGGTTATTATGGCCGCGGTTATAGGGCGGAGGTACTTCGCCAGTCGGACTGCTCAATGGGCCGAAAATACAGTCGTGTCCTAAAATGGGGATTGCACGGGGTGGTACGGCAGTGGACGATTTCAAATTCACCAAGAATAGATGATTACAAAAAACCGCGCGCGCCTGAGCCTCGTCTATCTCGCGCTTTAAGTCCAAGATAGATTTCCCAAGGTATACGTAACGGGTAATACTTTCTCCGAGAAACAATCTCAAAATGAAGGCGCTACAAGTTTCATTGTAGAATTTCGAGAGGATTGAATCTCAAAAACATCTTTGATTATAGTCATGATTCTTCCCATATCATTGAGAGCAAACAAAAGTTAATTTTGCAATTCTGATCTATCGGAACACAGGAGTATCTTCATTTAGAGATACTTTTATTTTCCAGATATTTTGTATCAGAGATACTTTGTCTGTTTTGTTTTGTTTTGTTTTGGAGATATTTTATTTTAGTGATAATTCGTCTGAAGGATCCTGACCACATGACACATTTACAGTGAGCTTACATTGCATAATACTGTTAGATTATTATTTTTATTCTTTATACCACATAGATGGCAGACAAGCACACGGCACAAGTGTGTGGACTAACGCTTACAATATTGTATAGAAGATTTTTTTTTTTTATACAACTTAGGTGGCAGACTAGCACAATGAACGTGTGTAACACCAGTGGAGTCACATCCGTGCTGCCGACCCTGTAAGAACGGAGATTTTGTGCCGTCAGTGTAGAGGACAAGCCTTTGGTCATCCCACTGACAGCACATAAACTCTCCAGTGAGCTCTGGCTACTCTACTCACCGCCGGGAACACAACACGAAGTTATTATAACCGCGGTATTCTGTAGGGCGGAGGTACTTCCCCAGTCGGACTGCTCAATTGGGCGGAAATATCGCCGTGTCCTACCTCCTCAGACATCCGCTTTACCGCGTTTTCTGTCACATTATAATACTGATCAACAATAATGTGAACGGGAATTAACGCGATCATATATACCTTGGTATATAATACCATGAACGCGTTAAATCCCGTTAACATTGTTGTATATGTATGGATACATGGAACGCGATTGTTTAAAAGTTATTACTTGACCATCAAATTCAAAAACCGATTTAGATAGAAAAAAAATCTGTTAAGGTGGGATTAGAACATGCGATCTTTCCCTAACAGGGGGAATGCTTTAACCTCTTAGCCACTGAACCACGCCTGAAACCATTCAAATTTTCCTATATATATCCGTTGGGCGGTGTAATCAAAAATCAATGTTTATAAATGATTGCAACATCATTCATTGGTTCAGATAGTTCATATGGATACATATAGAAAAACTAACTGACCCGGCAAACGTTGTTTGGCCATATAACGTTAAGGGTGGACAACCCTTATCATTTAGGGGGATGAAAAATAGATGTTGTCCGATTCTCAGACCTACCCAATATGCTCACAAAATTTCATGAGAATCGGTCAAGCCGTTTCGGTGGAGTTTAACCACAAACACCGCGACACGAGAATTTTATATATAAGATTTGGATGGTTTCAGGCGAGGTTCGGTGGGTCAGTGCTTAGAGCATTCATCCTGTAAGAGAAAGATCGTGGGTTCAATCAAATACAGTCTGAACCGATTTTTTTTTTATATACATCTTAATAGTTAGCGTATGCTTTAAAATTTTATTCAAATCCAAATATAATCGTCGGCAATAATTTGCTTGTTTAAGGGAAGTGATGGGATGCGTCATTTGGACTCAGACAATCTCTACCTTTGGATTAACAGGCATACCTATGTACTATACATTTATGTACAATTTGGTTGATTGCATAAAAATAATAATTCAAAGAATTATGCAACTGAACCTCACTTAAAAGTAAACAAAAATGCAATCATCTAAAACACACAATACCTTTCCTAAGAGTCATAGTTTCGTACCAACTACCAGATCAATCCACCTCTCATTTTGGTTTCGTCTCCTGGTCTGTCACATATCTAATATATATAGTATCTTCGGGTTTCGGGTCTTCAATCTGAGTCTCGTCGAGTTGGGAACAAGCTATAGCGAGCGCTGAGCCGTCGTGTGAGAAGCTCAAAGATGAGACGGCAGTATTGTAGCGATGGAACTGGCAAAGACGTTTCTTGTTGAAACCGTCCCAGATGTTGACATAACCGTCCGAGCCACCAGTAGCAAAAGTATTGTAAACAGAATGGAAGCTGATGGCGTTGACTGGATAGATCTTTTCTAGACCTGGAAAAAGAATAATGGAGGTATTTGAATCTAATCTACAGTACTTGAACAGAGTGAATTCCTAAGGCGTACTTTTTTATAGGTTTAGGTTTATTTTTAAATACATAGCGGTAGCCTAGTGATATGGGTAATGGACTGCTGAGACGAGGTTTTACCATAGCACACACCAATGACTTTTCAATGCTTTTCGAAGTTATGTGTGTATTATTATTATTAAAATTATGGACGAGCAGCATGTTTGCTGATATGTCCACTTCATGGTGTTGGAGTACAGTTCAGTCCAGTCCATGTCTCTTTTATTGTTTGTTTTGTACTGTAAGCCATTCATCCAAGCGCAGGTTTATAAGTGCCCGGTTAATGGCAATAGGCTATTACATTGGGACCTAAACATAAACTGGCGAAATGTGGGTGCTAGCAACTCTACGTACTCCTTCGGGGATATAGGCGTGAGTTTATGTTATGTTATTCTTAAATAATAGTTTTTTTTTTTTTGTGTATCCCGCTCAACGCAGCGATCTGTCTGGCAAAGACATTTAGCTGCTTCTTTGTCTTGATCGGCTTGTGTCTGGTTCCTTCAGCCGTGGGGAATTGTCCATTGACCATTCTCACTGTGGTACAGCAAATCGATTCATGAGATTCGGAACGCTGTTCCTTCTCAGTCTCGTGTGACTTATAGAACCCGTTAATTTAGCGGCTAGAGCATTAACATGGGCGTTTAATTTCTTTTGGTAGTTTTGGCTACGGGCAGCGATTTCTAATTTCACAGTGTTGAGCCCCAGATCATGCAGGATGTATTTATTTGAGATGCATTTTGGAATGCCAAACATGGATCTAATTGCTTTGGTCTGAAACCTTTCCAGGATTTCGATGTTACTGTTGCTCGCTGTTCCCCAGAGCTCTATTCCGTATGTCCAAACCGGCTTCAGTATAGTCTTGTAGATTGCCATTTTGCTCTCATTTGTCAACTGTGACTTTTTACCGATCAGCCAATACATGGTCCTAAGTTTTGTGTCCAGGGCTTTCCTCTTGGCCCATATATGTTTCTGCCAGGTTAGCCTTCTGTCTAAGTACATGCCAAGATACTTTGCGTTAGTGTCGTGTGGAATTTGTTCTCCATTTAGTGTGACTGGTGGACAGTCGCCGACTCTCAAGGTGAATGTGACATGAGCCGATTTACTTTGATTAGCCTTTATTCTCCAAGCTGTCAGCCACTTTTCAATCTCGAAAATGTGCTTCTGTAGGTTTTTTGATGCTATCTCAGGCTGTGTGTGTACTGACATTATTGCTTACGTGGCAATAAGGGTGTTATTGTCAACCGGCACGTCAGCCGTGATGATGAGGTATAGTACAGGTCCCAAAATGCTCCCCTGGGGCACTCCTGACTGGATTTCAAACATGTCCGACGTAACGTTGTTAAATTTAACCTCAAAACATCTTTTATCTAAGTAGCTTTTAAGGATGTTGTAGAACGAGTGAGGCAGGTATTTTTTTATCTTAAATAGTAGACCGTCATGCCAGACTCTGTCGAAGGCCTGGCTTATATCCAAGAAGACAGCTGAGCAATATTTTTTATTTTCCAGCGCGTAGCTGATTGTGTCTGACAACCTATGGACCTGCTCAATGGTTCCATGCTTCTGTCTAAATCCAAACTGGTGTTCGGGGAGAATGGTGTTCAAGTGAGGTCGCATTCTGTTCAGAATAATTCGTTCGAATAGTTTGCCGATTACAGAGAGAAGGCTAATTGGTCTGTAGGATGAGACTTCCTCTGGTTGTTTTCCAGGTTTCAGGATCATGACTACCTGCGCAAGTTTCCACTGCCATGGATAGTGGGAGTGTCTCAGGCATGCATTGAAGAGGATCACTAGGAACATAACACCTATCTTCGGCAGGTTGCTCAGTAATACGGAATCTAGTAAATCATAGCCCGGTGCTTTATTATGTGGCAGTGATTTAATCTCCTGACATATCTCTTTAGGGCTTACTGCTTTTAAGGGGAGCGAAAGCTGACATGGTGATTGTAGATATTCCAGTATTTCCTCGTCTCCACTGGGGCTGGCACCAGGTAGTGGTGTGAAGACTTTAGCCAGATGTTCTGCGAAAACTGTTGATTTTTCAGCATCAGTTCTAGCCCAACTCCTGTCTTCCTTCCTCAGTGGTGGGATGCGGTCCTTTGGTCGTTTGAGATTTTTGGTTGCGCGCCATAACGAGTATTGTGTATCCTTATGAGCGGTGAGGTGAGATAAGTAACTTTGCAAACATCGATTTTCGTGCTCTTTTATCATGTGCCTCAATTCTTTCGTCAGTCTGTTTAATGCCGTTTTGTCGGAGGGATATCTGGTCCTATGCCATTTTCCTCTTAGCTTGCATCGTTCACTGACCTTATCGAGTATGGTTTTTGGGTACTCTTTTATTTTGGTTTTACTTTTTACTGTTTTAGGGGTTGAAGCAGAAGCGGCTAAGTGTACGATGCTATTAAATTTCTCGACACCTGCTTCGATGTCAGAGTTTGTCTTCAGCCCAACTTTCAAGTTAATGTTACTCTGTATGATATCTCTATACATATCCCAGTTTGTGTTTTTGTTGTAGACATTAGGGCGTGGCTCGACTTAAATAATAGTAACAACAGAAATTACTAATATTCCCTCTAACCCCTCCAACTAAGCTAAATTGCTTGTGTTAGAAGTGGGTCCACGTGGGCAGTGTAATGGTCGGGATTCTAACACGGGACCTTTTGATCATAAGGACGACTCCGTAACTACTAAGTTACCGATGGTCTCGCGACTAACAACGGGCATATTGCGCGTTTTATCAATCGCTTCATTACAACAGCATTTAATAAATATATGATTAATAATAAATCCCGTGTAGCAGTCGAACGTTCTACTGCTACACCACAGAGGTCGTTCGGCCGGGGTGCGAGGGATATGCCTGTCAACCTCACCTTCGGCAACCAAAGCGACCCACAGGCGGCGTGCGTTTTAGTTGGTTCGAGTTCGACATAACCTCCTCCACCGGCTCCGGTGGGGATTTTGCGCACGTAAAGAAAAAAAAAATCCACAGAGGTCATTAATAACATCTAAGTTCTAGATCTGCCCTACACTTAACGTGAGTACTGATGGGAGTTATGGTTAAGGGCATCTTTCTGCACTCCCGTAACTATTATCTATCACATTACAACTAATTTAAAGATACACACCTCCATCTTTAATCCTATGACACTTAAATGCATATTTCTTTTTCTGCACCTCTGGATTACTATCCAAGTATTCAACTGCAACTCTTCCTTCAATAGAGCTCAGGACATATCCCTGCTTGTTAGGGAAGACTCGGATGCATCTGGTCTGGTACTTCAATGAAGATTCACGTCGCTGATTCACATGGCCCATATTTCTGACATCCCATACAAAGATTTTGCGGCCTGAGGTACCGACAACAAACTTTTCGCCAACTATACTCATTGTGTACACCTGGAATTTAAAATTTATACTCGGTAAGTTATCTATGCTACTATAACTGAAAATTACTTGTAAAAATAAGAAACATATGTGTGGCCCTTGAATATTGTGGGCACAGGTAACTAGATAATAATATTTATAAATTATCATAACGTCAGAACACAGAAATCCACAGAGGCATATAAAAAAGTTAGTAAAAAAAATTATTGACAAGCTATACAAAAGCCTGTCCTGTGGATGCCATGACGCTTTCCGTTCCCAGTTTAGTACAGTAGCTCGTACGCAAAATAGGTATGACATTATCTTACCCAAAATATATAAATAATAGACAGTGCATAGTTTTGGGTTACTTTCACACAGTACAATAATGTGTGTAATGATTGTTCATAGACATCCCACTTACCACTTACACCACATGATTACTGAAATTTTAAAAAAATAACACCATGTGGAATGTTACACAAAAGTAGGATATTACTGGCTTATCAATTCAAGTCCTCTTTTTCAAAGATAATCCAAAACTTATAAAGATTCTTATGCAAACCAATATTATGGTATTAATTTTTTTTTTTAATTAGTAACATAGATTAAGAAATTAGAAAAATAGACTAGACCAACACCTTAACCAAAAAAAATAAACACTAGTGGGCATAAGCAGGATATGGGCATTATCAGTTGCTTCGACTGCCTGTCTGTTAAAATAATAATAATAATAAAGATTTATTTTACCAATGTAATAGTATTGATAACACTTGATAAATAAGAACTTCAATACTAACCCTCTCATTGCCTTGATTATAAGTGCCCACACAATTCGGCACTCTGCTGTCCCACATCTTCACTGTTCCGTCCCAACTGCCAGTCAGTACAGCATTAACTTCAGAAGCAAACTCCACACATCTAATCGCATTTTTATGCTCTCCCAAGACGGTCTCAACACTTGCATTCAAATCATACATCTTGAGAGATTGGTCCAAACCACCACTGTAGGTATGTACTGCATCCTGGACAAAACAAAGGTATCACACATAAATATCATACTGTGAAAGGATCTAGAGACATTGCAAGGGTTCTAGTGTTAAAAAATACCATGTGTACTTACTCTAAAGCAGACATCAAGCACCGGCAGCTCGTGGTTATACTTGTGGCGCTCTGTGTTAGTCGTGACATCATACAACCTAACAGAACAGTCCCAAGATGATACCAACAGAAATTGATTGGATTTCGGTGCAAATTTGACGCTGGATATCGCGTCCTCTGGCAAGCTCTTTAATTTGAACTCTGTGCGGGACTCCGCCACCCGCGTTACTGTCATTGTGGAAGCAATTTTGTTTGTTATTAAAAAATATCACAGAAAATAAAAAAGGACTCTCTGTGTTTCAAGAATTTCGCAATTTCTAAAGTAAATAGCACGGCATTAACCGCAATCCGTCTGTCAGTTATGTGTGCCACAGACTACACATCAATCAGCATAGCTGTCAAGTCAACGTTACGTGATACAGATAATAAAAGCAACTAAACGCTGAATGCTGAAGTACTTATCTGTAGAAGTACTTTTAGTACTACTTATCTTAAATACTTATTTACTTAAGTATTACTTTACTTATGTACTAAAATGAACAATTTAAATAAATAAAATATTTATATAAATAACGTGTCATGATAGTCCTCCGCATCATCACTGACCGGTATTATTCCCGGAGTGCTGGCAGCATTTTCGCATCGCAAGAGTGTCGAAGCACGTTGTGTCCCTCATCAAAGGCCTACCGATCTTCCAATGCAGGAACCACATATCATCCTTCTCTTGCCATCAACACGCCACTCATGCACCAGCCCATTAGGTTCACGAATGACTCGTACGCCAGCATTGGTAAGAGCACGATGGATAATGTCATTGTTGTATGGTTGTAGTGTCGCCACAAACGTAACCATTAAAGTTAGAGAATAGAACAGAAACAGGATTACAGGACATTGTTCCAAGATAAAGACAAATTTTCTGCCTAGCTTCGGAAGAAGAGTCCTATAACCGCACATTGTTATTCTGATTTATAAATCATTAATTCATTTCCTGAGAAAATAAAAATATACCCAGCGCTTCTGCTGCATAGCAAGTCGGAAAGTAATATCGACTAACATAATATTACCTCTGTTAGAAGGTGATTGACGTGGACGTGCGTGAACCCAGAGGCCTGTGCCTGGCTCCCATTCTAACACAGCTACCCGGCGCGTACGCTCTGAAACATAGGAAAATTTGTGTAATATTATATGATATTATTCAAGTTTTATTCAGATGTTATTTCAGGACATTTATACTTTGATAATTAGCTGATATTTTTAACTCGTCTCCCCCACATGATTGATGACGTATCAGCAGACCATAACAAAACGTAAAAGAGTGAACGCGTCATTTCGAAAACTTCAAAATTACTTTTTTACATTACAGCGACGACGGTAGTAAAATAAAAAATCGTATTAATTTTTGATTATATTTGAAGTTTTAGTGGGTAAAATTAAGAACTTTGTAATACAATTTAAGTATGTGTTTCATTTAGAAAGAGTGATTGTGTAATCTTGTCACATTACCGAACGCAACTTTATAATTGACATGTTTGTGATGAGGTGTGAATCGTAGAAGAAATCTTCGTCTCGCAGAAATGATTTCACAAAATTCTGCAGTATCTAAAAGTTTGTGATGTTGAATTTGTGCTACCTCGCTACGAACCTATATTAATTCGAATACAATATTAAAGTGCCTCAAAAAGTAATATAAATGAATACAGAACCACCGAGCAGCTAAGTCGGTTCCGATAGGAACTAATGGAGTGATCAACTTATGAAATAACGATGCAAACCAACTTGAAAACGAAAGAAATGTTTATAGTCAGAGCGCTAGAAAAGATACTGGCGGACAAGGACATAAAGAGGTCCTACCATAGCCAGTTGAAGAAATCCTGCGAAGTCGCGTTAGGTGAGCCCCTGTAACATTTTGCATCACGATATATTAAATACATCGTATCGTTTAGCGTGTGTGTATATATTATCCTCTATCACTAATTAAGTTAAAATAAACAGGTTAACAGTTTTATTGATATTGATAAGTTGATAGATAGTGAATGTATTGACCTTGGATACAAAAGGAACACACTTTGCGATATGGCAGTATCGGTGATACTCGCTTTCGTCATAGTTATGGAACACTTAGTGCATTGGATGTCAGTGAAGTGTGTAAATTTAAATTTGGAGACATCAATGACATCTTGATGTGAACATACAATGTTTACTTCCAAATACCTCTTGCTTTTGCTAGGTAAGGATAACATGAGTAGTTGTAAAACTTGAGTTATATACACTGAGATATGTATCAGTGGTAGTTAGCAGATAACACTTCCGATTATCTTTATGGTAAGAGTCACTCCAAAGTACTTTATTATGCAAATAAAATGCTGTACAGGTACAACTTTAACACTACTATGCTAAGGTACCTAATTTGCAATGTACTTAAACAATGTTACATTAATATTTATTGAATGAATGATGATTTAATACTCAGTATGAGTACTTGCTAAGTATTTCTTGTAAACATTCAAACATACATTGTTATCTAGGTAGGCATTTGTTGTAACATTTTGGAAGAAAATTTGTGTTGAGATAAGGTTTGGTTGTAAGTTTATCTGTATAAGTGTTTTTCTTAAACAAAAATTTGAGTCTGCATGAAAAGGAAATTACTTGCACAGTGCACACCCAATGAGTTCAAATGAGGTTGAAGATTTTTCATCTACCTGCACATTCTCTATATTTTCTTTTCGCCATTTACCCATATCATGAACATGTGGATTTTCATTAAAATTATTGTATATTAACTGAACTGAAGAATCATTACAATGTATCTAATGTAGAAAACATCTACACTATGAACTCCAACAGACAACCAAGAGTTTAAGAACTAAGAGGCACTCAATGAACCTCGGTAAGCCTCAGTGAGCAACACTAGGGATATTTTTCTACCAAATGGTGTGGTGCAAATGTGGAACTCCCCAACAGAAAGTGTAATAAGAGCCCTAACATGAACATTTTTAAAAATAGACTTGAATAACATTGAACAGATTTAAAAACACAACTAGAATAATATACACAGCTTAGGTTGCTAGTGTATTAAATAAATAATAATAATTTATATCTTTAGTTAAAGTTCAAATATTATAAAATGAATAAAGATGAATAATAATAATATCGTGGAATGTGAGAGTTTGAAAACTTTAGATGATGTGGAAAACAAAAAAGTATACTAACGTTGGTATCCCATTTCCGATTCCGGTGTTTGTATTGTAAATGTGTACGTCAAGTATGAAATATTTTTGCGAAAGTTTTAAAAAGTGTCTTTGAAATGCAAATCCTTCAATGTAGATAAACACAATCACAGCATGGACAAAGAGTGAAATATAATATTAGTGTATAAATATTGTAAAAATTAACATTGATAAAACAACATAAAAACTATAGTTACAATTCTGTAGGTACTTAAAGAAACATTGATTAAATGATATCTGACAGCAATAGTGAGGTAGTAAGTACCCACATAATTACAAAAAATGACACTGATAGATGATACTGCCAGTTGCCAGTGATGCCAGTAATCATATTAAAATCACCACTAATTTTAATAGTCATAATAAATAAATCTAATATAAAAGATGAATACACCAATAAATTTTGCTCATGTCAAATGTCAGTAACTATAAATTGGAAGCGTTGGATGATAGAAAGAAAATAACATTATAGAAGAAAACAATACCCTCAAAAACAAAATTGCAGAACTTGAGCTAAAACTCAAACACAATATCTAATTAGAAATGAAAATGAAAAGAAATTTTTGAATTTAAAGGAGTGGGAAAAACAGAAAGAGAGCTTGTGGATTACATTAAGTGTTGCATAGAATGACCAAAAATATTTGTATATTCTTAAATCATTCATCATCATCATCTTGATCATCATCCACTATCAGGAAAGCAGTTATATTCCTCTCGCTTGCTTCTTGCCTAGAATTCAAGTGGTGATAATGAAGTGAATTTTCAAAAAGTACCATCAGCAAATGTGGGTATAGCTATCAATGTGCTGAACGTACTCACGCACGATTTTATCAATTTTGATTAACAACGTGGTTCCCGGCAGGGTAAAATTTGGACTACCCCATCTGTTCCCATGCGGTGTCGAACACGGCGACTAAGGGATCGGGCTGTTTAACATGAGACATATATATACAGCCAAGACTCAGCCTCAGATGAATGACTCGAGTCAACAATAGTGCCCGGAAAACTGCAATAGGCTCATCCCCTATTACATGGGAGCGAATTTAATGATTGGTGAAATGTGGGTGCCTCTGCCTAACCCTCCGGGTATAAAGATGTGATTATATGTATGTATGTATGTAATTTTGATCAGCATTTTTTTCCTTTTATGTTTATAATTATAGTTAACACCAGTTATTGATAGTACCATTTTTGTCAACTGATAAATAAGTACAATACCATTTAACACTGATTACATGGTATTGAGTTGGAGTTATTAAGTTTATAGCTACATAGAGGAGATTAGGTATATCACAATAGGTGTTAAAGAAAGATAAGGAAAATGCTAAATTTGTATTCATTAATCTACTGTTCTGTATTCATCTCTGTACACACTTAGAGTACTATTAATGTAGTTCATATAAATAATGCATTATAATGAACCTAATCATAGCAGAATGGTAATTCACAGTGTCTTGATTGCAAGTTGAGTACTTTAGCAGTAATATACCTGCCTTAAGGTTTATAAACAAGTGTCTTGTTACCAGGGTCTGTTCTCCTTTCGACAATTTTGACTTTTACAACTGTAACTGCTGTCTGACCCTCGTCCATTAATTAGCAGGTCTACTCCGATGCTGGTCACATTTGCTTGGGTCCCAAAGATTTTGATAGGGCCTCATATACAGTCATCATTCTCTAAAGTCTAAACCTTTTCCCAACTCGGTTGGATTGGCTTTCACGTCATACACAGTATGAATAAATAATTGTAAAAAGAACAAAGACAAATCTCATTTTGCTTTTGTATATTCTACCACTTTAGATCAAATATTATTCCCATTTTTCTTAGTTTATGTAACATACATTGGCGCAAACTAGTGTCAACTGTTATGGACACTTGGTTACAGGTCAATACATTACAGACTAGTCATTACACACCAACATCTATTGCATTAATTCAAGTAGGTAATAATATTGATATGCAAAGTGATTATTGTTTAATACTTTAAATATCTTTATTAATATTTTTTATTATTTATTTGTTATTTCTAGAGATAATAAATCAATAATACCTTCCCTAGACCCTATTGGAATGCAACTTCCCGAAATATTTCAGGTAATTTCCATCCAGTAGGGTCATAAATTTCCACCCTGTATATACTCCTATGTAAACTCAAACGAGTTTTATGAAGAATAAATATCTGTGTTAACTATAAATTGACACACATTAAGAAATATTATGATTGATAATATCACTATTGCATGGCAGTTTACTGAATGATGCTCTAGAATTCTAAATATGTAACAGTAACAACAGACTGCAATTCATACTGGCCTTGCTTCTTTTAAATAATAGCTTATAATATGGTTTATTATTTGAGAGAAAATTAATCATATATATTTAAATTACTGTAATCTTATACAATACTTAGTTATATTGAATTAATGTCTGCTAGAATATCAAAGTAAATATTATTTTTGTTGCAGAGGAAATTAAAACTGAACTTAAAAATGGCGGCCAAGTGGAATCAACAGAGAGTCCTACCTCAGGAACTCTCCCTTTACCCAAGAATGATGCTTCAAATATCATCACAGCAGAGAAATACTTCCTACCTTTCGAACTGGCATGTCAGAGTAAAGCATCCAGGATAGTTGTGACAGCCCTGGACTGTCTACAGAAACTTATTGCCTATGGACATCTTACTGGAAACATTCCTGATTCAACCACTCCTAGAAAACTGCTGATAGATAGAATAGTTGAAACTATATGCAGTTGTTTCACAGGACCACAGACTGATGAAGGGGTCCAACTACAAATAATAAAAGCTCTATTAACTGTTATCACAAGTCAACATGTCGAAGTTCATGAAGGTACAGTACTCCTTGCTGTCAGAACATGCTATAATATCTATCTTGCTAGCAAAAACCTTATCAACCAAACAACAGCCAGAGCAACATTGACACAGATGCTTAATGTCATATTCACAAAAATGGAGAACCAGGCAATAGAATGTGACGCCAACGGTGGCTATCACGACACAGAAATACAACACAAGATGCCAAATGGCAATATTGTTTCTGCAGACACACAAAACAACACTAATGAGGAAGAAAAAGAAATCGAACAAACACAAGTTGAGCAAGTAACGGAAGTATTAGAAGCGAAAATAATTGCTAAACAAATTGTAGACTCCGTAATAGATACTGCCCTAAATATTGCTACTAAGTCAACGGACGAGCCAACAGAAGTTTCAATTGGACCTGACAATAATGAGAATCCATCTGATTCCCAGGACAGTATAAGTGTGTCACAGGAAAGCAATGGACAAATACCAGCCGAAACTCCTATTTCCCTACCTTCCCAAGAAAGTGCTATTATGAGAATACCTTCCCAAGAGAGTGTGGATGTAGCATCAGAAAATGACAATTCAGTCACAGCAAAGTTCACTCATGTGTTACAAAAAGATGCATTCTTGGTCTTCAGAGCTCTTTGTAAACTTTCTATGAAACCCCTCCCTGAGGGAACTCCAGATCCTAAATCTCACGAATTACGATCTAAAATTCTATCTCTTCATCTTCTTCTATCTATCCTTCAAAATGCTGGACCAGTATTCAGAAATAATGAAATGTTTATAACAGCTATCAAGCAATACCTTTGTGTAGCACTTTCTAAGAACGGTGTCAGCTCAGTTCCAGAGGTATTTGAACTTTCCTTGGCTATTTTCCTAGCTCTTCTTCAGAACTTTAAGGTCCACCTTAAGAAACAAATTGAAGTGTTCTTCAAGGAAATCTTTATGAACATTTTAGAGACTTCAAGCTCTTCATTTGAACACAAGTGGATGGTAATCCAAGCCTTAACCAGGATTTGCGGTGACGCTCAAAGTGTAGTGGACATATACGTAAATTACGATTGCGATTTATCAGCTGCCAATCTATTCCAGCGGCTAGTTAATGACGTTTCAAAAATCGCACAAGGAAGACAGGCATTAGAACTAGGTGCTACACCAAACCAAGAAAAATCCATGCGTATCCGTGGGTTGGAGTGCTTAGTTTCTATTTTAAAGTGTATGGTGGAGTGGAGCAAAGAGTTATACATAAATCCAAACCTACAAACGACTCTAGGTGAGAGAACTGCTAAAGAGGACATTGACCACCACAGTATCAAATCCCATGGAGGATCAAGCCTAAGCCTCGTTTCTACTGGGTCCAGCAATATTGGAAACAGAGAAACCTTAGATTCTCCTGAACAATTCGAAGTTTTAAAACAGCAAAAAGAAGTTTGGGAAACTGGTATTGACTTGTTCAATAGAAAACCAAAACGAGGAGTAGCTTTCTTACAAGAACAAGCCTTATTAGGAACATCCACTAAGGAAATTGCTGAATGGTTACTGACCGATGAAAGACTTGACAAAACCTTTGTTGGGGAGTACTTAGGAGAGAATGACGACCATTCAAAGGAAGTCATGTACTCCTACGTAGACTCGATGAATTTCAACAACATGGATATTGTGGCGGCTTTACGATATTTCTTAGAAGGCTTCAGGCTACCAGGTGAAGCTCAAAAAATTGACAGACTAATGGAAAAATTCGCATCACGCTACTGTGAATGTAATCCGAGTAATACACTATTTACAAGCGCAGACACTGTTTACGTATTAGCATTTTCCATTATAATGTTAACGACAGATTTGCATTCACCGCAAGTCAAGAACAAAATGACAAAAGAACAATACATTAAACTGAACAGCGGCATCAGCGACAACAATGACTTGCCACGTGAGTACCTCTCGACAATTTACGACGAAATCGCAGGGCACGAGATTAAAATGAAAAACACTTCGAAACCGGGCAAACATATGATTGCCAACGAGAAAAAACGAAAACTAATCTGGAACATGGAAATGGAACAGATATCTACTGCTGCCAAGAATTTGATGGAATCCGTGTCGCATGTTCAAACACCATTCACAACGGCTAAACACGTTGAACATGTACGACCCATGTTCAAGATGGCATGGACGCCGTTCCTTGCAGCTTTTTCGGTTGGATTACAAGATTGTGACGATCCTGAAATTGCATCACTGTGCTTGGATGGTATTAGATGCGCTATACGCATTGCTTGCATTTTCCACATGTCGCTTGAAAGAGACGCGTATGTGCAAGCCCTCGCGCGGTTCACGTTACTCACGGCAAATTCACCGATCACAGAAATGAAGGCAAAGAATATTGATACCATAAAAACATTAATTACTGTCGCACATACAGATGGGAACTACTTAGGGACAAGCTGGTTAGATGTAGTTAAATGTATCTCCCAGTTGGAGTTAGCACAGCTAATAGGAACTGGAGTTCGTCCACAGTTCTTATCTGGTTCAGGAATTAAGCCTCAACCGGATTCTTTGAAGTTTAGTTTGATGTCTTTAGATCCCAGTGTAAAGGAACATATAGGAGAGACGAGCTCACAAAGTGTCGTCGTAGCCGTAGATAGAATATTCACAGGATCCACAAGACTCGATGGTGACGCTATAGTTGACTTCGTTAAAGCTTTATGCCAAGTATCCTTAGATGAATTGAGCCATCCAACAAATCCTCGAATGTTCTCATTGCAGAAAATAGTAGAAATATCGTATTACAACATGGGCCGCATCAGGTTGCAATGGTCTCGAATATGGCAAGTACTTGGCGATCACTTCAACAAAGTAGGATGTAGTAGCAATGAAGATATAGCATTTTTCGCAGTCGATTCTCTAAGACAATTATCAATGAAGTTCATAGAAAAAGGCGAGTTTGCCAACTTCAAATTCCAGAAGGACTTCTTGAGGCCATTTGAACATATAATGAAGAAAAACAGCTCTCCGACGATAAGAGACATGGTCGTTCGCTGTATCGCTCAGATGGTCAACTCACAAGCCCCTAACATCAGATCAGGTTGGAAAAACATATTTTCTGTATTCCATTTGGCTGCGAGCGATCAAGATGAAGCAATTGTTGATTTAGCATTCCAGACTACAGGAAAAATAATATCCGAGTTGTATGAAAGACAATTCCCCGCCATGATAGACTCCTTCCAAGATGCAGTCAAATGCCTATCAGAATTTGCTTGCAACGCGAAGTTCCCAGACACTTCTATGGAAGCTATAAGGCTTGTCAGGTCTTGTGCGACAGCTGTTGGGGCATCTCCGCAACTATTTGCCGAACATGCGGGACTCGAGGGCGAGCAAGGGGCGCCTGAAGTCGACAGAGTGTGGCTCCGAGGATGGTTTCCTCTACTCTTTTCCTTATCGTGTGTCGTCAGTCGATGTAAGCTAGACGTGCGCACCCGAGGTCTCACCGTCCTATTTGAGATTATAAAAACCCACGGCGATTCATTCCGTCCGCATTGGTGGAGAGATCTGTTCAATATACTGTTTAGAATCTTCGACAATATGAAGCTGCCTGAGCATCAGTTAGAGAAAAATGAATGGATGACTACAACATGCAACCACGCGTTGTACGCCATTGTAGACGTTTTCACGCAATACTTTGACATTCTTGGATCTTTACTTTTAGAACAATTGTACGCTCAGCTGCACTGGTGCGTGCAACAGGACAATGAGCAACTCGCGAGATCAGGCACCAACTGTTTAGAAAATCTAGTCATTTCAAACGGTACCAAGTTCAACGAAGACACGTGGAGCAAGACGTGTCAAATCATGTTAGATATATTCAACAGCACTTTACCAACAACACTTCTCACCTGGAAGCCAGATGAGAATGACGAGTCTGAAGCTCCGCACGTGCGCCACGGGATACTAAAGAAACCGCAAGGCGGTGGAGACGAAGTAAAGTCTTCGAATAGAGTTTTTAATAGTCTGCTGATTAAGTGCGTGGTTCAGTTGGAGCTGATACAAACGATCGACAACATCGTCTTCTACCCAGCTACGTCGAGAAAAGAAGACGCGGAGACCTTAGCTTTAGCTGCGGCAGAACTGACAGGTGGAACACCTGGCACAGAACAGGAATGTCAGCGTGAAGAACAAGGCATGTACAGACTGTTGAGCTCCCCGCACCTGCTACGACTTGTGGAATGTCTTATGTGCAGTCATCGATTCGCCAAGACGTTCAACACTAATAATGCGCAGAGAAACGTTTTATGGAAGGCCAATTTCAAGGGTTCCGTTAAACCGAATATGTTGAAGCAAGAGACTCAGTCACTGGCGTGTGTGCTAAGGATACTTCTGAAGATGTATAGTGATGAAACACGGAGAGAACACTGGCCAGCTGTTCAAAAAAGTTTGATCAATATTTGTTGTGAAGCATTGGAATACTTTGCTGGTGTGACGAGCGAAGCACATAGAGATGCATGGACGTCGATCCTGCTACTCATTCTCACAAGAATACTGAAGATGCCTGACGAAAGAGTGAGTACATTCATATTTTTTATTACTTTTTTAATACTATGTACTAGGATGATACACAAGCTCACTCCGCCCCTGATGACCAGCCTACCTAGATTATCTGGCTACCTTTGTTCATTTGTGATTGACAATGGGATGAACGTGCACAGCAATAAAAGTGGCTGAAAATTAAAAAATAAACAAAATCTGACGCCTCTATGTCCCGGAAATGAATCGCAATATAGTTTCTATAATACGTATCATAAAAGCCACTTTTCCTGTTTTCGTGCTGCTACTGAAAATTACCTAACAGTAAAACCCAATATCAATACTACCTTACACGGCAATCGAACCTTTGACCTTTTGCTTATACCGAAGTAACACTGCTGCCGCTGCACCACTAAAGTAATAAAGTTCCATTATATTCCAAATTCTAAAATATTTAATAAGTTCTTTAATCCCCTATTAGTTGACTACTCTTCACTTCTGGGTCTAAGAAATTGAGGTCACCTACCTCAATTTCCAACTTAAATTCTTGAAACCTGTTCTGTTATGTCCTTTCGTCCTTCCAAATATATATTTATCTACAGCGAACCCTCTAAAATGGAACTGATGTATAGATCTTATCTTGCGTGATAATAATAGAATGCTTTGCGGTGGTGATTGAATGCGATAGATGTGTAGGTACTTATCGAGCGCTTGTCATGCGATCGATTCATGAATTACAAACAAAATGTTATAAAAACTTGTTTACATAGTTAAGTATGGCAGATATGAAAGTGACAGCATAACTTTCCTTATGTAGATATCCTATTGTATGCAGTGTACTGGACTAGAGCTGGTTCATGCTCTGATTTAGTTAGAATTGCGATTTAAAATCTCCACAGTGCTTCTTCTAGTCGTAGTATAGTAATAATAAATAAATAATAAGTAAGTAGTAATTTTCCTTCGAGTCGATGGCATATCGGGTCATACTTTGTTTGCCTAATCAAAACTCACAGTACTGGATACAAAGTAAAGTCACCTGCATATATGCCGTCACTAAACACATTTAGTGTACACGTTTCTTGGGTGTCTTTTGAGGATAGCAAGAGGTGCAACGGGGCGGTGGAAGAGCCCCAATCCGCCAATTATAGATTATATCAATCCGCGCGCACCTGGGTCTCGTGTGATTTGGGGTCAAAATATATATCGGGAACTATAGTCGTCTAACACAAATATTTTAATATGAAGCGATATAATAGCTTTTTGGTAGTAATGACCTCGCGGTAAACACGATTAGTTCAAGTAATACATCGATTACATTTTACTTTTCAAGTATAACAGAGAAGACGTTGACTTTGACTATGTATAGAAAAGTAAAATCTGTCTTCAGCAAAGGTTTAGGTACACGATTCCTTTCGGCTGCCCATCTCATTAAGTAACGACACCTGTTTTATGGGTCTGGCGAAAAGTTTATTGTTTTAGGATATATAGCACTTATGTCGCAATAAATATACCTTTACTACTGCACATTATCTGGTCATTGAACTATTCAATTCCGTTTTATAAACTACATATTAAGTTGTACCTAAACTTCTAATAATAATGGTCCTAAAAGAACAGTTTTGGCGCGCAAACCGGTTTATCTAAAGGAGGCTAATTCATATAACACAACGAAAACAGTTGTGCAACAGGATATGCACTAATCAAGTTACATAATCCTATATTAATATTGTCATTGCCTCGTGGCATAAGTCTTCAGGAAAAATAACTTAAACCGTAAATCGTATTCTCGCCGATATACGCACGTAAAGGGTTTTACGAGCGTAATACGAGTGTGCAATCACAAATTACTTGCCACTGGTAAAGTTAATTAACGAAACTTGTTATACACCAACACGCATTTATGTGTATTAGAAAATTGTCTGTAAAAGCAGCCTGAATAATTTAAATACTCTAGTTAGGAAAACTCGTAAAGCTTTTGAGACTTTTCGCGATTAAATCATGTAACGTACTATGTCTGCCGAAGTCGTGACCACGGGTGCTGCAACGCTTCCGAAACCTCGGCAGAAATACTAAGTTCCATGATTTAATCATAAAATGTATTCCATATGGCTGCTGTGCTATATAATAAATTGCCCAAAGAATTGAAGGAACTAAAAATAATTATTTTTAAGAAAAAAATGAAGAAATTTCTCGCAGAAAAATGTTAGTATAATATTACAGACTAGGTACCTAAATGACCGCTTAATGTAATTATTTATTTTGATATTTTAATATATGACCAAACACTATTAAATGAATATTTTAATGGCAAAGCACTAGATGCTAGGTAAATAATTAAATTCAATCATAACTTTGACATTTCTTATTAGGTATATAAATTCTATTTGACTAATTTAATGATTATTTTCCATGGAGGTGTTTATTATGTTTAGCACGGAAATACTGACATGTACCTAATGCTATGAAATATTCTATACTTATTAAATTGCAAATTATTAGCTTCTAATAATCAAATATCGTCATAATATGTGTGACGTTATTGCATGCCAATCTGGCTGAAATATGGTGGAACCTAAATGTATTTACCTGTAACCTGTGTACCCATGTATTGCAATAAATTGATTCAATTTGAATGTTCCGAACCTGTGTATAATCATGATTTCGCACCGCGATGGTTTAAAAATAACATTCGATAAGCTCAATCAAGGAAATACGGCTGCACTTCCTTCCTTGATTGAGTCTTTCGAGGAGGCTTCCTACTCTTATGGTTTATTTTCATGTCATGAATGATCTCAAACTCTGCATACGAATAACATGGATTCGTAATAAATACAGTTTGCAGTTTACAGGTTCGTAAATACAGCAGATCTCCCAAAGTGGATCCTAACGACTGAAGAATTTTCAATTTTGGGTTCTGAAATAAGCAACAATACCATACACAAACTGATTTTGTTCAATTGGTTCTTTCCATTTTTTTACTTCCTTTTTATAAAAAGGAACAAGGGGGACTATTTTGGCACGCATAAGTGCAAGGGGGCCACTAGTACTACTGGTAGTGCTAGAGAAACAAAACTGTATCATTAGGACTACCAGTTGAACTACTGATCCATCCCTGCTGCGGTCTTCCCATGTGCCTACAATATGGGGTTCTTAAAAAGGGGCATCTTCAGGGTCGGCAGCGCGAGTGTGACGCCCTTGGTGTTGCCACGGTAACCACTTCCCATCATGTGGGCCGTGTGCTTGTCTGCCACCTAAGTGGTATAAAAAATAAAAAACATATAATTACGCCACATTTCACCAATTATTGTATTCGGTCCCACGTAATAGGAGGTGAACCTATTGCCGTATTCCGGGCTCTATTGTTGACTCTAGCTATGCATCTAAGGCTGAGTCTGGGCTATATATACCTATCTCATGTTAAACAGCCCCATCCCTTAGTCGGCTTGTACGACACCGCATGGGAAGAGATGGGGTGGTCCAAATTCTACTCTGCCGGGAACCACGCGGAAAAAAATTAAATACATAATACGCTGAGAATTTACTAAATAATAGTAACCATTTTAGTGCTGGTTGTCTGAAGCCTGTAAAACCCTGAACCAGTGATGTTGTGTGTTTCAGTTTGCGGCACACGTATCCAGCTACTACCCGCTGCTGTGTGAGATCACGTGCTTCGACCTCAAGCCGGAGCTCCGCTCGGTGCTGCGCCGCGTGTTCATCCGCATCGGCCCCGTGTTCAACATCGTGGCCAAGGCGCAGTAGCACCCCCCACAAACACACACCACCAGTAGTGACAACATACAAACAAAATGGCCTTATAGTTCTCTAGGATATTACACTATGACTTTGATGTTAATGTTTAAAAATAATACTTCGGTTGATTCCTTAAAATTTAATGTAATATGACAGTACTTCAGTAGTATTAAAAGTGATCTATCATAGGGAGTAGTAGTCTTATTTATAATATAAATTATTATTGATTTGATTTATAAATTTTAAATTGTATATTATAAAAAGCATAGAAGTTGTATCTATAAATTACGATAGTTTATTCTGTATATTTGAAAGTTTTTACTGTCTGGGGAGCTGAATTCACTCACTGCTGCGGTCGCTTGCTATCTTTACTTGAGCTAGACTGATCTGACTGTGTTGGCAAGTTTTCCTTTCCCACGGCTTTCCATGTTTATTGTTTTTTATAACAGAGTGACTTCAGAACTCGCACGCAAACTGATTATATTATTCCTTAAAAATAAAAATAATAAACTTATATTGCAGTCTGATTAAAAAATCCTCAGTCCTTCAATAGACCTCTCCAGGGTATCAAAGTCCCAAATGACCAGTTGTCCGTCTAAACCAGTGGTGCTGAACTTTTTCACATTGGCTTTAGTACCTTCAAAGACACTGATAGAAGTAATAGCATTCTGATGAATAGAATCCAGAAAAGTGTCGTTAGTTTCAATACGTGCCTGACGGTCGAGGGACTGAAATTTCTTCATGGCTGAAAGTCCACCGGACTCCTTTCTTTGAGTATTATCCAGTTTGGCAACAAAATTGATAGAATTGCCCTCATGCGAATATAGTAGTGGAATGCAGCTATGACCAGCCACCACCAGGCAGTTGTTGGTCATCCAACTGCATCCCAGGAATGGCAGGTACTCAGTCTTTAATTTAATAACAGCTTTTCCTTGAGTAGCATCAGCTACATTTATGGAGCTATCATGTCCCACCCATGCAACTTTATTCCCATCTGCAGAAAAAGATACACTATGTACCCAGCCACCACCAATAGGCGTGTTAGGGAATTCAGCCAGCAATTGTCCCAATGGGAGTTTGGTGCCCCAAACATTTGGTCCAGGTTGGTCTTCAATATCCTTGATGTACGCTGAAAATACCCTGACCTTGAAATCAGCTGAGCCAGCCACCAGCAATATATTGTTTGGGTGCCAATCAATGCTGGTCACAGTAGAACGGATTGGTTTCTTAATGTGCTTAGACACCCACCAATTATTTTCCTTTTCAAAGTAGCAAATGGAAATAAGTCTAGCTCCTGAACCAACTGCAAACTTGTTCTCCATTGGAGACCATTTAACACAGGTAGCAGCTCGGTTGATTCGAAGCAACACCAATGTGGTATTCCACTTGCCATCTTCATCCTGGGTCCAAACATAAGCATTGCGGTCGACAGAGCAGGTCACAATCCGGTTAGTGTTTGGAGCCCAATCAATGCCCATCACCTTCAGGTCATGCTCCACAAGATTGTTGGTCTGCTTCCAATCATTGCCTTCTTTCTGATATATATGGACCTCATTGTTGTTAGGGGAAAATGCAATTTCTGGAATGCATACAATAAAAACCTTTATTTTCTTATTTTTTAATTAGAGTTATCATTGTTGAATTTATTAATGTATTAAAATTGTCATGACTGGGTTATCAAATACAAATCTGTTAATTTAAATAATTACTAATATATATAAATCATACTAATTTTAATATTCCTTTAATAATGGCGTCTGCAGCGAATTGCCGCAATGTTATTGTTATAACCACGTTAGCCACGCACGAAAATTTATTTTCGTGTGTCCATCCCACGAGATCGTAAAGTATAAAACTAAATATTAAATTCTAGACAAATGAGTGACAAGTAGATAGACAAATTGTTTATTGTAAAATATATATTTAATAATTTGACAATAAACACAGGATAAAGTATATAATTAACGTGTCTAAAGATTCTAACTAGTACCTAAGTGTTATGTGCCTCACCAGTAATGGAAGGAAGTGTGAGTTTCCAGTGAAAAAGTGAAAGTTATCAGATAAAATAAAACCAAATACTTACGAGTTCTATCTTTATTCCACGCGTGACAAGTCACCGGCGCACATGAGTCACCAAAAGTAAGTGTCTGAGCCATTTTAGCTGGACTGAAGCTCTAAAAACAATAGCAATATACAGTTTTGTATCAACCTACGGTACAGTTGTGTGGAATTAGATTTTATATTAATATTTACCTTATATTAAAGCAGATGAAAAGCAGTCACACCCAAAACTTTATCAGTCGATAAGCAGAAATTCGTGGACTCTGGGCAGTCGACACGAATTCCTGTAAATGGAATAGTAGCAAGTTGAACATTATTTATGTAGGAATAATAAACTGTTAACAGAAAATGAATTTCAATTTACAAACCTACAACAGATATTTCCGAAACGAAAATCACACAAAACGTTGACGTTGAACGATTGGAGAATGACAGATTTACTCGTCTCTGTGTACTAACGTCACAATAATGAATTATTTTAATTTACGATATGTCGTGTCGTAGGTCTTGGAAAATATAAAAGCGTCTTGAACTATGTTTAGTCTGTGGTATAATTGTAAAAATTGACAAGATAAGTTGAGAGAGACGAGACGTGATTTAAATAATTCTTATATGATTCTTATTTTACTTGATCTTGCTCATTACTGAAATAAAAACAAAATTAAAACGACTTTTCAATTATCTCTTTTATCTTGCATACATCGACCCATGTTTTAGAAGCCTGTTCTCATTCATTACCTTCATAAATATGTCCGGTCAAGGTTTGTTTTTATTTCTGATACATCTTCCAAACAATAATATATGTGAGTAAAAGTAACCTCAACCTTCCCTTGAATTTGTATTTTTAGGTAGACATCATCACCGAGGAAATCGTGGCAGAAGTTCAAATCACACATTGTCTTCTGTCGCACGAGAGACAGCAGTGTCTCTACCAGCCGATAGCCCTGTACTGGCCATCTTCAGAGCTGCCGCGTTGAAGCTTAACGATCGTCAAGACAGGCACGAGAGGCTCGTCAAATTATCGCGAGATATTACTATTGAGAGTAAAAGAATTATCTTTTTATTACATTCTACAATAACGTGAGTATTATAGCGAGAGTTATCACATCATTATCCATCGAGATCTCAATCAATCAATTAGCCCACCGCAGTCCACTGCTGGAATCCCTCTGCCTTGTGCATTCTGTCTGTCACAGCCACCTTTTTCAGGTTGTCAGTCCATGTGTGTCCAGGTGTATCCTACCTTACGTTTGCCTTCTCGCGAGATCGAGATCTAAAACATCATTATTGTAAACTCGTCCATATAATTTGCATACATCTTGTATATGCATTCCATACAATATGTGTGCTTGTATACTACCTAATCTTAGATTTTCTTCTGTTGCCCATGAAAATAGAATAAGTCTGTAAATTATAGTAAAGGTGAAATGTGGAATATTTTTTTAATTTTTTTTATAAATTTAATTTTTCAGTAAAGAAACACTGGAGAAAACATTAAATGAGGCGGATGAACGAATTCAGAAGCTCATTAAAGGGCCCATAAATAGCATCGGGCTGGAACTTGAGAACAGCCCAGCACACTTACACTCAAGGGCTGTCACAGCCGGTTTTCAAGAGTTCATTGAAGCTAGAACTCTTTACTCACTGATGGCTACAAAACAGATCATAACATTCCCAGAAGTTCAGAAGGAATTCAGCTTCACAGTAAAGGATGAGGATGAAGTAGAAAGGAGCATCATTACAATGATACCAGAAATTGACTACATGTTAGGATTAACTGATTTGACTGGAGAACTGATGAGGAAGGCCATTAATAGCATATCTAGTGGAGACAGTGATGACTGTTTCCATGCTTGTCAGGTTGTGAGGGATTTGTACACTGGATATTTGGGTAAGTTTACATTACAATAAAATCATCCTTTTTTTTATACCACTTAGTTGGCAGACAAGCAGACGGCCCACCTGATGGAAGCTTGTTACCGTGGCCTATGGACGTTGGTAACACCAGGGGAGTCACAGTCGCGCTGCCAACCCTGTAAGTACAGAGTTTCTGTGTCATCAGTAGAAGACAAAGCAGGACAAGCCTTTAGTCTTCCCACTGACAGCACAAATTCTCCAGTGAGTTCTGGCTACTCTATTCACCGCTGGGAACACAACACGAAGTTATTATAGCCGCGGTATTCTGTAAGACGGAGGTACTTCCCCAGTCGGACTGCTCAATTGGGCGGAAATACCGCCGTGTCCTACCTCTCTGCCAGATGGTGTCCTACCTCTGTGCCGCAACTATTGTAATGAACAGTTGAAAAAGAGACATTTTGTGAAAGGGAGATAGAACATGCTAAATGAATATTTATCAATTCAGCAATTTATTTATACATACATACATAAAATCACGCCTGTTTCCCATAGAGGTAGGTATAGATCACTGATCTCCATTTGCTATGATCCTAACATACTAATCGCTCATTACATTCTTCATGCAATTTTTGTATATAAAATAATCAATAGCAATTTATGCATATGAATAATAGCTCTAAGTAGGAATTTTATATTTCATTTTATTATTTTACTAATTAACTCGTATGTTTATAGGCATAACTGGTAACCGTCTGCTAAGCAAGAAACTGGGTGTAACACGCACGAACGTCTCTAAAGTAGAGATGGCTGTGTACGCGCTACGAGTGCGGGGAGGTGAAGCTCCCCCCACTCTGCTGCTACCAGCCGCGCCTACAGAGTGGGAAGGGTCTGCCCCCACCGGGAATTTCTCAGATGATGAAGGGTATTATTAAGTTTGACTGTATTATTGATTTAAGCTTCAAATTTTTAATATATGACATGATTATTATGTACACTTGGTCTTTTATTATTATCACTATTATCACAATTTTTTTTTTATACCACTTAGTTGGCAGACAAGCACACGGCCCACCTGATGGGAAGCGGTTACCGTGGCCTATGGACGTATGCAACACCAGGGGTTTCACACTCGCGCTACCGACCATGAAGAAACCTGATGCCCCTCTTGAAGAACCCCATATTGTACGTGCTTGAGAAAACCGCAGCAGGGAGGCGACCATCGAAAATCATATAATAAAGGATACGTCATCATCATCATCACCACCACCATCGGATGATCAGTGTCTACAAATGGTAACACCAGTAAAAGTTATGAATGAAATTTCGAAACGGAAAATAATAGTATTATCAGATCAACAAGGATATAAAATGCGAGGTATCCTTCAAAAACTGGTAGGTGAAAAGTTTATTGTAAAAGTTTACTGGAAGTCGGGAGCTTGTATGCAACACGTCTTGTCTGCTAAAGAAGAGATTAGCACATTACGCAAAACTGACTTTGTTATTATACTGGGAGGCGTTAATGATAAACAACCCAATGATTTATTGTTTCATCTCAGACAGTTTTTGACAAATGCATATAATACAAATATTTTAATTTCCGAAGTACCATATAATAATTACCTTAACGAACAAAAATTGAATTATGAATTAAAATTCTTATGTTCTAAGTTTGCTAATTGTAAATATATTGACATGAACTATTGTGAGTTTGTATCTAAATATGGTTCTTTTGTGATTCATAAATGTCAAATTCTTCTCAAAGAAATGCTACACATTGACTATAAATTACAATACAAATTATACTTGACCAATAACATTGACAAACCAAGGCATGATACTATTACTTTTAGAGACCAGTGCACTCAAACAGATAAAATTATTAACTATGTGGATAATGAATCAACTCCAAAGAAGTCAAGAGATTTTTTTCGTTCACAATAGAATTACCATTCTTCACCAAAATTTAGATGGTTTAGCGTCCAAATGGAAGTCTCTAGTCGTGCACCTCGATTCCCTCGAAGCCGATATTGGAAATTTTATAGATGTTCTAAGCATTACTGAACACAACATGATCGATTCCGACAAAGGATTACTGAAATTAGAAAACTATCATTTTGGATCGGTATATTGTAGAAAAAGCAGACGTGGCGGGTCTTGTATCTTAGTTCGGAATACGGTAAAATGTAACCCCTTAAAAGAAATAAATTCCTATTCAGTCGAAAAAATTATGGAATGTTCTGGAGTAATTTTGATTGAACATAATATCGTTATTATATGCGTTTATAGACCTCCGAGGACCAAAGCAGAAAATATAGATGTATTCTTCACCAATTTCAATTCTTTACTCCATAAATACTGCTATAATAAGGCGAGAGTAGTTATTTGCGGGGACTATAACATAAACATACTTGATGATAGTGACGAATCGAGTAGATTCAAGGATATGTTGTGTGGATATAACATGAAGCTGGGCATAAACGAACCCACACGGCTGTCAAGCGGAAGATGCTTAGATAACATTTTATCTAATGTACGTGGAAGTAAGGCTGAAGTTATCGATTTGAAACTGTCAGATCACACAGCGCAGGTACTGACATGTCCAGTAAAATCATCTAGCCATCTTGCAACTTGGTACATAGATAAACGGGATTATAGTAAAGAAAACCAAATAAGATTTAAAGGTTTCATAAATTCCTTAAGTTTTAATGAAGTATTCACATCTAAGGATCCAAATCTAGCTTTTACTAGCTTTTATGAGGACTTCAAATTCCTGTATGACCTCTGTTTTCCTATAATACAGGTTAAACGTTCCAAAATTTCCCGCCCAAAATGGTTAACAAAAGGTATCAGACTCTGTTGTAAGCGCAAGCGCCAACTTTTGTGGGAATATAGAAAGAAAAATACTGCAAATACAAGAAATCGCTTCATGGAGCTATCATTAAGACTAAATCGTATCATTAAGTTAACACAAAGGTCGCAAAATGATAACTTTATTCAAACAGCTCATAATAAGTCTAAAGCAACTTGGGCTGTTATCCGCGGTAATCAGAATAATACACTAAATGATCAAATTGACTACATAAAAGTAGACGGCAACATCATAAAAGAACCTTCACAAATTGCAAATTGTTTTAATACTTTTTTCACTGACTCAATCCACCAAAGTTTATCAATTGACCACAAAACACCAATGACATACGAATTGAATTCTATATTTATGACGCCCACAGTGCCTAATGACATACATAAAATTATATTAAGTTTGAAAAACACAAATAGTACTGGATACGATGGTATATCAACTAAAATAATAAAGCTCGTTTCCGTTGCACTATCCCATATACTGAGTCACATAATAAACTTATGTATAACTAATGGTGTTTTCCCTGATCAATTAAAATTGACCATAGTCAAACCGTTGTTCAAGAAAAATGAAAGAGACAGTATGCATAATTATCGCCCTATAGCACTCGTGCCTGTTATTTCAAAAATTTTTGAGAAGGTGATACATAACTGTATCTACAACTACTTTGAGGACCATAATTTATTTTGTACCGAGCAAGTAGGATTTAGGAAAAATAAATCTATCGATATGGCAATCTATAGGTTTTTGTCCATGGTACTAACAAACTTAGATAGTGGATATCAAGTGTGTGTGTTGTTCATGGATCTAACAAAGGCCTTTGATTGTGTGGACCATAAAGTTTTATTAAAAAAATTATACGCTTATGGAGTCAGAGGGAATGTCTACGACTTAATAAAATCATATCTGAGCAATAGGACCCAAGTCACTCAAATTACAAAGATATCTAACACATCAAAGAAAGTCGTTGAATATACATCAACGTGTAGAAATGTCACATTTGGTGTTCCGCAAGGCAGTGTACTTGGTCCACTATTGTTCATTATTTATATTAATGACCTACCAAAAGTAACTCATTATGACACAGTTCTATTTGCAGATGACAGTACAATTGTTTTTACTGGGAATAATAAAGTGCAATTAGAACGAGAAGTAAATGTAACATTAAATAATACAATTAATTGGTTGACATTAAACAATTTAAATATTAATATTGATAAGACAAATCTTATGACATTTAGAAATAGAGTAAATAAAATTCAAAATATTGACATAAATTATTTTAATAAAAAAATTGTAGAGGTTAGCACGACAAAGTTTTTGGGCCTGAACATTGATAACAACCTACGTTGGAAAAACCATATAGAGTCACTGTGTAAGAAGGTTCATTCATTTTCATATGCACTTTACATGCTGGGAAAATCAGCTAGCCAAGCAACCGTTTTGACGGCCTATAATGGTTATGTTGCACCTCTCTTGAGATATGGTATCATGTTCTGGGGCAACTCATCCGATAATGAAGACGCATTCGTGGCACAAAAGAGGTGTATAAGGTCTATATGCCACTTAAAACCTATAGACAGCTGTAAGCCTTACTTCTCAAAATTGAAGGTATTAACGCTACCATGTATATACATTCTGGAGGTGCTGCTATTTGTAAGGAAAAACATGCATCTGTTTACTAAATTAAATAGTAAAAGGAAAAAAAATACTTTAAGTATTCCATCAAACAAATCCACATTGATGAATAGTAGTTTTCTGTGTATGGCTCCTAGAATTTATAATAAATTACCACGAAAAATTCAAGAAATATCAGAACTGAATATTTTTAAAAAAGAAATTAAGATTATTTTGTTAAATAGGTGCTATTACACAGTACATGATTATTTAAATGACAGCACACTGGAGGTTAAATGAATATCAATGACATATGATTTTGACATTGTTATTTTTATATTGTGTTTTAATTTTATTAATGTATGACAGTGTTACTTTATATTATGTTTTAATTTTATTAATGAATGACATTGTTATTAGATAAGACTTTTGTTAATTGTAATTGACTATTTTAATGTATCTTGCATTAAAATGATTAGGTACTATTGTTCCGAAACACGGACATCTATAATTTTGACAACATAGGTATATTATAATGATCTATTCTTTTCCCTAATTCTGATAAGTATGTAATTAATTATTAGATTCCCAGAATTTTGCTGTCAATTCTATAGTATGAGATTATTGTATGTCAATTTGGCCGAAATATGGTGAAACTATGTAATGCATAAATTGTAACAGCTGTGTACCTACCCATATATCGCAATAAAATGAATTTGATTTGATTTGATTTGAGGTCATTCCACAGCTTGAGTGTGCGTGGGATGAAGTTTCTTTCATACCGCACAGTGCCCACCGTCTTAGGTCGCAATGTGTGAGGATGAATTCCCTGCCTTAGGCGAGAGGTGCGATGATAGAATGTAGCTACGGGCATCATGTCAAACAATTCATCTGAGCACAAACCATTGTATAGGCGGTAGAACACACACAGTGAGGCAAAATCCCTCCTAAGGCTAAAAGGTTCCACACTACCTGTGAGTATGGGATTGTCAACCAGCCTCAATGCCCGTCTTAGTCGAAGGGGTCAAGCTGGTATGCAGGTGCTCCAGCAAAAAGGTGAACAATAATGTTAACGTGAATAGGCTACTTAACTATATTTTTTTGGAATATTCTTACGATAAATAGTTATAAAGATCGCGTCGCCTGAAAACGCTCCATACAAATTCGTACTTGCGAGTGACGTCACACGCCAGTCGCGAGTAGTGCAAATGTGTGGAGTGCAAGAGAATTTCGCATTTATCTCGGTCTACGTTGAGTTTACACATGTATAGTTCACAATAAAAGTAATTTGTTATTTAATGAGGAATCTAAAAAGGTATATTTGGGACTGAATTTGATTGTTTACATTTTGATTTACTTGGGAATAAAAAATATTGAAATCATAGTTTCGGGCAATATCTTATTTTGAAAAGCATATTTTATGATAATAAACTTATTAAGCAGTATTGAGAGAATCCGAAGACCTTGTCAAATCTTTATCATAACTTTGAATCGTCTAGGTATTCCTGTTGTCCCCATACTATGGGGACAACGAAACTTAATAAAAATAATTAAAGTTTATTCCTGTTATCCCCACTGGCGGCTTCCCGGTCAATGGGGACAAAGGAACTCGATAAAATATTTCAAATTTATTCCTGTTGTCCCCATTCGAGGTCTCCCAGTCATTGGGGACAGCGGGACTCAATAAAGCCGCAAACATTTTTATGGTAGTACAACAATTATACCTACCTACTTATTTAAGCGGCTCCTCTTTGATGACAACTTGCACCACATTACGTAGATGCAATTATTTATGACTCATTTTGCGGAGTTGCAGCTCGAAATTCAAAACCTTTGTATGTGTGATTATAAAAAAAATAACGGGTCGGGGTGGGCAGTATCCAGCAGTTCCACTCCAATGGGTATAACGGATATAGTATTATATGTTATCCTGGTGGCCCCATAATAAGAAAACTTCAATGGGGACAATGGGAAGAAAAATTTTTGACTTCGAGTTGTCCCCATAATGGGGAAAGTAACAATGCGGACAATAGGAATAGACCCTTTGTATTGCCTTACAGTTAAAGTTAAAGTTTAAATCAAATCAAATCAAATCCTTTATTTGCATAATACAGGTACATATTGGGATTATTATTATTATTTATTAAAAGTGAGTAATTTTACTAAAAGTTGGAAGAATAGTCGAATGAGCAGTGCAGAATAGAAACTTACACATATAATAAGGGCCATAGGGCCTTTATTATATGTGTAAGTTTCTATTCTCAGCAGCCTCAGTGGCGTGGTGGTAGTGAACGAAGCTACGCTATAGCTATTTACATTGATC
Organism: Eilema griseolum; assembly: GCA_963662185.1. Classification (NCBI taxonomy): domain Eukaryota; kingdom Metazoa; phylum Arthropoda; class Insecta; order Lepidoptera; family Erebidae; genus Eilema; species Eilema griseolum. Next base: position 1,653,841 of record OY759243.1, on the reverse strand, counting down.
TACTCTTGCCTGGGAGGCCTTATGGCAGTCGTTATATAGGGGAAATGGACCGCACACATAAGCTAATCTCCCGGCATCCTCACTGGAAGTAGTATCAGTAGTAAAGGCCTATGAAATAAAAGCAAACATCTCATAATTACATTTATTGTACAGATCTAAAAGTTTTGTGAGAAACCCTCGCTATTTGTAACATCACTAGAGGGCTGCCATTCGTCTGACTCATCAGTTTTATAAGGGTCTTCATCTTCGTCGGACTGCGTATCGAGCCAAGCATCTCTCTGAACGTTCTTCCGAACCCTCTTTCCTTTCACTATCAGGTCAGTTTCTGGCGAATCTTCACTGTCATCCTCACTTCCAGAAGAGTTGACATTCCTTTTTGGTTTTCGCTTAACTGCGTTATGATTTCTGTTTCGACCTCTTCCCTGACCTGGTCAAATAATCTCACTTTAAAAACATTACATTTAAAAAAGTCCATGTTACCACGATTCCATTTATAAAATGATTTATTTAAAATTCGTAATCGTGGTCGACACTGTCGCCATCAGAGTCTTCGAGTTGAAAGTGATTATCGTAAAAGTTTATAGAATGTGCGTGTATGTAGAATATGTTGCCGTGGCGATGGACTACCCGCACACCTGTAGAGGAAATTTACGCAATAAATATTTGAAATCACACCTTAGCATTTTTAGGGGGAATAAATTGGGCTTATAATGAACTAAGCTGCATTAGGTACATCATTTTCCCCCTTTTCGTATCTTCTTTTCACTCTCTCTTTTCTTGTCAAGAGGTGAACTGCCCAAAAAGAGAGGCAGAAACTTTTTCATCCGAGTGTCTAACCTGACTCGGAAACTTGGAGTTTGGAGTCCAGAGTACATCAATCATCATTATCTTACGGTCAGAACAACAGCGAAGCCAGAGTATAAAACTGAAGCCAAAGTCTGTTTACTCTGGCTTTAACATAATATAAACTCACGCCTATATCCCCTAAGGGGTAGGCAGAGGTGCTAGCACCTACATTTCGCCACTTTATTTTAGGTCCCAATATAAGCGACCCTATTGCCATTAACCTGCGATAAATATATAACTTCGAAAAGTCATTGGTGTGTGCCATGGTAAACGTGGGATCGAACCCCAGACTTCGTCTCAGCAGTTCATTACCCATACCACTAGGCTACCGCGGTCGCGTTTCCAATAAGTAAATCGTCACCTGGTCTCCCGACGAAGTCCTGGTGCAGTCGGTCCCCGGGCGCGCGGGCCCCGGGCGGGTGGGAGTGCGCGGCCCAGTGGCGCGGGTCGGGCTTGCGGCAGGCGCGGCCCCAGGGACACTCGCCGCGCTCGCCGGCGCCCCAGTCGCCGTCCGCCGGGTGGCTAAACTGCGCCTTGTGTTGCGGGTTGCGTCTGTTGCGATACACAAGGTCGAAAATTATTTATTCTGTATAAACAATGGCTTCATGAGAGCTAACGAACCGCACTAACTCAGAATTACTGATCCCGCATCGCGTTATCGTCATGAGAGTTCTCGCGTTCACACAACACATCAACGTAACCTTTGATCGTAGGCCGAGATCCGCGATACGATTCTCATCCCTTTGTGAACATCGCTAACTACATTGTTCAAGAGGCAATTGGTCAATGACGGTAAGCGATAATGAATAGTTGAGAAAGGGAGATTATGAGAAATGGAGATTTGTCGAAAGAGACACGAAAGGGGGATTTTCCATATCGGATATTGTGTGAAAGACACATTTTACGAAAAGGGACATTGTGCGAAGGACACATTATGTCAAAGGGGCATTTTCAAAAACGGACATTGTGCGAAAGACACGTTATATCAAAGGACCATTTTCCTGTGAAGCTCCCAGTAAGCTTCTGCGTTTCTGGGCGGAGCTAGGGTGGCTACTCTAGCCAGTACTCTACATGCACAATGGCCCAAAAAGGAGACTAAGTGCGGACAAAAGAGTTTTCTTTAACAGGGGCATTTTCCAAAATGGCATTTTATAAATGAGCCAAGTCACGTTTCGAATTCTGTTGATTGTTTTAACGCATTGCACACTTCTTGTTGATTTATATTTCTTGCCTTGTAGCCCTATAAATAAATACATACCTATAACAATTCGCCCCATATATACACCTCTCCCTCTGGACAGCGGGCGGTTGTGGAGGAGACACCGGCGCCATTATGTTAGGTTTTTGATCTGGCATGTTGTCATTGTTAGGTTTTTGATCTTGCATGTTGTCATTGTTAGGCTTTTGATCTGTACTGTCTGAGTTCTGTACAGCCTGTTAGAAATTTCAGGATTATTGACTAATTGGGAAATGGGTGCTGTGCTATGCTATGGCCCACACAGAAGGGCAGAAGGTAAGGCCTACAAAGGCCTCCCCAGTGAGGTAACTGCTAATTTATTTAGTAAACTATCGCAGTGTAAATTAATAATTGTACAAAGGTTCAGCACTTTTCGCGATTAAATCATGGAATTTACTATTCATGCCGACGTTTCGGATGCGTTGCAGCACCCGTGGTCACGACTTCGAGTTCCATGATTTAATCGCGAAAAGTCCCGAAACGTACAATTATGAAGTAACTGCTTTTATGTCTGTGCTGTTTTATCTTTTTATGGCCTACATTACAAAGTTGAGGTGCCAAGTCAGAATTTGAATGGGTGACCACTTAGCAAATTGAGTCCCCTGCAGACGGCCTTATATTGTAATTAGCCATTAAGAGGATTGACAAACCAAAAATGTAATTATAGGAACCTGATAATTGCTGGGTCCAGCATCCTCTGCATCTAGGTCAGTTTTCAGCCTCTTGCAATCATCTGAACGGGAGTCAGAGGTCCTTTTAGCTGAAGTATTGAGTGCAGCATCAGTTGGTGGAGTATACTCTTGTGTTTTTTCATTTTGATCTAAAAATGTATTTCATATATGAGCTTATTTTTGTTGGTTAAAAAAAAAATATATTTTTTGACTTTAGAAATATGATGATTTAATTTTAATAATACTGCCACTATAGCCACACCGAGTTCATCAAAAGGCATAATTAGGTGGCTTTAATTAAACTTGGTTCGCTAAACTAAAATATTAATTAAATTTATTAATTAAAAGAAGTATTAATTTATAAACTCACCCAATAATGATGGAGAATGTGATCTACTGCCTAGATTTTCTGATTCCTCATTCATTTCGAAGTTTATTGTGTCTTCACTATCAACTATATTTGATATCACTTCACTTTGATCTTTGTTTTCACATTCTTTTTCTGTCTTTACCACTTCATTCTCTACTTGATCTATACATGGTGTGGTGTTTTCATGAACAGCTGGTTCAGAACATTGAATGACTTCATACCAGAAGTTGTCTAGTAGTAGTCCGAACTTGTCACCGTTACCAAGGTCAATTGTGTTGTTTTGTTGCAGTATTTCTGTGTCTACAGTACTACTCTTGACATAGAAACATGGGTTTTGATGTAACTGTAATAAAATATTTTTAATATAAATGGAATATTCCTTATACATATAAATGAACTATATTTACATACGGTTAGGTATTTAACTAACCGCAAACAATTTTGTGACAATTTTGTGGCAACTTTGCTAACCATGTAGTGGTCAAATGTCAGTGTTTAGTCTTTAAAATGAGTTTCTAATCAGAAAAATTATTATTATTATTATTAAAATCATGGACGAGCAGCATGTTTGCTATGTCCACTTCATGGTGTTGGAGTACAGTTCAGTTCAGTCCATAACTCTTTTATTGTTTGTTTTGTACTGTAAGCCATTTATCCAAGCGACACTTAAAGGTCGTTAGAGTAGCAGCTGACACCACTTCCTCGGGCAATTTGTTCCACAGTTGCACAATGCGGTTGTTTAGTGAGTGGTAAGCTGTCAAGGAATGTGCATGTGAGCGTGTGAGAGTGAGGCTGTGACCACGGGATGAGTAATTTTTTTGCTGCCGCACAAATATGTCACCAATGTTATTCTTATTTTTTAAATTTCTTAGTTTTTAAATAAAACTGTTTAAAAAGACACATCAAGATCGTTTTAATTAAGTTAAGTACGTAACCAGCTGGAGTATAGATTTTTTGTTGGTCAGCATCAAAAACTCATAATGAACCAACAACATGACCACCACAATATACACAACAACTTTTACTAGGTACCCAAAGATGTTATTTGTTCAGTGTAGGTACAGTAAAAAGCTTATCTATCACATACTTAGTCATAAACTAATAATCATTATAAGTATGTATGTATTGTTTCTCAAGGTATAATCTACCTCTGTCTTTCAAAACTCAAAATTCTCCAGAGTTTGTGACCAGCATAACATAAATACCAGACACAAAAACTATCATGTAGTCTGTGGTAGTAGACTTGAAAAAATATGTCATTCATTCCTGGAATACTGTATACGCTTTTTTAACAAGTTCCCTAATTAAATTAGGGATTTACCGGTGTATAAATCTAAAAATATAGTTAAAAGTAAATTGTGCTAGAAAGGCTATTATAAAATCCAAGAATACTTGGATGATAAACAAGCTTGGGAATGAGCTGTTCACTCAAGTATGCTACACAAGTAAATTATTGTAATTAGTCTATGTAGACTTAGTAAATGTTTGTAAATAGAGCAATAATAAAATGCCCACTGAGTTTCTTGCCAGCGTCTTCTCAAGCCTGTGGTCCATTTATTAAACTAATCATTCATATTTCTTTTTATATTGACGTTTTGTAAGTAGCGATTTAATGGTCTCTGCAGAATAAATGATTTATGATTTTGACTTACAGCTTTCAATGTGACTGAATTGTGTGTGACTGCCAGCTCTCCATGGTTTTTAGACACTCTTTTCTCGGTGTCATCAATCTGTAAACATTAACGATTTTTATGCAATAGGTAACTGATGATGACTCATACACTAAATATTGATAATATTCAAGATTAAAATTAACTGGTACTTTAGACTTATCAAGCGTAGTTATTTAAGTATACATTTATAACACAATTCTCAAAATAGTTGCAAAATAGATAATACGCTAATTAATGAGTAGGTAATGAATACTTACTTGAAGAAAATTTCCTCGTCCGATTATATGTTTACCGACCTGCAGTTGTACTTTAGATGGTTCTTCTACATCCACTCTTATTAATTTAAACACCATTTTAATACCCTTATGTTGATTAGGATAGAAAATTTATAAAACTTTTGTAACAATAAAAACTTTTGTTCATTGGAATGGTTGGTTGGTTTTCCTTGTTGAAAACTGACTTTAACCTTGAAATCATTTAATTAAAACACTGAAACTGACAGCTAGTCGATGGGGTATGATGATTTAAAACAATTTAAAATGTCCCTAAAACGAAACTATTTACTAATATTCTTGACTTTTTTTTTTCTTGACTTGACATTCATTTGAGGCTGAGTCGGCTGTATATATCTGCTGTCTGATGTTAAAAAGCCCTATCCCTTAATCGCCTTGTACGACACCGCATGGGAAGAGATGATTCTACTCTGTCGGAAACCACGCGGTTAAACACAAGGCACAACAAACAAAATTTTACATTTCCCAAAATTCCCCAAAGTTTTATATTTTCCCCAGAATTTCGGAAATCTTCTCTTATCTGAAAACACTGATAGAGAGCAAGTTACAACGTGAAACTTGTCGGTAAACATCGATTCGATAACATGCATGAGTCATAATATCAGTATTATTTTTATAGGTAATCTGTGCTCTTTTTTTGTCTTGTCGCATTAATGCTGTCAAATCTATTCACTGTACGTTTAATTGTCATATTTATGTAGAGATATTACTGATATTAGTATTATCATATCCAAAGATCATACCCAGATTTTTATACAAGACATGAAATTGAACATTGTTTTCAATTATATTAGAATGTACTTATTGACCGAAAAATTATAATTAAAACACTACATTTATCCAATGCATTATTTATAAATAAGTAACTAAACGACCTCCGAACTTGACTATAAATACTATAGCTGTCAAAATCTGCAAATTGTGGACTACGTTTTCAGACGTGTTTACTTTTTAAAAATAGATTGTAAATAAATATGATGAAGTCAGTGGGTTTAGGTTCTCACAGGCCCCTGTCAGGACAGTTGTACAAATATACAAATGTCGTAAAGGGGTGGCAGCAGCGATGGTTTGCCGTAGACCCCGAAACGGGTGTATTATCGTACTACCTTTTCGATGGACCAGGAGACACTGTTCAACCTGGACAGCCAGCTAGAGGCGAGGTAAATACTTTTTTCTTCATAAATTTAGGGCTCTGTAAACGAGACTCGTCGGATATGGGGAACATAGTCTGTAAACGTAAATCCTATCAAGTTTGTAAATGTATATCCTGTCAAGTATGTAAATTCTTAATTATTAATTTTTATGATCGAATCACAGAATCATTAATCCACTTAATTACAGGAGATCATTCCTTTGAAAATCTCAGAGCCTATTTTCATAAGACTAATATGGAAATGCATTGTGATGTAGTCTCCATAGATACCGGGTTCATCTGTTCGGTTTGGCTAAGAAAAAATTGTCGCAGGTTCTTCTTAGTCTATATATATATAGAGTAGCTAGCACTGACAGCTGCAGGGAGGTATGGCAGAGTAAGGAGCTACATGTCAGGTTCTAATATATAAACAAAGAGACCGACAAAGATTAAATAATATAATTAAAGTATCAAAGTTGCATGTCCAAAGGAAAATTCCCAAAAGAGGTCAAAATTACAATTAATATAAATAGATAATTACTATAGATGCAAAAAACTGAAAACAAAAACAAAATAAGAGAGAAAAATGTCCAGCATGCATTCCAAATAATACCTATGTAATTTTACAAATTTGTCAACCATATAGAAACACCACTCAACAAGAAAAGACTTTAATAGTGTTTTAAACTCCTTCATATATACAGAGCTCTTAATATCTAACGAAAGGCTGTTGAAAAGTAAAACTGCATTAACTACATTTAGAGAGGGTGCATTTATTGAAGGCATGTCTTAATAAAGAGAAATAAATTACAGTTCACGGTGTGTGTGTATGTATCCCTAGCATATTAAATTCTGTTAAAAGGGCTCTAAGTTATGGCTTCACCCCGGCGTACTGTAATAATAAAAAAAATGATTTTATTTTCTCTGTATCTCCTATTTAAAAGAAATAGAAATAAAATTGGTTTGTAAGTACATTACCATAAAAGTTCGGGCGCCTTGGAGATACACATGCCTAGGATAATCAGCGGAGATTGGAAACTTTTAATCTGCCGGAGGTGAGCTAAATGAAACCAAACGGTGAGGTTTAAGGTTTTATTGTCCACTCCAGTGTGCATTTAGAAATAGTTGCAAGGATACATTCCTAATGTATATCTAACCTTAAATTTAAAATTAGAGTTTTATAAGCTAGGTCAATCTGATCCTATGTCAATATGATCTTATGTCACCAATGCATTTTTAGGTTATTTTGAAGTTTAGATTTAAAATATAATTAAAGTAAGCTCACGGCATCCCTCGGCGAGTATATGTAAACACAGCAGCGAGAAAGCTCGTAGCAGGCGAAGTTTTCAGTTTAAGCCCATGCGGTACATCCAGGTTTGAGGCGAAAAGTCCAAACCCTCCATAAGGAAATGCAGATGACCGAAGACAAAGGTCCAAAGAAAAGATCCAAAGGCAAAAAGAGAAAAAGGAAAAAAAGAAAAGGCGGTTCCAATTTGGAAACCTGTAACAAAATTGCATGTCATTAGAACAAACTCCAATATGAACACGAGGTCCTAATTTTTTTATAAATTTGTGCGACTTACCGCCTTAATTTGCTGGAACAATGCCAATAGCAAAAGAAATCATAATATTCTCAGATTAAGAGCTGAAACAATAGAATTTTAACAATTATTTTTCAAATTAGGAACGTGGCGAATTCCAACAAAGTGAATCTTATTAAAAAATGACAACTCACCAGAAATAAACTATAATTCCACAAGAGGATAGTTGTGAAGACACAAACTATTATCCTTTAGGCAAAAATACTCTCATTTTTATGAGATTTATTGAAATTAAGTTACGAAGCCATGAATATCGACCATCCAGCCTCAACGCTAGGAAGAAAGGTGCTTTGACAGCTATACGTCAAAATGTCATTCACTCCGCGTTCCGAAACTTTTCGTTCAAAAATAGAATTAAAACCGGTGTGACGACGTTTGCAGAGCGCGTCGTTACATTACATCCCTCCCCAAAAAGAAAAAAGAAAGAAAGAAACTTCCTTTTCTAATGAAAATTATGAGAGTCCAGAACAAAATTCCAAAAAACCTCAAAAGACAAAATGTCTTGCAACATTTTTCAATAAACAAAAAAGGCAATGCGAAAGCATCTTGCATTGGGTATTGCAGAAATAATTATAAATTAAAGAATGGGAAAGCATTCCTAAAAATCAAAGAATGTGAAAACACTCGAAAAGTAAAGAATTAAGTTGAAAAAGAATTTCCAGTTTCAAATGGAAACAAAGGACACTATCCAACTTAATGGAATAACCGAAACCAAACTCAGAAAAGAGTAAAAACTTATTTCAACACAAAAGTAAAAATAAATCCTTCAATAAAACAAATTAAACAATCCCTACTCAATTCCATTCCAGATATCGATTAGGCAACCAACGCCGTCGAATCTAATCCTTGATCTTAACCAGCCTTCTACCATCAATACAAAAGTGCGGTTGAGCTCCTACGCCACCGACTCTATACCAGCTATTCCTGAAACAAAAATATGAAACTAACAAGATATCGGTTAAGCACCAACGCTGCCGAATCTGAAAGAAAATCGGTAAAAACAATGAAGTTTTCCCACTGTCGGTTAGGTTGAAAAGCCGCCGACTTCAAATTCCTATTCCAACATCTAAAACGTCAAAACAAAATCACAACAAAAGTGTCGTAATAATATATTTATAAGCATTGTGATCGGCATAACACCACCAACTTTCCGAGCACAAGCAAAATATAAAGAAAATATGACAATTGTGACCAGTACAACACCACTGACTTTCTGAGCACAACCGCATAAGAAAAGTATGACATTTGCGACCGGCACAACACCACCGACATCCCGTGCGCAAAGCATAAAAAATGTAACAATGTGTATAAAAACACAATCGTACAAAAAGAGAAAAACGACAATTACGACCGGCTCAACACCACCAGCTTCCCGTGCGCAAAGCGTAAGGTGTGACTATGTGTATGAAACACAATAGCACAAAAAATTGTAAAGTCCAGTAAGACACAAGTTTCCCAAAAAATGGTATAACAAGGTGTGTAAAAAATGCATAAAATGCGTCCAATCCGAGAATCTTAATACTAAGAAAATAACCCAGAACTGTACAAAAATAAAGTTCAAGAAACTTAATTTTCCATTCCCTAAGTGAGTGGAAATAAGTCAAGTGAATTTAATGTAGAAAATGAATATTAAATTTCACTCCTATATTAGAGTAGAAACTAAATTCCTAAATTTGTACAAAATATACAATATTAAATATACAAGTGTATAAAAATATATACAGGAAAATAATCCTATACAACAAAGATAAATAAAAATATAAGATCTTTTGATGTGGAACAATTTGTTAATATGGAGTAGAGTTACACAATAACAAGTCCTAAAATGACCTAAGTTATTTTTGAAGGAAACTAAAATTGAAATTAATAAATTGTTGTGAAGTTCCTAACATACATCTCCTTTCAACACCCCTCAACCTTTCAAACATCACCTCATAGTGGGGTCATACTTCAAACAAAGTACCAAAGACAAAGATAGACATTGTCAAAACAAGAATAATTTTAATATTTAATTATGTCTTTAATATGATAACGACCAGTATAGTTTTTATTAAGGTCTTTTAAAACATAAACATTAGAGGAAATTTTATCTATTATTTCACACTTAACAAACTTAGGTGCTAACTTAGCCGAAAAGAATGCAGGAGCATTAGACTGCACAAAACTTCTCCTCCACACTATATCTCCCACCTCAAAAGAAATGACCTTCCTTCCTATATTATAATAACGCGCATTACGCTTATAAGCTTTAAGCAATGAAGCTTGAACTTTTATAAAAATATCACTAAGTGATTTAAGTGAAAAAGCAAATGAAGACCTATCAACAACATCAAGTTGATTGAGGTTATCAAAAGAATTACTAAAACGGTGCAATGAAGCATCAAAAATAAGTTCTCTACCGAACATGAGAAAATTAGGAGTGAAATCTGTAGCTAGATTCACACTACTATTTAAAGCTAATTGAACATGAGGCAAATATTTTGACCAAGTTCTATGATCATCTTTAACAAAACAAGAAATACATGTTTCGACTGTTTTGTTATATCTCTCTACAGGATTATTTTGAGGTGTATATAAAGTATTATAAAATATTTTACTAATATTATAACTTTTTAGAAAATCTACAAATTGCTTAGCTGTAAATTGGCTTCCATTATCACAAACAAAAATTTTAGGTGTTCCAAACTTAAGAAATATTTCTTTTTCAAGTATCCCACAAATTACTTTAGTGGTAGCACTAGTCATAGGAAATATCCAACAATATTTTGTAAAAACATCTATGATTGAAAGTATATACTTATGGCCAGAATAAGCTTTTGGAAGAGTTCCAATAATATCAATAGAAAGCATTAACATTGGTTTATCAACTTTCTTAGGATTAACCATAATTCCATGAGGTGGATTAGTAGAAGATTTATAAGCTTTACAAGTATCACAAGAAGAAATGTATTTTTGAACATCAATAAACATACCTTTCCAAAAATAATGTATTTTTAATTTATTTAAAGTTTTATGAATTCCTAAATGTCCTGAATTAACATCATCATGATTAGATTTAATAGTGTCTAAGATGTGTTCTTTAGGTATGACAATTTTCCAATTTAAACGATTATTAGGATTATATTTATCTTTACAAAATCTATACAAAGTATCACTTTCAACTTTGAAATTTTTATATTTTCTAGGAAACTTTTGACAATTTACAAATATTTTTCTATACCAAGGATCAACGATATCCTCATTTGGCATAACAATAATATTATTTACAGGAATATTAATAGCAGAAATTTCTATTCTGGATAAACAATCTGGAACTAAATGTAAAGAACCTTTTTTATATTTAACATCAAAAGTAAATTGAGAAATTCTAGCAGCCCAACGTGCAAGACGACCACTAGGATTATCAAGTTTAAGAAGCCAAGTTAAACTAGCATGGTCAGTGATAACTGTAAATTTCATTCCTTCAATATAAGGTCTGAAATGTTCAATAGAATCCAATATTGACAACAACTCTCTCTCAGTTGTACTATAATTACGTTCACATTTATTAAGTGATCTAGAATAATAAGCTACAGGATGTTGATCTCCATTATCATCATCTTGGCTCAGGACACTACCAATTCCAACAGAACTAGCATCGCAATGTAAAGAGAATGGTCTTTCAAAATTCGGACAATGTAAAACTGGTGCAGAAATTAATGCAAGTTTTAAATTATGAAAAGCAACTTCAGCTTCTTCATTCCAGAAAAGAGATTTTTTAGAATTCTTGCTTCCGGCCGTTAATTTGGTTAAGGGCGAAGCAATATCAGCAAACTTATCAATGAATCTACGGTAATAAGAACATAACCCAAGAAAACTTCTTAATTGTCTAACGCTTTCTGGGCGTGGGAAACTTTTAATGGACTCTAATTTAGCAGGGTCTGTATGTAAACCATTACTATCAACAATATAACCAAGATAACGCAGTTTATCTTTACAAAAATTACACTTTTTTAAATTAATAGTTAACCCAGCATCTTTAAGGATTTTATAAATTTTATTTCAATAATCTAAATGATCAGAGAATGTAGAATTTATCAATATGAGATCATCTAAGTAACAGAATGCTACATTATCAAATTCTGGTCCAAACAACTTGTCTACGAGTCTCTGCAACTCTGCAGGTGCATTAGTCAAACCGTACACCATCCGGGTAAAATGAAATAAACCTTTCCCAGGAACAACAAAAGCAGTCTTCTCTCGAGAAGATTCTTCTAAAGCGATTTGCAAAAATGCTTTAGACAAATCAATAGTAGTTATATAATTAGCACCCCGAAGGTTATCTAAAATTCTAGAAGGGTAAGGTAAAGGATAAGAATCTTTAACAGTAACTGAATTTAAACGTCTAGAGTCCAAACATAATCTTGTTCCACCATCGCGTTTTTCAACGGCTAACACTGGAGAACACCAAGGAGATTTAGAAGGTTCAATAATATTTTCCTTTAATAAAACTTCCACTTCATCATAAAGTTCTTTTTGTTTATCAGGACTAAGGGGCCAATAACGTTGTTTAAAAGGTTCACCAGTAACATTAATTTTATGTTTAACTAAATGAGTAAGACCTAAGCCTCTCTTTTCATAAGAAATATTTTCAAAAAGTGAAATAATTTTATTTAACTCGTGTTTCTCAGAAGGAGAAAGTTCAGAAACAGAAGTAACTGCATTTACACAAGTAGTGGATTCATATTCAAAAGTAATATTATTCCATAAGTCTTTAGCAAGATTAAATTTCAACCAAAAGTCAAATCCCAAAATAATTGAAGGTTTAAAAGAAGGTATTATCAAAAAATCTACATTTTGAGTTAAGTTATCACAAGTGATAGGTAAAACCATAGTTCCAATAACATTGTGTGCAGAACCATCAGCAGTAACAGCGTTACCTTTATAAGGTTTAAATTTATAACCTAATTGCAAAAATGTTTGATGAATATTAGAACCGAGTACACAACTACAAGCTCCACTATCTAACAAACCTGAATAAAATTTATTATTAATATTAAAATTTAAATAAGGTCTAGTGTCTTTATGTTTAACAAACAAAACAGGAGCAGCCCTGATATTATTAAAGAAAACTTTCAAATAATCCAACCATTCATTAAATTCTTTCTTACAAGTGGCTTCATTCGGAGCACTGCTAAATTTTTTCAACATCGAGTCACCAGAGGTTTTATCAAAAACTAGGGCTCGATGGGACCTGATACGTTTTTTGACTGAACAGTATTTGAATTACAAACTTCGCAATTCTTCGTAGTGACGCCAAGCTTGTGACATTTAAAACAAATTACACCTGGAAATGTAGGGCAATTTTTATAAGAATGTCCAGAGGACTTACATTTTAAACAAGTTAAATCATCTGATTTAACAGCACTAATTTGAGCAGAATATTTTTCTTTTTTAATACTTTTATTCTCACTCAAGTTCTTTCTTGACACAAAATTCTCTAATTCTCTGCTGAGGTTAATAAATTCGTCGATAGAAGAAATAGTTCTACCAAACACAAAAGGTGTGTAAATATTCAACATGTTATGTTTAATAATAGTTATGAGGGTAGCATCAAAAACAGGCATAGACAAACGGCTAGCCATATCCATTATGTCTGTAATAAAATCTGGTAATGACTCAGTTATCTTTTGTTTACGAGTACGGAGTTCATGTTCCAAATGATAATCAAATTCAATTCTATCAAAACGTTTCAACAACGCAGCCTTCAAATCCTGCCAAGAAGCAATTTGGAACTTTCTATTGGGAAAACTGATATACGAGATATTTACAGATTGGGCTCAAAAGATGGGTCTAATCCAGTTGTGGTTGACTTTACTACAGTAATATTAAAAGATAAGTTCTTGAGAGCGGTAAAATATTTTAATAAAAATAAGAACCCAGGTCTAAAGCTGAATACCAGTCATATAAACTCTGTAAGCTCACAACTGGGTAGCAAGCCGATTTTCGTCTCTGAAGTGCTTACTCACTACACACAGAAGCTGTACTACCTGGCAAGAAACTTTCAAAAGAGCTATAACTTCGTTTTCTGCTGGACTTCGAATGGAATTGTATATTTACGTAAGAAAATCGGCAGCCCCCAAATCCGCATATCAAATGAGTTGGTTCTTGAGTCTTTGAAGAAAAGAGAATGACTATTGGTTTCTTTCATTGTTTTATATTGCCTATTTTTTGTACTAATAATGGTCGACTGCGGAAGTGATCCCATCACTGACCTGATTATTATGTTTTGTTTTTGTTTTGTAAACTATGCCATTCTTGAATTAAAAGCAAGCATTCATACACTAATTAAATACACACACGCTACACTATACACACTCTGTTACATTCTCTCTGTAAGTTTCAATGATACTGAACCGTTTCCTTTTTGGAAATATCCTAGTACTGACATTATTGTAAATATACCATCTGGTTCTGTTTTTGTATTTGCTCTAGGGGGTAAATCACTTCATAAGTTTATAAAAAAATTCTGCATTAAAATTTTAAGTATCTCATGTAGTGACCATCAGTTGAGACATCCATGCACCATCAGCACCCATGGCTAATATAAATAATTTAATAACGGATATCGACGGATTCGATATGTCGAAAGCGTTTGTTTGCGAAGTAGAGGACTGTAAGAAATTATTTCCCACTGACCCAACTCTATCTGTTTTATCCCAAAACATACGTAGCATAAATTGTAATTTTATTGGCTTTCTGGCATTGTTGACTAAACTTGGTATTGAATGCGATGTGCTGATTTTCACTGAATGCCGATTATCCCGTGTTGAGTTTTTGCCAACCCTGCCAGGTTACTGTTCTTTTGCAACCACAAATAACCCTATACAAAATGACGGCGTTGTTGTATATGTTAAGGACCAACTCACTTTCAAGGTTGATGAAATTATACTTCAAAACAGCAACTGTCTGCTTATTAAAATAGGAATCAATGACACAGCTATTCTAGCGGTGTACCGATCACCCTCATATACAAACTTAGATCTTTTTCTTACCTCACTGGATGATTGTTTGTCTAACCTATCGGGTTTCAGAAATATTGCAATCATTGGTGATATTAATATTGATATTCACTCCCCAAGTTCCAGTGCTAATCAGTATCTGGAACTTACCAGCACGCACGGACTACTACCGACTCACTATTTTGTTACCCGCGATGCCAGTGGAACATGTATTGATCATGTCATCCTAAAAACTGAAACTCCTTCGGTTACTATAGTTCCACAATCAACGCTCACTGATCACAAAACAGTTATACTGTGTATCAATAGAGCACAGACTCGGAATTATGCTTTGTCTACTCAAACCAAAATAAATAAGGAATCTTTAAAAAACCACATAGCTAAAATAGATTTCGATCCAATTTATGCTGCTAATGACGCCAATCTCGCAATGAGCTATGTCATCACCGAAATAAAGGAAGCTCTTGATAAAAACTCGAAAACTATCTCTTTACCACGTCGGAAAAAGATTATCCAACCATGGATTACACCTGGTCTCTTACGTTGCCTTCAAAATAGGAACAAATTACACCAAAAAGCAAAATCGTCACCTGAAAATACTATCCTAAAAACTACCTACACTCGGTACAGAAATTTCTGCTCTTCAATCTTAAAGAAACTTAAATACAACTATGAAAGGGAACGTGTTCAGAGGGCCGGTAAAGATACGAAAAAGTTGTGGAATATAATCAAAGACATCACATATTCAACCAAAGACTTGTCCTACCCTAAAGAGCTGCTTGACATTTCCAACTCTCCACAGGACTCTGTAGATAAAATTAACGCCCATTTTGCTAATGTTGGTAAAACCCTAGCGGAGAAAATAACTTCAAGCCAAACAGCTGCTTCTAGGGAACCAACACCACCGAAAACTTGTCGTGATTCTTTCGTACTCCTAAGCACAGATGAAGCAGAGGTTGCAAGTCTAATAATGGCACTAAAAAACGAGAGCTCTGTGGGCTGGGATAATATCTCACCGATACTCCTGAAGGAAAATAGTGCCATTCTAGTACCCCACCTAACTCACATTTTTAATATGTGTCTCACTAACGGTGTCTTTCCTATGGACCTTAAAAGGTCTCAAATACGGCCAATTCACAAGGGTGGTGACAGGGACAGTATCGAAAATTATAGGCCTATATCAATTTTACCTACTCTCTCAAAGATTCTTGAAAAAGTCATGAATAACAGGCTAGTTTATTATTTAGAAAGCAAAAACATTTTATCCAGGCACCAATTTGGTTTTCGCAAAGGGAAATCTACTGACGATGCGGTTGGTAACCTCACGGACTTTATAACATCAAATATGGACAAAGGCAGAAAATGTTTATCTATTTTTATAGACTTATCGAAGGCATTTGATACAGTCTCTGTTCCCGCCCTGATGCTTAAACTAGAAAAGGTCGGCGTTAGGGGGATTCAACTGAAGCTTTTTAAAGATTATTTATCAAATAGGACTCAATATGTAAGGGTGGGTAAACACACAAGTACTGATCTGCCAGTGCATTACGGCGTCCCGCAGGGAAGTATTCTTGGTCCAACTCTTTTTCTTGTCTATGTAAATGACCTATTATCTTTAAAAATACCTGAAGGTAAAATTATTTCGTATGCGGATGACACTGCCCTCATGTTTTCTTCAAAAACTTGGCAAGAGACATATTACAACGCCCAAAATGGTATTAACACAGTTAAATCCTGGCTTAAACAGAACCTTCTCACATTAAATGCCGATAAGACCAAATACATCCAATTTTCAATTCGGGACTCTGTACAAATAAATCAGGAATTAATAGTCCATGACTGTTTATCACCATCATCAATTAATACTTCTTGCACGTCAACTTGCAAAACACTACACCGTACACAAACGAATAGGTACTTGGGAATTACTATTGATGAAAATTTTAGCTTCAAGGCTCACATAGAAACGCTGAGTAAAAGAGTTCGCAAACTTACTTTTATCTTTAAAACTCTGAGACACGTATTATTACCTGAAACTCTTAAACAGGTCTACCATGCCCTCTGTGAATCAGTGATTACGTACTGCATAACATCCTGGGGTGGAGCGCGAAAAACGACTCTCTTTCAGCTTGAGGTGGCTCAGCGAAGCATTCTCAAGCTTTGTACTTTCAAACCCTATCGATATCCAACTAAGCTTTTGTACGAGTACTGTGAGGTGTTAACCGTGCGTCAGCTATTTTTATTGAGGTTGACGTTGAAGCAGCACTCTTTAATTAGTTATACCCAACAACAATCGTCTCAGCGGAGATCTTATGCGGTGTGTGAGCGTACTATTAGACCTAAAACATGTTTTATCCGCAGGTTCTTTCCATTTCTAGGACCCTACACCTACAACAAATTTAATAAGGCCACTAATATATACCCGTTAACCAATACAGGTGTTAAAGGGACGGTGTCCAACTATCTGAGCAAATTATCATACGACGAGACTGAGCTCACTATAAGGATAATTGAGTAGTGTAGTTTTATGCAATTATATACTATCAATCTATGCCAAGCAAACAAGTTTTACGAAGAAGTATCATTTTCACACCACACACTCCTCACCTCTCTCTCTTGCGCATACAAACACACACACACACACACACACACTCACACACACACACACACACACTCACACACACACACACACACACACACACACACACACACACACACACACACACAAACACACACACACACTGTTTTGTATTAAATAATTATGTAGCTGTATTGTTTGTTATGTAAATCCAAAGTGGGGTGGAGGCGCTGTTAACTGAGATACAGGTCAAAAGCCTAGTTCAGTAGCAGATGCTTAAACCAGACACAATTCTGTCTAAGCTTACTGTAACATTTCCAATGACAAACTGTGTAAACATGTATAATTTTTTATGGAATAAATAAATTATTCTACATGATTTTACTGAGAAAAAAAAAAAAAAAAAAAAAAAAAAAAATACGAATACGAACACTACGAAACCATTTAAGCGCAGTGCCTGACAAAAGATCAGAGAATGAACTAACCAAAAAATATTCATTAAAATTTTTAAACAAGAAATATTCTTCCACTTGAGTAATAAATTCCCTAACGCACGATTTACCATCATACAAAAGCTTACTTCGTTTTAAATCAGGCAACTTAGTAACAGAAGGCAAGTTTTTCCTCAAATTATCATTCAATAAAACATTCATCATATTAAATGAAGATGCGGCTCTCAGACTATGATCACCAGCTCCTCGACTATTCGAAAATGGATCAACAACTTCAGATAAATCAGCCATGACATGAGGCATCTCATGAGTAGAAGTACCAACTGGAACATCACCAACAATATTCTCAAACAAAGGCGGGACCTGTATTTCCTTATCCATGTTTGATTTATAAAAGGATGTGAAAATCTAATAAAAAGTTGTATTAAATACACTATAAGTTTCTAATTAAAGTATCAATTAAAGTTTCTAATTAAAGTTAATTAAATTATGAATGAAGTTAATTGCATTGATAGCAAAACGCTAAACTCAAAAGTCAAACAAACTCATAGAATGGAATGTTATTGTTGCAAAAATTATTTAGGTCAAATGCCTATAAAGATAAAAATGCATTAGTGATTCACAAAATAAATTATTTATGTCTACTTAAGGTAAACAGCAAATATTCAAATATTACTATGTTTTCACACATGTGAATAAAGGTTAAGAACTAGTAATTATATAATATTACTAAGTGGAAAATCTTACCTGTAATAAACAAAAGCTATATAAGATAAAACAATTATAACAATAACCATGTTATACAAATTGAAACATTCACCTGTAATTGAGAGATACAAACAATAGTACTAACTTGTAGTATGATTAGTTTTGCAAAGTAAACAATAACAAAGATTTACTGTAATACACAGTTATGTAACAGTAAAATACATGAAGAAAACACTGTTCTTAACATGATAAGGTAAAAAATAATGCAAAGGTGACAAGGAATAAAGATATATGCACACTGTCATGTCCCTGTTCGCGAGTGCCAGATGTAATAATAAAAAAAATGATTTTATTTTCTCTGTATCTCCTATTTAAAAGAAATAGAAATAAAATTGGTTTGTAAGTACATTACCATAAAAGTTCGGGCGCCTTGGAGATACACATGCCTAGGATAATCAGCGGAGATTGGAAACTTTTAATCTGCCGGAGGTGAGCTAAATGAAACCAAACGGTGAGGTTTAAGGTTTTATTGTCCACTCCAGTGTGCATTTAGAAATAGTTGCAAGGATACATTCCTAATGTATATCTAACCTTAAATTTAAAATTAGAGTTTTATAAGCTAGGTCAATCTGATCCTATGTCAATATGATCTTATGTCACCAATGCATTTTTAGGTTATTTTGAAGTTTAGATTTAAAATATAATTAAAGTAAGCTCACGGCATCCCTCGGCGAGTATATGTAAACACAGCAGCGAGAAAGCTCGTAGCAGGCGAAGTTTTCAGTTTAAGCCCATGCGGTACATCCAGGTTTGAGGCGAAAAGTCCAAACCCTCCATAAGGAAATGCAGATGACCGAAGACAAAGGTCCAAAGAAAAGATCCAAAGGCAAAAAGAGAAAAAGGAAAAAAAGAAAAGGCGGTTCCAATTTGGAAACCTGTAACAAAATTGCATGTCATTAGAACAAACTCCAATATGAACACGAGGTCCTAATTTTTTTATAAATTTGTGCGACTTACCGCCTTAATTTGCTGGAACAATGCCAATAGCAAAAGAAATCATAATATTCTCAGATTAAGAGCTGAAACAATAGAATTTTAACAATTATTTTTCAAATTAGGAACGTGGCGAATTCCAACAAAGTGAATCTTATTAAAAAATGACAACTCACCAGAAATAAACTATAATTCCACAAGAGGATAGTTGTGAAGACACAAACTATTATCCTTTAGGCAAAAATACTCTCATTTTTATGAGATTTATTGAAATTAAGTTACGAAGCCATGAATATCGACCATCCAGCCTCAACGCTAGGAAGAAAGGTGCTTTGACAGCTATACGTCAAAATGTCATTCAGTCCGCGTTCCGAAACTTTTCGTTCAAAAATAGAATTAAAACCGGTGTGACGACGTTTGCAGAGCGCGTCGTTACAGTACACTTTCCAAATACCCAGGATTCCATAGTCCCGAGAGTTGTAGAATCAAGACACATAATAATTATCCAATTTGATGCAGTCATTCTGAATTAATCCACATACACACATTTGGGCGGTTTCATTTTTGTTCATTGGATTTTTTTTTTGTATGAGCAATACTCATCATCCTTGTATTAGTCCCATTCATCATCTCAGGCATTCACCTCGGAGACCCAGTTCTGCTTTCTGACCTTTACTTCTAAACTTCACACAGTCTTGGGCATCTATGGTAGTGTTGTATAAGGAAAATACTTTAAACATACTGTCATATAAATTGGTTAGTCATACATTGATTTTTATTATAGACAAGCTAATGCTTGCAGTTTCACCTGCAGTGCATTATGGTCCCAATAATCCAGTGTAAAATATATTGCATGTGCTTTAAGGAACTTATGAAATTCTTTTGTGACAAATTGGGTTGATTTTTGTCTTAGCAACATTCATTTTTATTTATAAGAAAATAAGTTTTCTAGCAGATAAATATTTGCTGGGTCAACTTGCTATATGTAATTAAATATTTTTTTCACTCAATATTTAATATAACGCTCATGTTGGTATCCTAACACTACCACCAGACCGCAATTCAGAATTAGGGGCCTCTCGAGTTATGATAGGCGCGCGTCGGCTCATAGAACTTACCTATGAAACACCCAACGGTCATTACTGCAACCCATGTGTTGGACGTTGGACATATTGATGTGGTACCGTTTGCATAGGCATTGATGTCAATTTTTGAAATCTTTCCAATAGAATTTTTCAAAAATTCAAAGATTTTTAAATTTTTGACCTAAGCACACATATTTTCCGATCCAAGTAATCACACAAAGTTTAGAGAGTTTATTTATTACACTTTGTATATTATTATCATTTTGCACCTCCAGGCCCACTTGGCAGCTGCAGTCATATGCCCTAGTGATGAAGACTCTCGTACCTTCACTATCAATTGTGCTTCCGGTGACATGCTCAAGCTGAGAGCCACAGATGCTCGTGCAAGACAAGAGTGGGTCAATGGCCTGAGGGCTATTGCTGAGATTCATACAAAGGTAAATGACTAATAAAACTGATTTCTAAACAATGTGTTCTTGTTGTTTGTCATATTTTATTTACATAGGACGTCAATATGACTTCACTTCGCCTGATAATAAGCTGAAGGCAAAGTCTCAGACAAGTACGTCATCATTACAGTTTTCGACAATGTTACAATGGTGCCCTTCAGCTTGACGGCCTCAGGTGACACCCAGGTCTGTGTAATAATTGGTGTGTGGATGCAAAATGGTAGGCTTCCTCCCAAATAGTACTAAATATTATGAACAAAACCATAAGACAGTTAATAGATCTCTATCTGATGACAGTGATATCCAATATCCGGGTAGTTTACATTTAAATGTAAAAGTGCTGTGTGATAGTCAAGTGATAGTGATCACTTCTTATCGTTTTTTGCTTATAAACACATGTTTCCAGGCTATGGGAGCGAACCCTCCTCTCCAGTCGCGAGAACAACTTGCTGTGCACGATGCCATGGCCTCAGCGAGACAACAGCTACAGGCTACAGAGCTCAGGTGATTTAGTTTTATAAATCTACTGATATTATGTTATAATCTCATTGGTGATTATGAATTTGTGCCGTTTGGAGTCGAAACATTTGGGCCGTAGGGTCCGAGCGCCCGCAATCTCTTCAGAGAGATTGCGAAGCGTATGGTCGACGCTTCTCGTGACCAGAAGGTGGGCCTTTTCTTAGTTCAGAGAATAAGCATTGCCATATAACTAGGCAATGCTGCTAGTTTTCTGTTGTCTTGTTTTATTTAATTATATTTTTTTATGAATGTATATATCATAATAAATGTAATTAAACATTGTGCGAAATAGATGCTCATATTTTATTATAATCTTGAATCTTTATATATTTATGAAGAAGCTGTCGATGAAGAAGAAGCTGATTTCTTCACTTCTAGTGATGAAATGTAATAGTCTCTTCCTTGATGTTTTTTTAAGCACTGTATTATCTAATCGTAGCCTTATTGCTTCTTTACCTGGAATAATTTTGCCCATGGTCTGCTCTCGTACTACTCCATTATTTGGTTTATTTTGGCTCTTCCAGCTTTTCTCAAAAATATTAAATTGGCTCTAAACCTTTAAACCACACTGTGTCAATAAAGCTTTTCTTAATTTCTACAGAGATTATATTCAGTAGTGGGGTCTTGGGTTTAATGTTAAAATTAAAATGTTGTAATTTATAAGGTTATAATTAACTTTGTTATTTCACAGCGACGCGGCTCTAGCGAGGTGCATAGAATCATCAGATTCACCATTTCCGCACACGGACCCAGATTTACTTCTGTTGAAAGTAAGATTTTATAAATGATATTATTATTTATACCCAATGTGCATACATACATATCAATCAATCAGCCCACTGCAGTCCACTGCTGGACATAGGCCTCTCCCAATGTGCGCTATTTTCTCCGATCCTCCGCCTTCCGCATCCAGTCTGTCCCAGCCACCTTTTTCAGGTCGTCCGTCCATCTGGCTAGGGGGCGTCCTACCTTTCGTTTACCTTCTCGCGGTCTCCACTCTAGGACTCGTTTGCTTCAACGGCCATCGGTCCTTCGGCAAACGTGGCCAGCCCACTGCCACTTCAACTTGCTTATTCTGTGGCCTATGTCGGTAACTTTAGTTCTCTGTCGGATAACCTCGTTCCGAATTCTATCCTTCAGAGAAACTCCAAGCATAGCTCGCTCCATAGCCCGCTGCGCGACTTTTAAGCTATGGACCAGCCCCACTGTAAGTGTCCACGTTCCGGCACCGTAAGTCATAACAGGTAGGACGCACTGTTCAAAGACCTTTGTTTTGAGGCATTGCGGCAGGGGTGAAGAGAAGACTTGACGTAGTTTGCGAAATGCTGCCCAACCCAGTTGGATCTTTCTGGCTAGTTCTTTCTCGAAGTTGTTTTTACCGAGCTGGATAACCTGCCGCAGGTAGATATATTTTTAAACAACTTCGAGTGTCGCCCCTTCGATGGTAATCGGTCGCTGTGCAACATGTTCGTTGAACATAATTTTGGTTTTATCCAAGTTTACACCGAGGCCGACGCGTCGAGAAGCTCCATCTAGGCTATGCAGCATTTCGCCCAGTTGTTCCAACGATTCCGCTACTATGACGATGTCGTCGGCGAACCGAAGATGTGAGATGTACTCACCGTTAATGTTTATACCCCGCCCAGTCCAATCCAGAGTTTTGAAGACGTCCTCAAGTGCGTTGGTGAATAATTTGGGGAAAATGACATCTCCCTGTCTCAATCCACGCTGGAGGCTAATAGGTTTTGTGTTCTGGTCTTGGAGCTGGACGGACATTGTGGCAGTGTCATACAAGTATCGCAGCACCTCGATGTATCGCCAATCGACACGACACCGATGCAGGGCATCCAGAACTGCCCAAGTTTCGATGGAGTCGAAGGCTTTTTCGTAGTCCACAAACGCCATACACAGCGGCCGATTGTATTCTTGGGCCTTTTCTACAATCTGCCGAACAGTATGGATGTGGTCCACGGTGCTATAACTTTTTCGAAACCCGACTCGCTCCGGTGGTTGGAACTCGTCGAGCTTACCCGCAAGACGATTTGTGACGACTCTCGAGAACAGCTTGTAGACATGACTCAGGAGTGAGTAGTTGTTGTTAGTAGAGTAGTTCTTCAGCAGGGTCTTATCTCCTTTTTTGAAGAACAGTATCACCGCACTCCTGCTCCATGCCCTAGGTGTTAGACCTTGTAGGATGACGGAATTAAAGAGGCTTGCTAGCTCTTTCAGGATTGGAGCTCCGCCTGCTTTCAGGAGCTCAGTAGTAATTCCGTCATCACCTGGGCACCTGTTGTTCTTCAGTTGTCTGAGAGCCGCCTCCAACTCACATTATTTTTTTTTTTTTTTTTTATATAGGACACGTCAATTGGACTTCGCCTTGCCTGATGGTAAGCTGAAGGCAAAATCCCAGAAAAGAGGGTCACCATTACTTACACATACCGTGTGACAATGGTGACACTCAGCTTGACGGCCTTATCATATGCTTTTTCACGCCCCGCTTAAAGGACCCGGGACTGTAGGAAGAAGGAAACACGTGAGCTGGTAATGAATTCCAGGCCTTAATGGTGCGACAGAGGAAAGAGTCTCCGAACCGCTTGGTTCTTGATCGGATGTTTTGCACCGTGTGCGGATGACATCTAAGACCTGCACGCGTTGTCCTGTGTAGGAAAGGGGAGGGTGGGACTAATTGGAAGAGCTCATCAGAACACTCCCCATGGTACAGACGGTAAAATACAGCCATGGACGCAACATCTCTACGCAGCTGTAAAGGTTCTAGGGTGTTCGTGATCTCGGGATTCCCAATGATGCGGACCGCACGTCGCTGCAACCTGTCGAGAGCATCTAGTAAGTACTTTGCTGAACCATCCCAGAGATGCGAGCAGTACTCCACACAGGAGCGAATTTGTGTCTTGTATAGAAGACACCGCTGCTCCGGCGTGAAAAATCGTCTCACTCTGTTCAGGACTCCGAGTTTTCGTGAGGCTGTTTTGATGATACACATTGCTCGATATCGGGTATCTCCTTGGTGTAATGGCGCGTGAGTGGGGCTCTGTGGTCTTCACCTCTGCCTACCCGTAATAGGCGTGAGTTTATATATGTTATGTTTAGACAAAACAGACATGTTCGGTTTTCATTACTGCCCTACAACTTTAGACCGCTGTTTCTCAGGCAACTTCGGCGGCCAGCATGCAGTGTCTCCTGCAGTGCCTGGGCATCCTGCACCGGCAGCAGCAGTACGCCACCGTCAGCGTGTCCAGCAAGCACTCCGACAACGACCACCATTAGTCTACCACTAGCTACTAGTGTACGCACTTAGGGTCCGCACTGAGAGAGCAGCGACCGCCAACGGCTTTGTGAGGTAAAATATTACAAACCATTTTCAATCTTATTTACGAGAGAAAAAGTTCATTGTCATTTGAAGGCAAAAGAGTGGCGTCTCGAGGCTGCACGAACCTTCTGGCGACTGTTTCTAGGAACAAATTCCGGCTGCTACCGGTTGCTGCTCTTACAATGTGAATTGTCCCTAAATCTACTAAAGTGTAGGTACCTACTTATAGTATTGTAATTGGCACAATTTGAAATAATAACTTTTGAATTCAATTTTATATACTTATAGGTGAGATCAAAATGTTGAACTAAATAACAGTACATTCGTTTAGGTACGTATTTAAACGAAAACATTCTAAACTAAAAGGAAGGCGTGGTTTCGCTGGCTCAGTGGTCAGAACATTCCCCTTGTACGGGAAAGATCGCTGGTTCGAATCCCGTCTGTACTGATTCAGATTTTTCCCTATCTTAATTGAGTGTTATATATTAACTAGCTGACCCGCCCCAGCTTCGCCCGTGGCATATTGATTTGATACCTCATATAACCTATTTGAGCCCGTATTTCTTTAGTTTCATAAGAAATCTGCTGGATTTATTGACATTTATAACCACTACTACGCTCCCTTAAGTAGTAACGTGATGATATATAGCCTAAAACCTTTGTCGATAAACGGACTATTAAACACAAAAATAATTTTTCAATTCTAATCAGTAATTCGTGCTCAAATCAAACAAACAAACTTTTCGGATTTATAATATTAGTAGGTATAGATTAACTATACTTTGTAAAATGTAGCTTGGGTCCTATGACAGATGTTGACAAGACATCACTAGTGATGTGAAAGTGTAATAGTCTAAGTCGAGAATAAGTATAGGTACATACAATGACAATGCATATGTATGTATATTATCAAAAGCTATTTATTTAATCTGAATCAGACAATGGAGTACATCCTAAATCATCATCATCATCGTCGTCGTCTTCTATATCCGACTCGCTGGAACAGTCTTGGAGATTTATAATAATTTCATTTTCTCTAAGGTTGTCAAAACGAACGTCACGTTCCCAGTCTTCAATAATGAGATGTTTGGTCCTTTCCACAACACTTTTCCAGTTCTCCGGTGTTACTTTGGTGCAAGCTTCTTTTAATAACCCCATCATTTTATTTGCAGTAAACGGCGGAGTGGTATTGTTGCGTGCCACGTAGCCTAAAAACAATTAAATATTCATTATTATATTAATAGTAAAATATGTATTACATGGGTCTTTGTTACTGAACTTTAAATAGGTAACATATTTTTTATAATTAGCTTTACCCTGGCACTCAGTCTGCATTATTTTTTTTAGATGAAAAGTAGGCTATGGTCCTTCCAGCCTTTGTTGCTACATTGCAACGAAAAAAAAATTACAAACAAACACTTTTCAAATTTATAAAATGTATCATATGACAGGATTTTATTAAAAAAACTAAAAATAATTAAAAAATACGAACCTTTAATTTGAGCCCATATCATTTCTATACTGTTGTATTGGCAATGATATGGAGGGAGACGGAGAACAGTGTGGCCAAAGGATTTTGCCAG
The DNA here is from genome assembly GCA_963662185.1 of Eilema griseolum. Lineage (NCBI taxonomy): Eukaryota > Metazoa > Arthropoda > Insecta > Lepidoptera > Erebidae > Eilema > Eilema griseolum. The sequence continues at coordinate 1,627,322 of OY759243.1, read as the reverse complement.
CTCGTCGAATATATATTTTGGACCGCCGGGTGGCTTATTTAAGTTAACGAGCCTTAGTAGCTCCACCTTCAACATTGAGACATCAGCCTCAACACCTTGATTTTGGAGCCATTCCAAAATTTCGCTCTTTCGGTTAACTTTGGTTGGCGGTTTATCCATTTGCACGGAATGGTATGAGGCGTTGTCCATAACAATAACATGGGGCTTATTTAAATTGGCTAATAACGTCATGATCTACTCTTTGAATTTTTCATAATTCATTTCTTCGTGGTATTCAACCGTTTTAACTGACTTAAAAGCCAATAAACAATAACGAACTACATAATATTTACATTCATTAAGGATACCTAACGTAAATCTATTAACTTTACATAATTTTATAAATTCACAACAGTTATATAATGTGTATCGATTATGCCTCATACAGTCGACCCAGTCGATCGATTGTGTCCCATCTCTAGTAATTTCTGCCGACAGACGGAACCTTGATAGAACGGCAAGATATTTTTTGTAGCGCATTTATTTTATTTATTGATGCTTGTTTTTCCAAATTATTATGTTGTTATTGTGTTATATTATTGTATGATAAATTTTATTTGTGAGCTATGGTGGTAACTACGAAAAATAAAAATCTAGAAATGAATGATCAAAGAGAGACGCCGTTACAATGTAAAGTCGTCCTGAAAATTTTCAAATGTCATAGGACCCAAGCTACATTTTACAAAGTATAATGTCCGCGACTCCGTCAATGTAGAAAATCATTAATTCTGCATAGACCATTAAATCGGCACTTACAAAACGTCAATATAAAAATAAATATGCGTGAAAACGTAATAGACGGACTAACATTCCCATTTATAACGGATAGAAGAAGTAAAAGTTGTGTATGTATTACTTGACATTCTATATTGACATTTTCAATTACATTTTTGTCCTTTTCTTTTTGGGTCGAACCGACAAAGACGACTAAAATGACATTTATATTAAAAAGTCATTTATATTTAATATAATAGTAATATTAGGAAACTGTAATTAAGAGTGAACATATTGTGTATGACAAACTCTTCCTCTCTCCAAACATTGTGCTGTGCTCGACGGGGTTTATAATTGTAACAATAATTTTAACCTGAATAACTGTAGGTACTACATTATGGAACGCAATAAATGTATTGAGTATTAAAATAAAGGTTAAAGATTTGCCTGTACTTATACAAAAGTATATTATTTCATATTGTACAATTATAATTTATTTATAGCTTTAAAGGACGAACGTCCTTTACATATCCTGAAGTTTTCCTCCTAGGTTAAACACAATTTGTAAATATTCTATGTACCTAGTTATCTTAATTTTAATGTTATTGAGATCCCCCTGTACTGTACTGTATTGTAAATTATTGAATTTATAGTTAATGGTTATTTTCTACCGATGTTTTATTATCTGTATGTTATTTATACTTAATTTTGGAAAAGCAATTGCAGCTAATAAAAACTTATTCAATTGTCATTTTGTATTACTATTGTTTTGTAAACTTAGAAGCGTTGGTAGCTCAGTGGCTAAGAAGTCGGCCTTATGATCAAGATATCCCTGATTCGAATCTTGTATCCTCAGCATTTTTTATATTACTTAGATGGTAGTTAAGCTCACGGCTCACCTGATGGAAAGTGGATGCCGTGGCCTATTTACGTGTGCAATGCGAGCGGTATTACACCTGTGCTACCGACCCGTTAAAAACAGTTTTTGTGCCGTCAGTGCAGAAGACAAAATAGGGCAAGCCTTTGGTCTTCCCACTGACAACACAAACTCTGGCTTAGGTACCTACATAAAGTCAACTTTTTCAAAATGTCTCCAGTGAGCTCTGGCTACCCTACTCACCGCCGGGAACACAACAGGAGATTATTAAAGCCAGGGTAATCTGTAGAGAGGAGATACTTACTTAGACCAGCAAATATCCCACTCAAAAACTTTATGAAAAATCGCGTTTCCTCACAGTTCGCCAATTATACATCTACTGTACAGTCCTACGTCACCATAAATCTATCGATCCATCTAAGATCTCACTGAGTAAAAGAAGAATTCGAACACCTGTTCCCTCCTTTAACACAATGTTCGCTCGACGTCAACTGTATTACATGGATCCTTTCATTTATCGGTTCGTTAATGATTCGAAACAAATCTACAAAATGCCTAACTTTAGGTTAAAATCTATACTTAAAAAATATCTAATGGCCCATGATTACCTTAGCACAGAAAAAATTCTATGAGTATAAAGTAAAAACCACTAGGAACTTGAATCCTTACATATCCAGATGCACATTCGCATACTTACACATACGGTATACATGCACTAACCCTCACTCAGACGCAATACACACTCACACATAGGTACTCAACTCACACCCTTAGACAAACAAGACACATACGTACACATCCACGAACATATGTATACATAACACACACACACACGTATTTTCACACATCCTTATTTATAAATTATATTAGATTCTGGCCAGGGGTGGAGGGTTGGTAGCCTGAGACACAGGATTCTCCTAGTTCAGGTACTAGCCCGCCATAATTCTGATTGATCCTTGTACTAATTTATTAATAGACTACAGGCCCGTGCTGAAAAAATTATGGGTCATTTGAACCACCAGGTGACCTATTTACAACGATATAAGAGCATATAATAATAAGATTTAGCACTATGCCGTCACTTGTAAGCTGTCCAACTGAGTGCAGGTGAGAATTCGAAAGTACAGGTAGAGTGAGTACATTTTGGTCACATATTTTTGTACGGCATTCTTACCACCGATAGATCCATGAAAAACAATGAGAAAACGCGCTGTGCCGTAAAATAATGGTGCGCCACAAAGTCGGAATTTTTTTTTATTTTCCGACAATTACCAGGGTAAATTTGGTCATTTGACTTTGTACGGCATCTGTGTCATACTATTTCAATACTGCTTCTAATCCATTATTCCGCAACGCCGTACAAAAATCATGCGACAAGGGGAAAAAATCGAGGGTTGCAATCCCCTCTCTTTCCGTGGTCCAGGAGGTGATTTGAAAAAGTACGGCTTTGGTTCCAAAACATTACCTAGCACTCAAAAGTACTATTAAAAATAATGCCGTCAAAAAATTATTGTTTATTTGAATGTATATCTACAGGGTGTTACAGAAAGGTGTGGTCATATTTAAGGGTCGTTACACATGCCTGATAACCAGTCGATATGCACCGGCCAATGTACAAATAGTAATAAAGTGATGACATCGTTAATCGTCTTAGACAATTGTTAAATTCGTTAAATTTTTCGATATTTAGCAAAAGCGGTAGGTCACAACACTATTGTATTTTGTTTTTTCGCGATAAGTTCAATTGAGTCCAATAACCTCTGCAAAATCCCTAATCTCAGCTGTGCGCCTGGTAGCCGGCCTACCAAGCGTAGGTACAGTTAGAGATATGTTACATCAGAGATATTTTGACTACCACTTACCGGGGCGTGTTCTCCTTACAGCGAAACGGTGATGTACCTGATCTGGTACAGGCATAAGAACGCACTAATTTATCACTTCACGATCGCGACACAAGGAGTTTACAACTATCACTTATGTAGGTCACAAAAACATAAGAGTACATGCACACAAGAATGAAGAGTTTATGACGCCACAGTATGCGTGAAACTCCAAGGCATACCTACGTTTAAAAAATTATAGCAACGCGCAACGGCTCAAAATGACCACCTCGTTGCTCAATGCCGTAACATGCTACCACGCACGCTTCGAAACATATCTGGGGTTACGCTACTGAAAATCTCTGATATTCGGGCTTCCATATTCTCTCTGCTGTCACATGCTGTACTGTACACTTTTTCTTCACGTAACCTTAGAGAAAATAGTCGAGCGGAGTGAGATCCGGGGACCTCGCCGGGCAAGCGACTCTCACTTCACCGCCACGCCCAATCCTCTGATCAAAACGCATCTTTAAATACGCGCGAACTTCCCTCTTGAAATGAACGGGTATCACTCCGATAACCGTTCCAGCTCGCCGGGTACCTACTCGTTCTCGGGTCTACTTCAAAATGCTCGAGAATACGATCGTCTAAAGCAGTGGGCGTCGTAGAAGGTCGCCACGAAAACTTCCAGTGTGTTGAAGGCGGTTCACCATCTTCCTAAAACACTCCAAAGAGGGAAACCGCCGACGGTCACCCTCTAGTCTTCCGTCCACAAATCTCTCACTGTACAGCCGACGAGCTTTTCGTAAGCTACCATCAGCTGCGCCAACACAAAGCATCATCTAATATTCGCTATTACTAAAAACCGACATTTTCACTGCACAACAGAACAACAACTAGTCTACAAATAACATGTAAACAACCTACAGAAAAGAAGTCGGCACAAGTAGGTACATACGAATGTTGCCAACCATTAATCTATCGAGTTCTAATTATCTAATTTAATACGTAGAATTTTGAAAAATCCACAGTCCTTCCTTTCATTTTTAAAGTAAATATGACTGAAAAACCTGCAGTTAAGTAATTAATGGTTAAATCAATCCCTTTGTTCAGAACAATATTCTATTTCTACTAAAAAGTACATTGCCTAGGTACATTTTGCTATCTGTTCGCGCTAAAAATCTGAACTTAAAAGTACTTAAATGATAGCTTCGTGCTCAGTGGTTAAGGTCGGCCTTGCTACTGAAAATCACAAGTTTTAATCATACCGAGAGGAGATAGAGCCAGAGGAGAAGGAGGAAAGGAGGAAGAGGAGAAAAAAGTTGAGGAATCAGGAAATTATTAATACATAAAATTGTCACGATATTTTCTTTGCATATGACAAGACTTACCTACTCTGCGGATGACAAGACGCAAAACAAACGAACCGCTTTTCGTCTTCTATCTTTTAAAAAGCATAAACTCGTAAAAATACATTTTACTCTACTAATAAATTTACCACTTTTTCATTTGAAATCTACGCTGCTTCTACTATTTTTAACACGCCATCTACAGATTTTATAAAATCAGTTATGGCAACATTGATGCCTACTGTTTTACGCACTTTGGCGCCAAATATTATGTCCTTGGCGGCACGGCGGCACCGATTGTCGGCATCAAAAGCGCCGCCACGCATCGCGGCCTCATCAAAGGACTCCGCGGCCGAACGTATTACCTATGAAATTAGGGTAGAGGTACTGATTTACGTCCATTTAAAAATTTTATTTTAATATTTAAATCTGGATTTTTCAACTATGACTTTGTGTTTCTTTAAGTGCGGAAACCCCCTCGCATTGAGTTTGGGTTGGACAATGAATGGGCTATCGCGCTCAAATTTAATCATAATCAGAGTTGTGTACTTACTCTGAAAAAAAATCGTATCTTTTTTTTTATACCACTTAGTTGGCAGACAAGCACACGGCCCACCTGATGGGAAGCGGTTACCGTGGCCTATGGATGTATGCAACACCACTACTATTCAATCTACTCGTTGTCTGTTGTTATGTAAAAGACAACTTTTTCGACGCCGTGATTTTCGTATCATTCAATAACGGGTGGGCAAACAAGCACACGACCCACTGACTGAACAACATTGTTATTAAAAAATAGTATGTAATTCAGTAGATAATACATCCGATACTAAGAATGCAGAAAATAATAAAATTGTGACCATGGTCGAATACTAGTCAGTTCACCCTATTTAGGTATAGGAAAAAAATAACAAATGATTTTTTCTTATCAATTATTTTAGGGTACCGTAAAAAATCTTGATTCAAAAATTTTGAAGAAACCACTATTACATTTTATGTTATCCTGGTATTTGAACATATTTTTGTTCACTTTACCATGCCTTTTTATGCTTTAAGAAAGGTTTTGTATACAATAAAAATTGGTACGGAACCAATCATAATAAAGGGCGTGGCGATTTGGAGTGAAAGAGAAGATATTTTAATATTATGAAATATTTTAGGGTACCGCAATGAATGTTACTTTAACGAACACTTAATAAGGACCTCTTAGAGTCTATGTTATCCGGGTACGACATGATATACCTTAGTAAGTTCTGTGTGCATTTTTGTACACCGCCGTTATTTATGTTGTGCGCAATTGCGCGCATTATCATGAAACCTGGTTTCCCAAAAGTAACGAACAAATTTGAAATTTGTCTGTTCGTTAACTGCGAAACTCAAACTAAGGCAAACGTGCAACGATCACAGTGTTGCGGATGCTGCTTTTTTATACCACTTAGGTGGCAGACAAGCACATGGCCCACCTGATGAAAAGTGGTTACCGTGGCCTATGGACGTATGTAACACCAGAGGGAACGCACTCGCGCTGCCGACCCTGTAATCACAGAGTTTCTGTGCCGTCAATGTAGAAGACAAAGCAGGACATGCCTTTAGTTTTCTTACTGACAGCACGAATTCTCCAGTGAGCTCTAGCTACCCTAACACAACACGAAGTTATTATGGCCGCGGTATTCTGTAGGGCGGAGGTACTTCCCTAGTCGGACTGCTCAATTGGGCGGAAATACCGCCTTGTCCAACCTCCTGCTGGTCTCGAAGGACGAGAGCGTGCGGGGATGCGAGAGAAAAACAACCCTGTTTTCGAACCTGTTGCCATGTTAATTCCGTATGGAAAAGTACAATATCCTCATTTTACCCTGGAAAGGGGCGGGTCCTCAACCAGCCCTTTGAGGCTTTGTCTGCTCTCCATTGTGTCCTATGTTACTCAGGCACACATGAAGAGGCACTCAGCAACCCTTTACAGGGGCATTCCTGCCTCGGTCGGGATTTTGGGAGAGTAGAGGTGCTGCCGTCTTCACGCGCAGTTGCGCTGCGGAGGTTCGCAACCAAGTATCTCTATGTATCGTGTACCTACCCAACAACTTGGAATTTTTCTATTTAACTTATCATCAGGTGGGCCATGTGCTTATCTGCCACCTAAGTTGTATAAAAACCGAAAATGTATTTTTTGCATCACATATCAATAAAATTGGGTACGGAACCAATTTTAATTAGTATAATATTAAGGGGCGTGGCTGGAAATTCGGTAGTCCACGGCTCCTGGTATTGAATGTAGGTTAACCTTTACCTAAAGTAACTTTGAGACATGTCTCACATTTCGCATGGATGATTTCAGGAACATAAAAATGTTTTATTATTGCTTAAAGTAAATTTTGTTTTAATTTAATACTATTTTAACGAGTTATAAGCTGTTTCAGAGTTTCTTTGCCCGATAAAAAAAAAATAGGTTAGCTAGAAAGTAAGTATGTAGGATGATATTGAGACAGGGCCTATCAAATCAGATCGTTTGGTAAACCTACTCGGGTTCAAACTGTAGAGTTCATTTGTAGCAGCGCGCTGCAGCTGCTGCAGCCCTGGTTAGTTTTTTAGTGTTGTGCGTTTGTCGGCAATTTCCACTAGTTTACACATGGTCGATAAAAAAGAAAATTATTTATCTACGTGATACAAAGTAAATCCGTGTTTATACTCCCGCGGAAATTTTATTTATATCACACGTAATGCGTCCCTCGAATATGACTACACCTTTCTGTAACACGTTGTATACATATAATTATCTTAATTTCATCGTATCCTTGATTTATAGAGCTGTAAAGTCATTTGATCCTGTACGGAAACTTTTTTTTTTAACATGATATTGTTAAATACAATTGTTATATAGTATTGCCGTTCAAAAGAAACCGTTCTGAAAAAAATTATAGAGAAATACAAAAACTGAAATTTTGCAAATTATTGTAAAAATTTAAATATCATAGATTAATGAAATATAGCAGTCGTCTACATTTTATCCCTTGTTTTAAATAGTATTAACATAGATAAATTAGGAAAAAATGATGCCGTACATTTTTATGCAGACCATATCTTCTAGGCTGATGAAAATGACGCTACAATTTTAAGGGTACTTTATGGCCATCTGATACAGTACGGGATTAACATATTTTTGAAGAGAACAATTGATAAAATGATAAAATCACTATGACGTCTAACTGAACTGAAACGGTGTGTATATTATGTCCAAGAATTGAAACTGTCAATCCCAGTATCAACAGTTTTATATACTTTTTGCTTTAATATATACTTCAAACATTATGGATACATACATATAATTGATTTGTTTCATTGTAATGATGTGAATAAATAAAACAATCATTTTTTAGAAATATTCGATATATTTAATGATAATAATAAAAAAATGGTCATTTTTTAGAAAAATTCGATAAATTTAATGATGATAATAAAAAATATGGTTTTTCTTTATATATTATTTTTTATTTTTCTTTATATTTTGGTATAAATCGATAGTATATAAACCCACATTTAACATGGTTTCTAACTAGGAACGTAGAATCACGAAAAGACTATGAAAATCAGTACAATTGAACTATCTAAATGCCGTATAAAAAAAATTTCACCTTACATTTCGTTATATGGATTTTTTCTTTTTGATTTTTTTCTTTTTCAGTTTCTTTTTCCCTATGGACCAACAAAAATGTACGGCATATGAAAAAATATTATCTATGCATAAAATACTTTCAGAATAAATTTATTTCATGTTGTGTCAAATCACCCCCTGGACCACGGAAAGAGAGGGGATTGCAACCCTCGATTTTTTCCCCTTGTCGCATGATTTTTGTACGGCGTTGCGGAATAATGGATTAGAAGCAGTATTGAAATAGTATGACACAGATGCCGTACAAAGTCAAATGACCAAATTTACCCTGGTAATTGTCGGAAAATAAAAAAAAATTCCGACTTTGTGGCGCACCATTTTTTTACGGCACAGCGCGTTTTCTCATTATTTTTCATGGATCTATCGGTGGTAAGAATGCCGTACAAAAATATGTGACCAAAATGTACTCACTCTACCTGTACTTTCGAATTCTCACCTGCACTCAGTTGGACAGCTTACAAGTGACGGCATAGTGCTAAATCTTATTATTATATGCTCTTATATCGTTGTAAATAGGTCAACTGGTGGTTCAAATGACCCATAATTTTTTCAGCACGGGCCTGTAGTCTATAATTACGTTCTACTGTATTTTATTTGAGATTTCTTATGTAAACGGTTTGGTGAGAAATAAACATTATTATTATTATTACTTCACAACACAAGCAACTTAGCTTAGCTATAGGGTTTTTTATACCACTTAGGTGGCAGACAAGCGCACTGCCCACCTGATGGAAAGTGGTTACCGTGGCCTATGGACGTGTGTAACACCAGAAAAGTCACACTCGCGCTGCCGACCCTGTAAGCACAGAGTCTCTGTGCCGTCAGTGTAGAGGACAAAGCAGGGCAAGCCTTTAGTCATCCCACTGACAGCACAAATTCTCCAGTGAGCTTTGGCTATCCTATTATTAGCGACAATAATACCTAGTAAAAATTTCGATTATTAATATATTATATAAAAAAAAACTTTTAATTTCATTTGTCCTATTCAAAGTGAAGTGATCGTAACCCAGGCTAATGAAGTTACTGATGATTTGGTATAATGGACCTATACAGAGTACTGATAAGGCCTCTTAGGAGATGAACAACTTCAGCACATTTCTTAATGGCATCGAACTACTTTTAAAAAACAAAGCTTCCTAACTGTATCGATCTTTTTATCTTTCACTTTATACATACATACAAATAATCAAGACTTTATCCCTGAAAGGTTAGGCAGAGGTGAATTAACACCCACATTTCACCAATAATTGTATTCGGTCCCACGTAATAGCGGGTGAGCCTATTGCCGTATTCCGGGCACTATTGTTTGATCGAGCCATGGATCTGAGGCTGAGTCTGGGCTGTATATATCTGTCTGATGTTAAACAGCCCTATCACTTTATATTATGTTCAGTTATATTCCTACAGATCTAAAGAGCTTTGGTCTGTTACAGCACATTCTAAATAGCAGATGGGGAATTTGTGCTGTCAGTGGGATGACTAATGGCTTGTCCTGCTTTGTCCTCTACACTGACGGCACAGAAACTCTGCACTTACAGGGTCGGCAGCGCGAGTGTGGCTCTGTAACTGTAACCACTTTCCATCAGATGGGCCGTGCGCTTGTCTGCCACCTAAGTGGTATAAAAAAAAAAGTTATTATTACCTAGTAGGTACTTATTAGTTCCATGCTTACGACTACGACTAGTGCAACTAGTTGTATGTAGTACTTGTTAGTTCCATGGTCGTAAGCATTCGCCGTCGTTCTAGATAGACATCTGCAATGGTCGGACTGGGTGACGTTTTTTTTTTTTTTTTTTTTTTTATATAGTACACGTCAATTGGACTTCGCCTTGCCTGATGGTAAGCTGAAGGCAAAGTCCCAGAAAAGAGGGTCACCATTACTTACACATACCGTGTGACAATGGTGACACTCAGCTTGACGGCCTCATCATATGCTTTTTCACGCCCCGCTTAAAGGACCCGGGACTGTAGGAAGAAGGAAACACGTGAGCTGGTAATGAATTCCAGGCCTTAATGGTGCGACAGAGGAAAGAGTCTCCGAACCGCTTGGTTCTTGATCGGATGTTTTGCACCGTGTGCGGATGACATCTAAGACCTGCACGCGTTATCCTGTGTAGGAAAGGGGAGGGTGGGACTAATTGGAAGAGCTCATCAGAACACTCCCCATGGTACAAACGGTAAAATACAGCCATGGACGCAACATCTCTACGCAGCTGTAAAGGTTCTAGGGTGTTCGTGATCTCGGGATTCCCAATGATGCGGACCGCACGTCGCTGCAACCTGTCGAGAGCATCTAGTAAGTACTTTGCTGAACCATCCCAGAGATGCGAGCAGTACTCCACACAGGAGCGAATTTGTGTCTTGTATAGAAGACACCGCTGCTCCGGCGTGAAAAACCGTCTTACTCTGTTCAGGACTCCGAGTTTTCGTGAGGCTGTTTTGATGATACTTTCGATGTAGTTTTTGTTATTCAGGTTGCAGCGAACATCCATACCTAGGATATTGAGATTGTCCTGCAGTGGCAGTGGCGTGCTCTGAAGAGTGGGGAGGGGAAGGAAAGAAGATACTTTTGCTGTAAACGCACATGCCGTCACTGTCGATCGACCAATGAAAATCTCTTACATGCTCTACGCTCTATGCATAGGTTTTATTATATTCCAAACTGGCACTAGTTTTCAATTAACTGAAAAGAAGTAAAAAATGTCTGATTGAATTTGACATATTGTCATTGCCATTCATTGCGATTTCTAGAAGATATTATTTATGTTTGTATTGTTTAATTTACATAATAAAATAAACCTGGATACTCAATAAAGCTAACAGTACACAGTAGCGAAGGTGAAAGATGTGTGATCAAGAATTCAGAACCCAAAGAATCGACCCACGTTATCCGTTTACAAATCAAACCCGGTACGTATTAAGCCTCCCCACACAATACCAGACGCGTTATTGCGATGTCTGTTTTTAACCAACTTCCAAAAAGGAAGAGGTTCTTAATTCGATTTGTATTTAATACATGGTTTTGGACGACACACTGCTGCTGCGATAATAACAACCCATGTAGTTGTACGGAAGATGTTCGCATTATCACAGTACAAACTAAACCACACTAGCGCTTTATTACATACCTACATACATACATAAAATCGCGCCTGTTTCCCATAGAGGTAGGCCTAGATCACGAATCTCCATTTGCTACGATCCTGATATACTACTCTCGCTTCATTCATCTTCATTACTTCATGCATGCTCGTCGGCTTAGAGTACTTCTGACCTGCCCCTTTTCTAAAACTTCCCCGATTTGGTCCAGGTATGTGCGCCTAGGTCTTCCCCTTCCGACGGCACCATACACACTCGCCTCATACACCTGTTTCGTTAGTCGGCGCTTATTATCGGTCGATAATATATTGCGAATTGCGATAAAACTACCCTATTCGTTCAAACAACTGGGTACGCCATTATTATCGCAGCTGTATGTTGTAATATCGCGCCTATGGTTGAGACTTTAGTTGTCGGCAAATTTTTTTATTTTTTCTCTGATTTTATTTTGTTGCAGTGCATGCTACGATAATTACTGCGATTATCACAAATGCCAACGCCTGCTCGGGGAGGTCGACGATTGTAAGATATTCAAGCGTTACTTCGAGACAATCTGCCCAAATGCTTGGATCGAACGTTGGAATGAACTGAGAGAAAAGAAAGCTTTTCCCGGGCCAATTTAAAATTCGAGTTTGTTTTTCATATGGTGATTTAATGCGATTATTAACTTATGAATAAATTCGTTGTGTACTGTGTACCGGTTCTGTTTTCTTCTTATAATAATTATTGGTATGCATGTGGCAGAGCTGCGTGGTTTCCGGCAGAGTAGAATTTGGACCACTCTTCCCATGCGGTGTCGTACAAGGCGACTAAGGGATAAGACTGTTTAACATCAGACAGAGATATACAGCCCAGACTCAGCCAGAGATGCATAGCTCGAGGCAACAATAATGATGGTGCAACAATGATAGTGAAATGTGGGTGTTAAATTCACCTTTGCTTTGGAGGGTTAGCCTCCGGGGATAAAGGCGTGATTGATGATGATGATGATGACATGCATGTTATCCGTACATGTAATACATTAAGATGTCAGACCAGCATGCAGGCACATGCTGTAGTATACATGTTTCGAACGATCGAACAGACTAGACAGCTGAATTCGCAGTGAGAATCACGCGAATCAATTGTCGAAACCGCTCAAGCGTTCGAAACATTCTTACAGCATGTGCCTGCAGCACTTCTTGCCCGTGGAAGTGGTGGCTCCAACAGATAGACTTCAGCGACGTTCTGGTTCTCCGAGCACGGATGACAGCTCAGGCCGCCTGTCCAAAGCAGGACGGTGATGCGAGAGTTTCCACACCTAGAAAGATCTGTTTATTATACACACACACACACTTACACCACACATATAAAAAAAATCCACTATCGAAACATAAAAAGAAAACAAGTAAAACATAAACAGTAAGATACAAAAAAACATAACCTAAAAATAACACCGCAATAAACATGTAGGTATATGAGGTAAGGATGTCGTGCCCGCGCCAACCCGACCGCAACCCCGCCACAACGAAACACCATCACACAGCGCACGCGTGCGACAGTATTGTCTGAACATAAGGGGGCCATATCAAAAGCTGTGTATGGACCAGAGATTATAGCAGAGGTAGGACACTACGATATTCCGTCCAATTGAGCAGTCCTTCTGGGGAAGTACCCCCGTCCTACAGAATACCGCGGCATAATGTTTGATTATTGAGTTCCCGACGGTGAGTAGGGTAGCCAGAGCTCACTGGAAGGTTTTTATGCTGTCAGTGGAAAGACCAAAGGCTTGTGCTGTACTCTCAATGCTTGCAGGGTTGGCAGCGCAAGTGTGACTCTCTTGGTTTTGCACGCGTCCATAGGCCACGGTGACCACTTTCCATGGCCGTGTGCTTGTCTGCCACCTAAGTGGTATTTAGCCGGGGTGCGAGGGAAATACCTCATTGAGTAAGTCGGTTACAGACCGACTTAACCATTTCTGTTGGTTAGCACTCTGCTGATGCGGAGACCAAATATGTAAGATACCTACTTACGCATAGGTAGAATAAAAGAGGTAGGTATCTATGGTGACTTGTATCTATGATTAATTAATAAAAAAAAAACTTGTTTACAATAAAATTTTATTTGTCAAACAATGTTATTGTTCCAGTGATACAGATTGCAAGTTCTAGAAAATTATTTAGTTACTTAAATTGTAGTTATAGTCGGGGGGGTTGTATTAAGAAAATTATTGTTTACTTTTATTAGATACCAATCTATAGGTAAATAAATCGAAGTGCTTCATAATGTGTGATGATCTAAATAATGTACTCGAGACGCAAAGAATCGACCCCCGCTATCCATTTCAAAATCAAACCCGGTAAGTAGATGGCCGAAAAAGCAGACGGTATGAAAGCTCATATGGGCAGTATAAAGTACCTAAGCAGATTTATTACAAATGTTTATTCCCCCCCCCCCTTCCCCCTCTTGCCAGCAAAAGTAAGCAAAGCTCTTACCACCCTTCCCGCCTTACGTATATGTATATGCCTATTTCTTTTCGTAATGTAGGTATGGGTAATGCATGCCATATTACTACTACTGCTTACGTAATCATTATCTAGACCCCCTCCCCGCCAACCCCATTTCGTCAAAAATAAGCAATGCAAAGACCCCCCTCTCCCTTCTTTAGTGCTTATGTAATACTTGAACGGCTTATTAACAGACCGCCGAGTAAAACACCTAGGAACCTAAAACCTAGATAATGTTGAATTATAGTGATCTAAACATATACATGGCAAATTGCGATTGCGGTGCCCAATCTCAGTCCATACCGACAAAGACAAGAACTTTTAATTTATTGTATTGTATAATTTTATTTTATTTAGTTTGATTTGATTTAATTTGATTATATATAGACATGTACATTGCATTTTATATAAAATGTTGTCTATTGTATGCCTTGAGGTAGAGAATGGAGAGACTTAATATAATTATTACTAGGTAGGTACATCACATTGTAACCACCCATTTTCACAATAAATTGATTTGACTTTGACGACCTCTGTAGAGCAACGAAAAGCGCTGTTGCTGTGGCCAAGTTTTGGGGCAATAAAATATAAATGCCAGACCTGGCCTCGAGGAAGAAGTGATCTAAAGTATATTGTATATGAGGCCTATGATTAATTTACACAAATAAGAAGTAATTAATGGTCAAGTAGGTATGGTCATCATAGTGTCATAAATAAAAAATTGAGTCGCGATCGTAACCCACGTGAAAGTCAAAAAAAATTAGTTTAAAACTAAAACCCGACTACTGAAAAGTTTTAATAAATATTTAGGATAGCAGTGTTCGTATGACACTTTTCCCTGCAATGTATTAATTTATTAAACTACCTAATTGGCATTTCAGTAGTCGGGTTTTAGTTTTAAACTAATTTTTTTTAATTTGCAGCAAGTGCTATGTGCCTTTCAGTTGATACTAAACACGACATATTTATCTCAATTTTATATTTTAACATAGTATTTTATGACGGCTAGAGGGCGTCACATTAGATTCAGTGATACGTTATATAGCCTATAACCAGCGGACGACAAGGTGCTTCTAACGATACCTCATTTATCCAGTTCTGATTAGTGGTTGAGGAGACAGAAGAACCTACATACATAGCATTTCAAAATCATAACTCTCATACATAGCCTGTCAAAATCATAACCCTCATACATAGTCTGTCAAAATCATAACCCTTCTTTTACTTCGCCAATACATGACACGATGTTTGAAGATACACAATTTTTTTCTTCGTACTAACGTTAATCCCAGTCGCATCCCAAGCTTCACCTACCTAGGAGTCTTGTGTTCCGGAACGACTGCAATAGATGTTCGTATGGCACCCGGGACCGAACGGCTTAACGTGCTCTCCGAGGCAGACCATTGCTAATATTTATGCATACAAATATTTGCACTGAGCGGGGATCGATCCCGCGCCTCCTGCGTACCCGGTGCGTTCACTAGCGCTATGCCACAGAGGCTGTCGATATACTAACATGAAGATACTCAATGACTTCATTTATTTTAGGATAGGTGTACAAATCTATGCCACCAAGACCCTTGAGGCCAGACCAACCTCACTTGCACCCGGTGCAACTGCTGATGGAAGGACGATAATCTGGCACAGGTTTTCCAGTTGATATTGGGTCAGGAGAAGGAATTAGTCGACCCGGGTATCTTATTGAAAGCCCCGTATGCGATCGGGAACCATAGGAAGATGATGTAGTTCCTACAGCATTGTGGCACATATTAAGCTGTACCTAGCTACACCAGCAGTACAAACAAGGCACTTGCTTTTTAATCTTGTATTCTTTGAGTAACTACGATATGAGTGTCCAGTGACTCTTCATATCATACCCATCTCATCGAGAACTCAGGATTGTATGTGTTCCTTCCTACCAACCTATATCAAATTTAAATTGGAAATTTTAAAAATCTCCGTCACAAAACAAATTCTCCAAACTAGTTAGTTAGCTCTTTGATACGATGATAGTTACAACGGGGGACCCTAACTGGTAAAGTACTCTCTATCGCTTGAATCAAAATATTACTGAGTACCTCAAAGTTAAAGGGCTAACTAACACAATTTATTTTCAACTCTGAGAATGTTTTGGTGACGGGTTGTTTTTTAAATTTTTAATTTAATATTTATAGCACTTAGGTGGCAGACAAGCACACGGCCCACCTGATGGAAAGTGGTTACCGTGGCCTATGGACGTGTGTAACACCAGAGAAGCCACACTCGCGCTCCTGACCCTGTAAACACAGAGTTTATGTGCCGTCAGTGTAGAGGACAAGCCTTTAGTCATTCCACTGACTGCACAAATTCTCCAGTGAGCTCTGGCTACCCTACTCACATCTCTGGGAACACAACACGAAGTTATTATAACCGCGGTATTCTGTAGGGCGTAAATATGATACCAAAATTTCCCAAGAAAATCACCTAGGCATAATTAAATTAATCAAATGCCTATATTTATATTTTTTTTATGATACCCTCTGTAGTGTGACAGTAGTGAACGAGAATGGTATGCAAGGGGCGCGGGTTCGATTATCGCTCAGTGCAAATTTGTATGCGTGAATATGATTAATTTGCATAGGTACATTTATGCCTCAGAGAGCAAGGTCACGGTTTTCATACGAATATTTATGGCAATCGTTTGTAGTAGGAACCCTAAATTACAGCAAGCATTGTTTGTACCTAATGAATGTAAAACATAAGAAAATATATTTTTTTAAAGATTTTGCTTGTCTGTCTGTTCCGGTTGAACTTTCACCGGTGGATAGCTGTTCTGACAATGTTTTGGATTTCCCCTCATCCCGCAAGATCGCTCTGTCTAGGGTATCGTTGACAGACTGTATGTAGTATGAATCATTACACTGTGATAAAACAATTAGGGCTAATTAAGTCTTTTCATTTGATACCAAACTTTTTTAACACGGTACTTTATAGCCACCAGAGGGCGTCACATTTGCTTCAGTGACACCACATATATAGCCTCTATCCAGCGGACAATCAAGACGCTTCTAATGGTACCTCATTTGTCCAATAAACTCCTAATAAGTATTAAGATGAGGAGCTGCAAACAGAACAGAACAGATGAATATATTTATATAAATATTGCTCGATTCATACATCTTAGACATCTATGCGCTCTATACGCAGTATACGTTTCTTGAATGTATTTTGAAGATAGCATAGATCAAAGCCGGAAGCATATTCCTCGCACTCCGGCCGGTTAGGTACCTACCAACCTTATTACTTAATCTACATTAATTTGTTTCAGTGCATGTTACGACAATTACTGCGATTTTTACAAGTGCCGACGTTTGCTCAACCAAGCCGATGAATGCAAGATATTTAAAAGATATTTTGAAACAATTTGTCCGAAATTTTGGATTGAACACTGGGATGAACAAAGGAAAAAGAACATATTTCCCGGACCACTTTAAATAATATAATAGCTATGTATTATACCTACCTACTTGTAATTAAGTACTTAGGTAACTACTTAGTTAACAATTTCTAAAAAGTATTCGGATGTATCACATGCCAGACAGGATTGATAATGACCTCCTACTGAAACTAATAGAAAACTAAGCTTGGAGTAAAAAAAGAGATCCAAAAAAGGAACCTCATCCTCAGCTCTTGAAACTTTACCTTAGCTAAACGACCATTTAATTATGATGTTATTTTTTTTTCCAACTGGTACGGTACATGAATATAAAAAAAAACTTCAGTTCAAGGTCAGACATTTAATTAATATTTTTTCGAATTTTAAGTTCGTATTCGGAATAAAAGGGTAACTTTTAGACCATTTTAATTTTATATAAACTTGTTGCTGTTGTTTGTTTTGTTCTATCTTTTAGATTAGATACAGTCAGCGTCAAAAGTTAATGATTGAATTTCGTTTACCTATTTTTGATCATGAATTTGCCCAGCCCTGGCTACCTCTGTAGCCAGGGCTGGGCAAAATACATACTGTACTGTAATTGAAATACTAATTACAAAATACCTCGACCTCAGGTATTTAAAATATTAATTACAAATTACATTTTAAGGGAGTATTTAAAATACAAATACATAATACGTATTTGTATTTTAAATACGTATTTGAAATACTGCACAACCCTGACTGTAGCTTAATATATACAATATTGAATAAGGTATTATTCATATTTTCAGATTAATCCAAGTTGCTGATTAGCAAATATTTGAAAAGTTGCACCAACTAGTCTATTTAATCCTAGTAAATTGATTGTTAGATTAATTTATCATACTTACATAATCATGTTTACCCACGACGAGTTAGTTATCGAATCTTACTATATTTTAATCAGTTTGTATTTAATTTTGTTTTAAGAATACCTTTTTATATTTTAGTTTTCATACTTTGGTAGTTAGGTATTTTATCTTACACTTGAAGTGAGTCCAGAGTGACTGTAGTATTTAAACTATCATGGTCACTCACATCAGTATCAAAATAAACGGGATATTTAGCATGTTTCATTGTTTTGAGTTTCCGATATTTCGGCGCTGTTGCAAGCACCATGATCACGGAGGAACTAGAGTAGTGGCGGTGAACAAAGAAAAAGTTTTTTCTACGAGTAATTATATCGATCTACCCTCTTTCGAGTTCTTTTACTACGCGTATCTGCATTACCACTGCGACGGACTACTGGATGCCAGACGTTCGGCAGTTGAAACCCATTCTCACGATTGCAATTTTTATACTTTTTGATTTCAATCGCTTCCCTAACCACTCTTGGTATATTTATTTATTTTTAACTTTATGCACAGTTTATTGTACAAAGGCTGACTTAATGTCAAAGGCATTATCTGATAGTATATCTTTGGGTGATGCAGTGATGCATTGAGGGAGGTTGAACTCCTCCGAAACGGCTTGACCGATTTTCATGAAATTTTGTGAGCATATTGAGTAGGTCTGAGAATCGAATCTATTTTTCATCCCCCTAAATGTTAATTGTTGTCCACCCTTAACATTATATGGCAAAACGGGCAAAACGACGTTTGCCGGGACAGCTAGTAATGATATATGAATATTGTTACGTGCACGGGGTACAATTAAATGCCGTTGACTCAACGAAGAGATTTATTAGCTCACCACAAACTAGACAATTAAATCACTAGCACACACAGTACTCTTTAACAGTTCCAGTCGCTCAGTAGTTCACAGTAGTCCACAGTCGTTGCTCAGGTCGTAGGTTGAATCTTCTTCGGATGCTTAAGCTCGCTGTGTTCGTTATCGAATTCAAAGACAGAATTAATGGTGTCGCTATGCGAGCGTGTTATTATACCTCTCAATTAGGAGGGTCGAATCATCTAGAAAATACGCGAGCGAAAACTACCTACCTACTTACTAACTTCTTTTAAAGTTTGCCGCTGTCGCTGACCTTCGAGTTCATTCTCGATATTTACCTATTCTTTTTCTCTCGTAGGTAGGTTGTGACTTTGTGTTGACGATTCTAGATTTTTCTATGCCAATCGGTAGAGTACCTCGTCACTAACAATGCGTTTTTATTTCTTGAAGATTCGATCACTAGTTTTCGAGATATCGACTTAGTCGTCGTAACAATATATATTATATACATATATTGTATATAGTGGCGTTCTGTCAGGAGCATCTGAGGGTTATGTATCTCGATCCAGTGGTTCGTACCGGACTCCAATAAATGTTGAGCGATTGCAGATTTATGCGGTTCATTGTTTTAGACTGCCCTGATGTGTTCCTTGATTCGGCATGTAACCGTTCTTTTTGTTTGTCCTATATAAGAACTGCCACAGCTACAGTCAATCTTGTACACTCCCGGCCTGGGCAGTAGGGAGCCATCTTTGGGTGAGCGCAGGCATTTCGACAGCTTTTTCATCACACTCCAGTTCCTCCGTGATCATAGAGCTTGCAACAGCGCCGAAATATCGGAAACTCAAAACATTGAAATATGGTAAAAATCCCGTTTATTTTGATACTGACTGTAGTAGTTTTATTAAATATTATAAATCTATTTATTTCGCGAAGAAGTTTATAATTGTTGTTTTGTGTTTATACTATCGATTTTATATAGTGTGTTTTGTGAGAGAAAGTAAAGAAAATACCTATTGTATTATTATGAAAATTAGGTGTGCTTTTATTTTATATCCACTTTTTAACTGTTAATGGCGAACTAACATAACATAACATAACATGATTTATTATCCTTGCGTCAGTCCCTATCGCCTATACCTCGGAGTCCGACTTATACCATAAAATGTGGCTTGATTTTCTTGACTATATTGATAGCGAAGCGACTGTCGCTGACCTCCCAACCTGAGTTGTGTGAAAAGAAAATAATTATGCTCAAGTGTATTGTTGCTATGGCACAATTAGTAGGCGCTTAATCGTAAGCAGGGGAGCAACTAAGCTGATTATAGTTCTCTCATTAAATATCTCTGTTATTAAAACCTTACTTTATCTGACAGTGTGCTTGTCTGCCACCTAACTGGTATAAAAATACACTGAAAACCGATAGCATAGCTCCGACAAGTAGGTACTATGAATAAGGTTGAGGTTGTATTCTAGGGTAAATGTACAGTACTACCTACTATCTAGTGGGATTAATATTTTTCCCCAACATATACCCCACTAGGATAATTGGTACCCACCTACGAAGGTTAAGAGATGCTGAGGAGCACTGAGAATTTAAAATCGCCATTGATTGCTCACTGCAACTATGTATGGCAAGAAAGAACTTTTGTTTGGTTTTCGTGGGCTAAATATGAAGGTGCCGGGTCCGTCACGTGGTAAATAAAGGGAACACGTGGACTGTCATGCTATACGCAGCGGTTTCAGCCACTCGCAGGACAGCTGAGAGGCAGCACAATTCTGCGTGTATGATAACGCTATTCCCTTGATGAGTGAAAGCTCCACCATCAATTTGGTATTTTAAACAGACATCTCTACTTTAAATTGACAATAAATAAAACTGAATATGAAATTAAATAGTTTTAATTTCCTAGAACATATACATAATGGCTATTAAATAAAAACCTCTCACTAATTAACAAGTCACTGATTTGCAACTTAGATCCTGCCGGGGAAGTTGCCCTCTGCACGCTGGGTGTCCCACTTGTCTACCCACTCATTGGGGCACAGGGACTTGAAGACCCGGTGGAAATATTGGCAGGGTTCGTAGCTTTCGCCTCGCACCTTTTGGCAGCGGTGGAAGTCCAAGTAGCTCTGGTAGCAGTACCTGTCGATTATAAATGGGTGTAAATGTTGCAATATTAAGGCAAAAGGGTAGTTGAGAAGAAATAGGAACTAAAGTTATTAAGGACAAGACTGTCCCACAGATTATATGAATTTTTGACATGAAAGTAGACTGGTAACTTAATCATTTGGTAACATTGGGTCTTTCTATGTATAATATGTATGTATTTACAAAAAAAAAAGTATTTAAGTATGTTTATCCGCATTCTAGATTCCATAACACAAGCTAGTTAAGCTATGCTTACCATGGGTCTAGATAGCATTGTGTAGAATGTGTGGAATATTTATATTCCTTTATTTATCATACCCCAAATAAACTTGGGATAAGGGCAGGAAGGAGCTGCCCTTGTCCCAAGTTTATTTGGGGTTGGGTCATAACAACCGACATAATCGCGAATTTGTTTTATGTATTCATGTTTTAATTATTTTGTATGTATTAAATAAATTAATTTATGTTTTTGAAATTATAAATTACAAAAAAAATTAGTATATGTTAAATTAAGTACTATCATAAATAAAATCATAATAATATTTATGTTTATTCAGATTGATATATTACAATGGTAAACGATTTATATAAGAGACCTGTCAACATGTGACAAATGTCCATTATGTTAAGTTCATGGTTTTATCATAATTCAATCAGTAAGTACCAACTACTTACCAATAAACGTGGGTGTTATCACAGCACTTGTCCCCTTCAGAATTAAGACCTGATAAGATTATTTCATTTGGCCTACCTGTCCAAGTAGTCCCGTTGGCTCAGACTGCAGAGGCTTGGACTGAGACTTGTAAATAATATTGCTTATGTTACCTGGTCTGGTTTTGGTTAGGAAACCGCGGGTCGAAAGGTGCAGTTTTGATGTCAGCAGCTGATTTGATCATCTCAGGCATTTTACTGTAACGAAACAATACTCATTGACATAATCCTTTATTAAATAATGAAATAAATCTAGACATTCTGGTACAATAAACAATCAGTTGAGAATAAACTCTTAGTAACATGTAAATACAATTCAGAGGTCACAAAAGAAAAATCTTAATCCTACACTTGTATCATTTCACAAGAGGTCTAGTTTTTCGTTCTTCTTCACAGGATGTTTCTCTGTACTTCTTCACTTCCTGCATGTAAAGTGACCATGCATCTTTAGGTGTATTGTCAGCAGTTTGTTCATCTATTGCTTTCGCTTTTTTAACTAATCCAGTCTTCAGGACCCTGCCACCACGTCTCTTACCAATGAAAGGCAACACAGGTTTTTTAATTATAGTTTTCTTTTCTGTTTCCTCAGCCTTTTTAGTAACCTCCTGCATCTTTTTGAACATTTCCAAAAAGCTACCATCATTTTTAATTGGAATTGGTATGGGTCTAGATTTAGAACTGGAAGCACCCATAAGTTGGTCAGGAGGGGGAAGCATTTCTGCAAAGTTTGGCCCTTCTACTTCAGGAGGGTCCCTATACTCAATGTCCTCGACAGCAGCAGCATCAACAACACCCGGGGGTGGTTTTAATTCCTTAGGAGGTGATTTAGTTTCCTTCTCTTTCTCCTGTCTATTCCTGTGCTGTTTCCAGAATCTCTTTCTATCTGCCACTGTGAACTGGCCACGCCGCTCATCCTCACTCGGCGAGCCACTGCGACTACGCGATCGAGAGCTGCGAGACCTTGAGCGAGATTTGGAAGCACTGGGACTCTTTGAACTAGTCCCTTTTCCTCTAGATTTGGAATGTCGTCGGGACCCTGAACGACTCTTCGATCGCGATTTCCTTTTATTCTTACGCTTAGATTTGGAACGTGACCTATGGGAGGCCACTGAGGAAGTAGAACTACTGAAAGATCGAGATCTAGAAGGACGGGATGACCGCGAACGTGATCTTTTGCGTTTCGAGGACCTTGGTGAAGGTGACCTAGATTGAGATTTAGAACTTGATGATGCAGTTCTTGCATACGTCTTGGGTGGAGTCAGAGGGCTTTCTCTGTCTGGTGAATCAGATCTACGATCCTTGAGTTTATACACTCTAGGGGGTGTAAGAGAAGGTCTTTCAACTTTTATCTGCCTCATTGGTGATTTAACTACATCCTTTGTTTTCCGTGGAGGAGTAGTCACCTTTCTTTGATTTTTATCTTTGCTGGAATGAGGTTTTGTATTCTTATTTTTCTTTTTGTGTTTAGGAGATTTACTGATAGACCTGTCTACACTTGGTGTTCTACCCTCTGGAGAAGCTTTTGAATCTTTTTCTCTAGGTGGTGGAGTAAAGTCTCTAGCTCGATTCTTATTCAATTTCTTATCTTTCCTATAGGATCGGTCCGATCCAGAAGATTCAGATGAGAAACTTCGTTTTTTCTTATCCCTTTTAGCTGGAGAATGTTCATAAGAGCGTGATCTGGAGCTAGACCGATCACTAGAAGAGTACTTCTTACGTTTCGAAGATTTACTCCTAGATCGTCGATGGCGTCTTTCCTCATAGCTACTATCTCTTTCTCTCCTGTTGTAAGGTGAAGCACTTCGCGACTTGGAACGATATCTTCGGCGATCGAATCTTTGCGAGTCCATAGGAGAACGCGATTTGTCACCATGCCTGGTTGGATATTCATATGCAGAGGTAGTCTGTTGAGGAAAAGCTGTGGCGTCAGGATACTTCCCATAGTAGCTACTGTCGGAGCGTTGATAGTAACTAGAATCGTAGTTATACGGGTAACTAGTGGCGGCGGCGGCAGCAGCGGCAGCAGCAGCAGCAGCGGCCCCATAGGCCTGATACTCGTAGGCAGGTGTGGCCCCGTAGTGGCTGTAGCTCACCCCTGTCCAGGGATCGGTGGTAGGCATCCCGGGCGCGGAGTGTCGGTCGTAGGCTGGTACTGGATGGCGCTGCCCAGCATAGTCGGCCTCAGCGCCAGGAGGGCCGCCGTCCCAGGCGGCATCCGCACCGTGATACGAGGACATACTTAAATGAGTCCCCTCGCATAACCTGCAGCAGTTTGTAGGTGCGCACACACCTACAAACAGAACAACTTTTTGGTGTAGAAAGCAGCTCTACATACCTCGCTCGAGAGACACGCTCGTGCATTGCATTGATTACATTGTCATGTTTCGTTGTAAATAATTTTATGACGAGAAACAACAAAATTACGTAACACGAAGACGGGCGGAAATCGCGCCGATAAAGTATATTTTATGTATAAAGCGAATAAAAGAAATAGAGAATATTTAAGAAATACCTTTAATATTATGCTCACCTTGTTTTAATTTAGCTTTTAGGATAAATT
This sequence comes from Eilema griseolum, assembly GCA_963662185.1. Classification (NCBI taxonomy): domain Eukaryota; kingdom Metazoa; phylum Arthropoda; class Insecta; order Lepidoptera; family Erebidae; genus Eilema; species Eilema griseolum. Next base: position 1,602,729 of record OY759243.1, on the reverse strand, counting down.
ATCGTAAGAGAAAATGGCAGCGCACACAATCGCTACTCCAAAACCATAAACAATATAGAATAGATATTGGATAGAGTTGGAATCAAGTTGGAATAGACACACTGACCTGGGCCGGCAGTCTGTACACGAGATAGCGACCGAATTCGGATGTTAAGTACGTAGCGACGCAAACTAACCGAAATTCCCAAGTCTGTACTTAAAGTTACGATTTTTGTCGGTTGCCGTACCGAAATTCGTCGTTAACTTAACAAATTCTCGGATAGTACCTTAATAGCATAGACAAGCATAGAATTTGTCACTCTTACCCTTAGATTCTCTTTGGTTAACTGTGTAATTTGTTGACATTTTTATTATGTTTGTACAATTATGCTTTATGAATTTGTAATTGTATCTTTTTTGACTGTACAATTTCATCAAACAGAAAAATCTCTCCGCTGATTGATTTTTCACAACACCCTTACCATAGATTATTGTACATATATATAGACCAAACATAGACTCTGACATGGCAAGTTGACACAAGTGACATAACACACAAGCAAGAAGCCAAGAAGCCTTGAAAAAGAATTGAATATTTTTGGAGGTTGTAGGGAAATACGAGAAATATTATGGCTGAAGCGTGTTTAGCATGTAATTAGTTTACTCTAGAATATAGGCGGGAAGCGGGGTAATGCGACGGCAAGGTGCATGGATTCTGCGCGCTAGTGAAAATTATTTGAATTTGGCTGATGGTGAATTCCTATCATTGTATCGCATTACAAAGGCAATGTTTAAAGAACTTGGTGATGAAATAGCGCTATCACTTGAAAGAAAACGCCCTTGCGGGCTTTCTGTGGAGTCCTATGTAAGTTTCATTGTATAACTTGTACATTGTTTATCATTTATCTAATTCAAAATTATTATTTATCTAGAAGTACTTCATCTCATTTAATATATTGTAATTGTATAATTTATGTGCTTTTTATCATTTTAGGTGTGTGACACTATTCTGCTCATTTTCAATATAAATGCTCGATGGCCAGGAGCTCTGCATGATAGCCACATATATCATATGAAAATTCCCCAGTTCATGCCACATGAAGACGTTTGTTAATAACGGAGACCACCATGCATGGTTACTTGGTAAGTTTTGAGTCAAATAACAACACCTCATGTGTCAATATACTATTACTGCCAGTGGGGATGCTGTTGACAAGACGAGTGATCACCCTTTCTGTGTGGACTATTTCTCCTATATAATGACTGTCATACATGTTAACTGCAACCAACGGCTTAACATTTTTTCTGACGCACAACCAAACCAATGCTAATACCCTTATTCATACAAATATTTGCACAAAGCAGCAGCTGCATTTAATACCGTTACACCACAGAGGCTGTCAATGTGTCAATATAACAATTATAACATATATTATATTTTGATTTAATCCACAGGTAAGTAAGTAAGTAAGTAAGTAAATCATTTATTGCTCGAAACACGGTATGTTACAATGGTGTTACAAAAACAAATAAGGTCCGACATGCTTCGCAGTTTCTCTGCATGCAAAATCCATTGAAAATGTTACATATTCGATTGATGATGATGTAGGCAATTCAATTGTAATAAAATTAAAAATTAAAAATAGAATACATATAAAATGTCCAAAAATGTCAATATTTAGTGTCAAGAATACATGCAAGTATAATTTATTTATTTTTTATATAAAAGAATACACAATACCTACCTACTAATAATTACACATACAATAATACATTAAAAGTCAATACAATAAGTCCCACATAATACATTAAAATGACATACATTAAAATCATCATTTATCCTCAAGAAACTCCTTGACACTATAATAACACTTCTCAATCAGCCAGGTAGTTAGTGCTTTCTTAAATTTGTTGAAGGTTAGCTCTCTAATGGGTCTGGGTATGTGGTTATAAATTTTGGCTGTCATATAATGTGAATTATTTTGATGGAGAGAAGTTTTACAGCTAGGCAGCAGAAGTTTCGTGGTATCCCTAGATTTGTACAACTTATCTTCACTGGCCTTTTTAAACAACTCCGGATGCTTCCTTACAAATATGCCAATTTCCAAAACGTATAGTGACGTCAACGTCAGCAGCCTAAGACTTTTAAAGGCTGGTCTACACGAGTCTAGTGGCCCAATGTTCGCCATAGCTCGAATACATTTTTTTTGACATATAAAGACCTTTGAGATATGATTTGAGTTACCCCATAACAATAAACCGTAAAATAAACCGTAAGTAATAAAAATAAACAAAATAAATAAGGTGATGATGGATATCCACTAGAACCATGGCCGATGACCCCAATGATGAACCAGCCCCTTGGCCTAACGACAAGTATACACTGAAGACTGTGTATTACACTGAACTGACACTATGGTGGACATCTGTGGCATTCCACTGCCCCAGAGAATCATTCAGAAACATTATTTTCGATTGTTTTCGCCTTGTCAACTGCAAGTCAACCAAGTGGCCAAAATTATACATCAGCAACACTTCAGAGGTGCCATATTACAAGACTGTGCCGACCCAGTTCTTGAAAATGGTAATTATTGTACAAGTAACCTTGCGAGTACCATAGTAGTACATAATATATATATACCCCACTGACACACAAATATGTAACTTACATGCAAGACACTACAGTAATGTTCTACGTGAAGTAGGAAGTGGTTTTTTCTCTTTCATACTTAGATGTGTGCTATGCACTTGCAAATTAGTAACTACTATAATATAAACTAACAATCCCAAACCAACATTCTGCAGGCATTTTCTGCTTTTCATGGAACTAAAGGTTGTATCCATGAGGCTACAGTTTATATCAGAGGAAAATTGTATAATCCTTTTGCTATCTATTATTATTCATTACAAATGCCAGCAGCTGTCACTCAAGCTCAAGTGGTGGATCCTTTCAGCAGAGAAGCTGTTAACCGGACAGATGGTTAGCCCTTCTGTACGGGCTTTTGCCATATATAACGACTCCCATAGATGTTAGTATGGCAACCGGGGCAGACAATAGGCAGATACACAACCATTGCAAATAGATATATTTGATTTATTAATTATTAAAATTAAAAATTAAATTAATTAAAATTAAAAACTATTTATTGTCACCAATATACATTTTGAAAGGTACATTGTCATCATCATCTTTGTGTAGACATACTATACTGATTGCATTGTTACCTCGCAGTTCAGGGTCCGCCTTCGGCTTTTTCTCCTCCACGACGTCAAGCCTACTTTCTTTACCTGGACCTGGTGGGAGCCCCATTGCCAGGCATTTGTTGCCTCAAAACCTCCTGCTGGTTACCTAGTTGAATATCCCCATCCCACAGAAGCTGTCATTGCAATAAACTGAACATATTTCCCAAAAGTAATATTCTTTAGGGATTTACTGTCTTTAATAGAACCAAATGAAATAGCGAACGAAATGAAAATATTGTAATCCTATAACTATCTATTTCTTTTCATTGCAGATGCCAGCCGTTGTTTGTCACTCAACTCAAGCCTGAGGAGAGGACACCCATAGCCGAAGTCATAACAAAATGTTACAAAATGAAGACTGAGAAAATTTTATTGTCTGTAAAAACTTAATAGAAACTTTTTGTATTAAGTACTTTGAAGTAATAAATGCACAAGATATGAACCTATATATATATATATGTTTTATTTAATTTACCTATATAGAAATCTACTTACTACCTACCGATAATCTTTGTATGAACTCTGCAGTAACTTATATTGTGTTAGTTACTAGTCCTACAAACATGAACATGACAGTTACTAATAAGCATCCATCCGAATATAATTATCTATTTTATGGCCTTGGGAAGTTATTAAATATGAAATTGAGCAATATAACACACATTTCACCAAAAGTCTACAAATAATAACTTGAAGCTCAACCAAGTTCACCAAATAAGCATCCACCATCTTATAATTGTATTTTATCATGAAATTGAGCAATATAGCATACATAGATCACCAAAAGTCAACAAATAATAATTTGAACCTCAACCAAATAACCATCCATCATCTTATAATTCTATTTTGTCATCCATTTCATAACCTTAGAGATTATGAAACATAAAATTTAACAATATAACATAAACATATCACCAAAAGTTAACAAATAATAACTTGAAGCTCAACCAAATAAACATCCATCATCTTATAATTGTATTTTATCATCCATTTCATAACCTTAGAGATTATTAAAATGTAAAATTGAACAATAAAACATCATTATCATCTAAATAATAACTTAAAGCTCAACCAAATTCACTAAATAAACATCCATCATCTTATAATTGTATTTTATCATCCATTTCATAACCTTAGAGATTATTAAAATGTAAAATTGAACAATAAAACATCATTATCATCCAAATAATAACTTGAAACTCAACTAAATTCACCAAATTAGCCTCCATTTATAATATATAATACTTATTTCCTCAATGTTGCCCAATTTCATATTTAATATTCTATTAAAAACATCAACAAAATGTGGACAAATAATAACAAATAGTTAACGACGTTAACTACTTCGCGGGCCTTCAAGAATGCTCGCATTCTTTACGACGAAATTTGTTAAGAAACCGACAATTTTTGTTAACTTGGAAGTCGAGACTTGCTAATATTGCCACCGTACCAAATACCGTCGTTAACTCGCACCGATACATGTAGAGACTTGCATCCCCCATACATTATTGCTCGCTTAGTCGCTACCTCAAAATGTACAGACTTGGGTTTGACGCAAAGAAACCGAATTTTGTTGTTAACTTTACTTACGATTTCGTAAGATAAGTATTAACGACGAATGTACAGACTGCCGGCCCTGAAATAATACTTAGAGGTCAGTGAATAGACCAATAGACAGAGAACATACATAGAGTAAAGTAATTACGTTGCTAAGGTAAAAGCACCAATGGTCACCAATGACATCTTTACATCCTTTTTAACTGTTACAGCAACATGTACAATGTGTATCATAAATAAAATATCATGTTTAGTCAAAATCTGTATCTTTAACACAAATCTTGAGAAATTCAAAATTTGCTAACGACATTGTTGCGAAACTTTGAACATACCTTATAGATGCCATTAGGCGTCTTTTAAGTCAATAGTCATGCAAATCAAATACCTATATAGTTACTTTTCTTAATATAAAGGTTTTTTTTTTATATAGGACACGTCAATTGGACTTCGCCTTGCCTGATGGTAAGCTGAAGGCAAAGTCCCAGAAAAGAGGGTCACCATTACTTACACATACCGTGTGACAATGGTGACACTCAGCTTGACGGCCTTATCATATGCTTTTTCACGCCCCGCTTAAAGGACCCGGGACTGTAGGAAGAAGGAAACACGTGAGCTGGTAATGAATTCCAGGCCTTAATGGTGCGACAGAGGAAAGAGTCTCCGAACCGCTTGGTTCTTGATCGGATGTTTTGCACCGTGTGCGGATGACATCTAAGACCTGCACGCGTTGTCCTGTGTAGGAAAGGGGAGGGTGGGACTAATTGGAAGAGCTCATCAGAATACTCCCCATGGTACATACGGTAAAATACAGCCATGGATGCAACATCTCTACGCAGCTGTAAAGGTTCTAGGGTGTTCGTGATCTCGGGATTCCCAATGATGCACGTTGCTGCAACCTGTCGAGAGCATCTAGTAAGTACTTTGCTGAACCATCCCAGAGATGCGAGCAGTACTCCACACAAGAGCGAATTTGTGTCTTGTATAGAAGACACCGCTGCTCCGGCGTGAAAAATCGTCTCACTCTGTTCAGGACTCCGAGTTTTCGTGAGGCTGTTTTGATGATGCTTTCGATGTAGTTTTTGTTATTCGGGTTGCAGCGAACATCCATACCTAGGATATTGAGATTGTCCTGCAGTGGCAGTGGCGTGCTCTGAAGAGTGGGGAGGGGAAGGAAAGAAGATACTTTTGCTGTAAACGCACATGCCTGCGTCTTCTTGGCATTGAACTCAACCAGGTTCTCAGAGCCCCATTGAGAAATGTGATTCAGGATCCCGTCAAGCTCAGTGACAAGAAGCTGCCTTTTCTCTGCGATATCTGGCTGCTTGGCCGCAGGATGTCCATGATAACTCCCATGTAAAGTGCTATCGTCTGCATAACAATGAACATTGCCGGTAGACAGCATGTCGTTGATATGCGAAGAAAGAGAGTGGGTGATAAGACGGACCCCTGGGGCACGCCAGCATTAACCTGCTTATACTCCGAAGCTCATCCGTCACAAAGGACGCGAATACGGCGCCCCTGCAGAAAGCTAGCAACCCACTTGCACAGCCTAGAAGGCAGACCAAAGGCAGGTAGCTTGGAAAGAAGCGATTTGTGCCAGACTCTATCGAAAGCTTTGGCGATGTCAAGACTAATTGCCAGTGACTCGCCGTGCTTGTCCATAGCCTCACCCCAAAGATGGGTAACGTATGCTAGAAGATCACCCGTTGACCGTTTCGGTCTGAAGCCATATTGCCGGTCATTAATTAAGGAGTGATCCTCTAGGTGCTGCATGAGCTGTTTGTTAATTATGTGCTCGAACACTTTGCACAGCACTGAGGTGACGGCTATGGGTCGATAGTTGGCTGGCTCCGAGCGATCCCCCTTCTTGGGAATCGGCTGAACATTCGCCCCTTTCCAAGGCAAAGGCACTGTACCCGAACTGTAGGATAGCCGGTACAGGCGCGTAAGCTTTGGAGACAACTCCGCTGCACATTTTTTTTCGAAAGTGTCCACTATTGGTGCTTTTTTATAAGTGCTGTATAAGAAAACATAGGTACTTACTTAAACTAAGACGCCTCTTGTGTTGCACACGTCCATAGACTGGTTACGCGTAGCTACGGTAACCACTTTCCGTCAGTAGGTCGTTTGTTTGTCTGCCATCGAACTATGTACCTGAAGAAAATTATTTAAAAAACACAACTCAAAGGATGTGGGTGGTTAATATTCTTTGTTCTATCTGTGGGCACTACCGACCGCAGCGCGGAGCGCGCCGCGATTTTGACTTGTCAATTTGTATTGTATTGTATTTTTGTGTTCTGTGATGTTGTTTCACTGATTTGTTGTAGTTTATTTTGAATTATTGGATTCTTCTTATTGACTATAATTATAGAAAGTAGAAATGAGTAAATCCAAGATTTCTGCAGAATGGAAGAAGCGAGTCAAGTGCGAGTTTATGAGGCTTCGTCAAATTAAGGTACCGGTATATGTTATACAAAACAACGCAACAGTATTCTTGTCGTAAGTAGTTTGTATTATAACATTCGTTTTCAGAGATTCAAACGTGCAGATGAAGTGAAAGTAGCATGGGCACGCAATTTACGATTGATGTCCGAGGCTATAGAAACTCGTGATACAGAAAATAATGAAAGAGGTCGGAAACCATTTTGGCCGCCTCCTGCGGCCAGCTGTAATCATGAGAGCCTCATGAAAAGAGCTGAAGTCTCCTGTACAGACGGTAAGCTTGTCTTATTTTATTATACACACACACAATATACCTCAATTTAAAAGAAATATATTAACAAAAAAAAATTTATCCACAGCCTTCGGTGTGGTAACAACTCAACAAGTTCCAATACGCATCATAAATTCTGTCAATCCGATACCTACAATGTATACTTGGGCTCCTACTCAAAAGAATTTTATGGTGGAAGACGAGACTGTACTGCATAACATCCCCTACATGGGCGACGAGGTCCTGGATCAGGATGGTACATTCATCGAGGAGCTCATAAAGAACTACGACGGGAAAGTGCATGGTACATCTGCTTAACATCATTACTCTTTTGTCTGTGGACTGGGCCATTAGCATGATAGTCTTGAAGTGCCTAGTCTCAATATAGGCACTGAGCATGACCAAATTATTTCTATACATATCATACGACCTTATTTAGAATAAATATTAGCTAAAAAAACAGATAAATATTGCAACTTTTTTTAAAGTTATTAGCATTCAAAATTATAAGGCTGTATCTGACTTGAAAAGATGCATGTTATTATATGTGATATTGTGTTAATATATCACTTATTTGATAATGTTTGTGGATACAATGTGAATATAGCTTATTCTATTTGGAAAACTGTAACTCATGCCATACAGCTTGAAACAAATACAATCTGGTATAACTGGACACCAATTGTTCCCATGTAAGTCTAATAGATGATTACAGAAGACTGCAGCCTACCTAAATTTTTATATTCCGGTTCTGTCCACAGACTATCATACAATTATAATACACATTGGTGTGTGGTGCACACATCTGAGCTTATATAGATTTGAAATCTGCCTTATTGTCAAGTCCGTACTTAATTTAGTCCATTTCTGATTTTTGTTCATTGAGATATACATTACAAGCTGGCATATATTGGAATTTGATGTCTAATAATCTAATCATTATCAGAAATGAACAATCCTGTTTAGAGAAATATTTTTATATTCATTAATAATTATTATACCTTTGATTGTAAATTACTTTGAGGTATAATAAATTGTTAAATATTTAAGAAGATGCATGTTATTGTGTTTGGCAGTGTTTGCAGTATAAAAGTAAAAACTGATGGGCCATAATAATTTGTTACATGATTTTGTACTCAAAAGCATGTGCTACCCATATGCCACATGATTTGCACAGCACCTATCACTATTTTTGCACAGTTATGTGATTTTAATTATATATTTATTCACTATGTCCTTTCACTTAATTCTTTAAGTGCAAGCAGCACAGTGGTATACAGGTACAGATCTGAGTAACAATAAGCAAGGTACCAACATCTAACTTGTACTGGAAAGTAGTTCCCTTGAAATCAGTAATTCAGATGCCTTTTGCTGTCAATTATTATAAAAACATGCATTACCATATTGTACAGATTATTTTGTAAGGACTTGCGCTTCTGAACTATAGATAAGAGTTCTAATAAAACTGTCATAGGCCTTTGCTCACATTGTCACGCTTGTCGTGCTTTTGTCACTGCTCACAGATTTAGAGATTTAAGTGTTAAGGGTATTTATTAGATATATTAGAATACTAGCTGACTCGACAAAATTTATACCACCATATTTTTATTTCATGTCTGCAACACCCAACTTGAATTCAGATCTTGTTCTCTGCTGCATCTTCTGTTTTCTGTTTTATTATTCTATACAAACCTTGTACTGACAATAACCAGCACAATAAAAAGAGAATTATCTAAGTTGATGCAACCGTTTGGTAGATGAGCATATATGCATTTGGGGGGTTTCATTTTTATTTATATAGATTGTAAGCATATTTTATGTGAGTGTGTATGTACCCCTGATGGTGGCTTCCTTAGTCTGTTGGTTCTTAAGATACAGTACAGACATCTGCAATAATTTAAATGAAAACAATAAAATAAAAAAAATTACAAAACCAGTTTCTACATTACCGTGAGATTGGTAGTATAACAATTAGAGATGCTGAGAAATAATAATGCTAGAAATAGGACTACAAAGTCAAGGTCAATTGTCACCACAAGTAGCTCCGATTTATTTAACATAGTGTGATACTTCAATCAATCATTAAGCATCTCGCAGCCCACTTCTGGACATAGATCCAAAGTTGGGAGCCTTTGGCCTACTGTCTGCATGCTGGCCGGACGGGTCGGTACAGGTTTTTAATTCGAGTTTTTCTTCTCTCGCAGTGATATCGTCTGCGTGTTTTTACGTTAGTCGCCTCTTACGACATCCTTCGCATGAGTGGGGGTAGTGATTCTTGTATTCTTTCTCTGTCACCACACCGAGTGTGATACTTAACAGTGATGTATTAAACTAGGACCTTCATCTCTAATTTCCTTTGATGATTTGAAGTAAAACAATGGAGATACTTGTATTTTTTCATTTTGTCAAATGATGTACGTTACAATGAATGTTTCTTCGTGCAGGTGACAAAGAAGGTGGTTTCATTGACGACCAGCTGTTTGTAGCGTTGGTAAATGTGCTAATGTCGTATCAGACCAAGGAAGAGGTAGCTGAGGAGCGTAGGGAGAGGGAGAAGGAGGCCCGGGAAGCCAGGCTATCTAAGGAAGAAAAGGAGGTGAGATTTGAGTATTGTACAGTAGAGTAACAGTTATTTAAATATTTCTAAATAAGTTTCCTAATTGGTGCTATAATTGGGCAGTATTATTGGGGTTTTAATCTTAACATCAACATATTTGGAAGGTTGTATATCCATGGTGCTAAGACTGAGTTCACAAGCGTGGCATTACATGTAATCTGCTATGTTAAATTCAATTTATTGTATCTAAGTATACCAGAATATAGGATTGATAATAATTATAAGATAGCTACACTATTGCATTGACTAAAGTCCATAATGATAGTTGTAATGAGAAATAAATAATTAAAAATTACGAGTAGGAAAATAAGAATAGGAATTAGTAGGTAGGACACGGCGGTATTTCCGCCCAATTGAGCAGTCCGACTGGGGAAGTACCTCCGCCCTACAGAATACCGCGGCTATAATCACTTCGTGTTGTGTTCCCAGCGGTGAGTATGGTAGCCAGAGCTCACTGGAGAATTTGTGCTGTCTGTGGGAAGACTAAAGGCTTGTCCTGCTTTGTCTTCTACACTGACGGCACAGAAACTCTGTACTTACAGGGTTGGCAGCGCGACTGTTGGCACCTTTTATAGTGGATCAGGAAAAAGCGAGTTTATTCCCTTTCTTTTCTTGTTTTATTATCTCTCATAGAAATAAAACTGAGTTTTAGGTATACAAAATTTATCTATTTTAAACAATACATTCTTATTACATTATAGAAGGAGTCTGAAAAAGATAAGTCTAAGGAAAAAGAAAAAGAAAAAGATAAGGATAAAGTGAAAGAAAAGGAAAAAGATAAAAACAAAGATTCTGATAAAGAGAAAGATAAAACTAAAGATACGGATAAGGATATAGGAAACACTGACAAGGGTGACAGCAGCAAAGAAAAGGAGGATAGGCTGCCACTGTCTATAGAAAAGAAGATGCAGATAGCTAATGAGAAGCAGTTCCCTATATTTATCATATTCCAGGCGATCAGCATGCAGTTCCCTGACAAGGGTACTCCTCAGGAGCTCCGAGAGAAGTGAGATATTTTGTATATTACAGATCATAAATATCATTCATCCTAGCATTAATTCTTTTTGCAGCTGAATCTTTTGTGTCGGAGTCTGAGGTTTTCGAACTGTGGGTTTGGCTAATCTTCGATATTTTCCATGAAGCGACTGCCCTCTGACTTCACAATTCATTGGCAGTATCGAATTATTGCTGTTAGACCAGTCGTTGGACTTTTTAGGGCTCCAACTATTCAACTACCATAGATGTTCGTATGAAAACCGGGACCGACGGCTTATCGTGGTCGCCGAGGCACGACCAGACCAATGCAATTATTCCTCTCACAGACATACAAATTATTATTTATATAAAATCATAAAGACCTGACTAGCTTCTTCTTATGTAATGTAAATCGCGATGCCTCCTAACACAGGTATTAGTACTAAAGGAGTACCTCAAACACTGTTTTAGTACTAGCATGTAAGAAAAGATAATAAAATGATTTTTATTTGAATGCAAGTAAACATATTCATGTACACAAATTTTCACACCATATTCGTAGCAGTCGCGTCCACTACCTCCACGCAGAGGTGAAAAAAATAAAATAAAAATATCTCTTTCCTTACAAATTCTAAACTACATAACATAAACTCACGCCTATATCCTCGAAGGGGTAGGCAGAGGTGCTAGCACCCACATTTCGCCAGTTTATGTGTAGGTCCCAATGTAATAGGTGGCGAGCCTATTGCCATTAACCGGACACTTATAAACCTGCGATAAATACACACATAACTTCGAAAAGCATCGAAAAGTCATTGGTGTGTGCCATGGTAAAACCTGGGATCGAACCCGAGACCTCGTCTCAGCAGTCCATTACCCATACCACTAGGCTATCGCGGCTACGGACGGCTACGGACAATTTGATTTTGTTTCTACAAAATATGAATGCTTACGTAGTACATCATCTAAATGCGAGCGTATGTTCAGATACATCGAGCTGACGTCACGTAGCGACCCGAACGCGCTGCCGCCCGAGTGCACGCCCAACATCGACGGGCCGCTGGCCGAGTCGGTGTCGCGCGACCAGACCATGCACTCCTTCCACACGCTCTTCTGCCGCCGCTGCTTCAAGTACGACTGCTTCTTGCACCGTGAGTACTTGCCGCTACTTGTCTAGGCCTGCGATACCATAATACCTTTCGACATTCGACTACCGTTCGACGTCTGATCAGACCAATGTGCACTCGTTTACGATGACTAAGTAGGATTATAGCCGCAATTTCAAGTACCACAGACTCATACCATACATAAATTGATATCCCCGGTTAGATAGAGGCGAATTAACACCCACATTTCATCAATCGTTAATTCCGGGCGCTATTGTTGACTCGAGCCCTGCATCTGAGGCTGAGTCTTATATATCTATCTGATGTTAAACAGCCCTATCCCTTAATCGCCTAGTACGACACCGCATGGGAAGAGATGGGGTGGTCCAAATTCTACTCTGCCTGGAACAACGGCCTCCTACAATAGCCGTTCTGTACTGCACAGACTGCTTACTGTAACATGTGTAACCAGCACTCTGACCTAGTTGGTGTCTCGTGGTTACATCATGCATTTGTTTTGCTTCGGGTATGAGTGCTTCTGGGACCTTGCATCCTGATGGAATTTGTCTCTAAACACCAAGCTATTACAACTAACACACTATCCTGTCTGCACTACTTTACGTTCCTGCATCACAATTACGACCTTGGTCAAATAGATGTCCCACAACCAGAACATACACTAATTGGGCAATCTTCAGTCGGCTTGCCTTGTGCACCTCAAGTGTATTCTTCACCCCGGCAGAGTATTAATCCTGTGACCAGACTCTGCACTTGTTTCCCAAGCTCCTATATACCGATATAGGAGCAGCAGTACCGACTGCTTCAAGTACCAATTTCCTGAATTCTGGTCTAGTCGATGACGATGAGCCCATGTATCAGCTTCCTGCATTATTGGCCCATAATTGGGAAGGGTGCCGGCGACATTGTCATGCACATTGTGTTGCCCACGACATGATCTGTGTATGATTTATTTGTAAAATACTATTACTATCTGTGTTGTATACTATACAATCATGTTTATAAGAATTGAGGTATGGCTAGTGCAGTATGACAACTATTGTGTTACACCCCTCAGTAGGCTATGGTAACCTCTTCATCTCATATGCGCCGTAAAAAAGATGTCAGTAAAACATTAATTCCTGTAAACATAATTGTATCTGTAAATATTACCTAAATTCTTGTGATAGACGATGTAATATTAAGTTCTAATTCAAAGAAATCTTGTGGCTAAAAGCAAATGAAAAATAATTTTGACCGTTGTAGAAATTAATCTTCTAATAATTAACTCTGATGTTTAACTATATTTGTATTGATATGCTTATAAATCCCTTGACATGTTCTATGTTATAAATATGTTAAGAATTATTAGTTATTACGTAAACATGTATTGTGTAATATGTACTTGACTACTATAATGAGACAAATTTATCGCCAATCGTATATTATTCCTGCAATTATCTATAACATTCCATTAATTGATAAAAGAAAAATCCAAAAGACAGTTGATGAATGTCATAAGGTTGATATTGAATTAAAATCTGCTCGTGCATTTTCCGCTTGAATTAAAAATTATCTTCATGATTGAATGTTAAACAACACATGTGCTGTTTTATTGGTAGCTTTTCAATTCCAAACAAATTAATTCAAAAATCATTCCATCAAATATTAAGTAATACATAAGTTTACACACCTGCACAATAAAGGCGCTGTCATTCAGACGACTATTACTTTTATTTCAAGAAGACACATTGGCGAAGTTTGTATCATTATCGTCGTCAAGTTGCGCTAGGGGTTGACTAGTGTGTTATTCTGTTGCAATCAGGAGGTCAAGCGGCAGGTAAGGCCGTTACAGACAACCACATAACCATATTAATCAAATTAATCATTATTATTTTCGCTATTGTTTCAATGTTTATTCAAATAGGCTATTTGATAAGGTCTTCGGATTCTTCACAATACTTCTTAATATGTTAGTTTGTTTTGAAAAAATTTGCCTTGCAAAATAAGAAATTGCCTAACCAAACTGAAACTATGACTTTTCATTATTTCTAATTCCCACAGTAAGACAAAATATAAACAATGTTGTCCCAATTTTTACCTTTTCAGATTCCTCATTAAATTATAAATTACTTTTATTATGAACTATATACATGTAAATGCAACGTAGACTGAGATAAATGCGATATTCTCTTGCACTCCATACATTTGCACTACGCGCGACAGACGAGTGACGTCACTCACAAGTACGATTTTGTATAGAGCGTTTTCGAGCGGCGCAAGAAATCGAATTTTCAGAATCAAATATCTTTAAGACTATTTGTTTTAAGAATTTTTCACTTTAGCAGTTCATTATATTATTACACAGTGGTCATTTTTCAAGAAAAAAAATGGGTCAAATAGCCTATTTCATTTTAAATCTGGAGATGTATTTACCGCTTCAAAAAAACTATTATAATACTCAATGCATCATCAGCCTCAACTTTAAGGCCTGTATTCTAGAACGATACTTAGTTCTACATTTCGATTTATCTGAGCACAGAATATACAGATCGATAGATTTGACAGTGTCCACAAAATCTGTCCTCATATAAAACAAGAGTTTGGTCTGAGTGTCGATTTAGAATTCGTATTACAACCTTACACAACACAGTATCAACCTTAATATTAAAAGTTAAAACGTATGTATTGGTGAATTCATAATACATCTCTGGTGTGTGATTAAAATATAACTTTGTTGTATACATAATATTACACACACTATTTTTCATATTCAAACTTTCAACAGTTCTATCACATCTACCCTTTGAAAACAACATGCTCTTTCACTGAAATTCTGTCATTGTGGTACACTTTCGATTTCATTCAGTCTTTTCTCCAAGAAATATTCAAGTGTTCTTAAATTCTCTCTCACGAAATGTTCCACCTAACATTGTTTCATGTAATCGTTTATTTATTTATGTAGCACATTTTAAATGTACAAATTTAAATACAATTTACTTGTGTATAATTTGCCTATTATTGTATCATAATGTTATTTTATGCATCTACCTACTAGATATGCATTTTATGTTTCACTGTTCACAACTTCCAAAAATAGCTGAATGTTGTAAACCATTATGTGCAAGATATGATTGAGCAGTTATTTTTGCCATGATTTTATTATAATTATTGTGGTATAGGTAATAATTTGTTGCTTAGAGAAAAAATTTAATTATCTACTTCTAGCTGGTCGCGAAAACTGCAAGGCCCGCCATTCATTAAACTCATATCTATATATATCTTCATCATCTCAAAAATATATCTCTTACCTAAATAGTATACATCGAAATCTATTTATTTTATTTATTTATTTAATTTTTAGTTTTGATTTAAGATTTAATTTTTTTTATTTTCATGTGCTGCTCAATCATAGTTTGTCAAATCATTATGTGTTTAGTTTGCGACGACAAACATATACTATAATATTCGTATCGGTTAATCAAACAGGTCTGCAAGCATGCCACCCAGGCCCTAACTTGACGAAGCGCAAAGGGCCCGACCTAAAACCTTTCAGTGAGCCTTGCGGACCCAGTTGCTACATGCTTTTGGTAAGTTCATTTAATTATTTTTTTTTCTCAGACCACTGAATAGCGCAATAGAGCTTATTACACCACACAGTTGAATTGAGAAAAAGCATCTTCTGAAATATCGTATAGTTAAAACTATCGCGCAACTAAAAAAAGGGGCCCAGACATCGTGGTCCTGCAATCGGGTTTTTAGGACTTCTCTTTTTCATGCCCGTGGTCCTGGTCCGCCAGTTATACAATAAAATATAGATAGTGATATGGGGTGATATTACATATTTGCCTACCCCTTTGGAGTTCAAAAGTGTAATGCTCAGACGGGATTTGATCCCTCGACCAGTTCCTTACGTGGCTCGGTAGCTCAGTGGTCAGAACATACCTCTTGTAAAGGACGATTTAAGTCTCGTCTGCGGATTCACTTTTCCAATCTTCAATCGATCAACTAGCCCATCGCAGTCCGCTGCTGGACTAGGCCTCTCCCAATGTTGGGAGGCTTTTGGCCTACTTTTTCCACGCTGGCCAAATGGGTTGGTACAGGGTTTTTTTTCTAGTTTGCCTTTTCTCGCAGTGATATCGTCTGCGTATGTTTCCGTTAGTCGCTTCTTACTACACCCTTCGGATGAGATGGGGTGGTGATACTTGTATTCTTTCTCCATCACCACACGGATAATGAATGAATTGAAAAGTTAGAACACTAATTGCTTTAAAATAAAACCTTTCGAAGCTCTTTTCTAAATTCAACATTGCGCCATTATAATGTTCTTCACGCACACACAGGAAGGTGTGCGGGAGAAGCTTGCGCGGGAGAAGCTAGCGGGTGAAGAGGAGGGCAACATCAAGGGCAACAAGACTCTCGCCATTGACTCGCCCAACGACGCCTCCTCCGAGGATAGCAACGATAGCAACCGCTTCCAGAAAGGTACAGAACTTCATATGTTGCCTAGGCCACTGTACGAGAGTGTAACATTCAGAGTGGTATTTATACAAATGGCTTAAACAATGTACTGCTAACAATAAAATAATAATTGAGGTAGTTATACCCTTAATATTAACCTTTTGGTGAAAATTGAATAAATATTTTTGTTAATTTTAGCAATAATCAACTAAATTGATTATTTATGACACGTAATTGCACTAAATATATCCGAATTAATCGTATTCTAGAGCGTATTGACGTTTATATACTTTCTAACTCAAAAAATACGAGTGCATGCAAGTCCTTGACATAAGTTGTGATACGGTGACGTC
Organism: Eilema griseolum; assembly: GCA_963662185.1. Classification (NCBI taxonomy): domain Eukaryota; kingdom Metazoa; phylum Arthropoda; class Insecta; order Lepidoptera; family Erebidae; genus Eilema; species Eilema griseolum. The sequence goes on along the minus strand of OY759243.1, from coordinate 1,585,728 downwards.
ACTGTACAGTCGCAATTGCTCCACAGATATGTCAGACAGGTTAGATACAAAGCGATGTACTGTTGGCGCAGGTAGCAACAGCAACTCCAGCAGCAACTGGAGCGCGCGCAGCCTCGCGCCGCCCGCCGACGGCCCGCCCGACCCCGCCGAGCCCGCCTACAACGCGCTAGGTAACGAGTTCCACTACGCCGGTGTTACCCCATTACCCCCAGCAGCAACAACAACGGGACGCGTCCGAGGCCGCCTACATCGCGCTAGGTAACATGATTTCCACTAGGCAGGTGTTACCCTACTACCCCTAGCAGCAACTCCAATGGGACGCGTCGCCCGACCCTGCCGAGCCCGCCTACAACGCGCTAGGTAACATGATTTCCACTAGGCAGGTGTTACCCTACTACCCCTAGCAGCAACTCCAATGGGACGCGTCGCCCGACCCTGCCGAGCCCGCCTACAACGCGCTAGGTAACATGATTTCCACTAGGCAGCTGTTACCCTACTACCCCTAGCAGCAACTCCAATGGGACGCGTCGCCCGACCCTGCCGAGTCCGCCTACAACGCGCTAGGTAACATGATTTCCACTAGGCAGGTGTTACCCTACTACCCCTAGCAGCAACTCCAATGGGACGCGTCGCCCGACCCTGCCGAGTCCGCCTACAACGCGCTAGGTAACACAGTTTTCTACCAGGCTGGTGTTATCCCATTACCCCAAGCAGCAACCGACGGGATCCCACCGAGCCCGCCTACAACACGCTAGGTAACACAGTGGTGTACCAGGCCGGTGTTACCCCACTACCCCTAACAGCAACCCCAACGGACCGCGGCGCTCGCCCCCGTCTACAACGCATAACTAGCAACAGTTAATCCAACAGTAACTTGTCATGCTGAAGAACTGAAAATAACTATAACTATTATTCCATAGATTAGACAATAATAATATGATTTCAATTACTCATATTATTATTCTTTTAATGCTGTTCCAGGATTGACAGTGGGCGACATCGACTCGGAGTGGACGGGCTCCGACCAGTCGCTGTTTAGAGCTCTCCATAAGGTGTTCGTCTCCAACTACTGCGCCATCGCACAACTCATGCTCTCCAAGACTTGCCAACAGGTATTTGAACGCTCCGGAACTCCATACGGTGGACCCTGGACTACAGAGAGGGCAGCGCCTCTCTCACGTACTGACTGCTGCCCCCTGCGGCCAATTTCGGCCGAGGTTACTGTAGAGGCTCTCCGTAACTATACCGTGAGTGTGTGCGTGTGCAGGTGTACGCGTACTGGATCAACACGGGGCAGGAGGAGTGCCGCGTGGAAGCGGAGCTGACGCCGCCGCGCAAGAAGAAGAAGAAGCACCGCCTCTGGTCCGTGCACTGCCGCAAGATACAGCTGAAGAAGGACTCCGCCTCGCACCACGTGTATGTGCAATCACACGCACTTTATTTTGCTCTTTACGTGTGTACTAACCTCTTAAAGGCTAGGGATGACTTGGTTATTTTGGAATTGAACCGACCAAAAATCATTCAGTGCAGTTGAACGGAGTCTAAATGGAGTGGGTTTGGACTCAGAGGGGACTCATTGTAAGGGGGTTGTTTTGTTGGAATCGAAGTGAAGTCGGTATGCACTCGAATTGGAGTCGATTTGGACTCTGAGTGAAGTTGGTATGGAACAATGTACTATTTGACGTCTATCATATTAAAGATATGCAATGCTTTAATAAATATTAAAGATATGCAAGGTTCAATAATTTTACCATATCTTTAATATTTGTGCAAGTGCATACTGTAAGTTGTAAGTGTGTATACGTGTGGTGACGGAGAAAGAATACAAGAATCACTACCCTGACTCATCCGAAGGGTGTCGTAAGAGGCGACTAACGAAAAAATACGCAGATGATATCACTGAGAAGAAAAACTCGAAATAAAACCGTCTGGCCAGCGTGGAAACAGTAGGCCAAAGTCTTGAAGCATTGGGAGACGCCTATGGCCAGCAGTGGACTGCGATAGAATTATTGATTATTGATTGCCACTGTAAGTTAACAGTGTGCAATGTGATATAAAATATACAGTGTACTATGTGCAGTGTACAATGTACAATGTGCAGTGTACAATGTGCGGTGTACAATGTGCGGTGTACAATGTACGGTGTGTAATGTACGGTGTACAATGTACGGTGTACAATGTACGGTGTGCAATGTACGGTGTACAATGTACAGAGTACAATGTACGGTGTACAATGTACGGCGTACAGTGTACAGTGCACAGCGCGACACTGAGTGCGAGGTCCCCCCGCAGGTACAACTACACGCCGTGCGACCACCCCAACCAGCCGTGCGACAGCCTGTGCCCGTGCCTGCAGTCGCAGAACTTCTGCGAGAAGTTCTGTCAGTGCAGCACCGACTGTGAGTACTCGCTACAACATTCTCTATATTGTCAGGCCGCGGCCGCCAACTCTATGAGAGAGGATAAGCTATAGTTCGTTCGCGATAAGAATGCAGTAAGTCATCGTTGTCCTTCGACCTAGCCCCGCCCCCTATCCAATCAAATCTTCTAAAATTATAAGGTCAAGTTCACAATGTCCAGTTGAAGACATTGCTTCGAACGCAACGGTTGTGTCCTGTCATTTGTTTTAACTGATTTAAATTTTTAAAAATGAATACCTCACCAATTCGTAAAAATAAAAGTGGTTCGTTGATTCGTAGTGGAGAAAGAAAAGTAATTTACAATGTTTTTAAGTATTTTAAACAGTGTGATTTACATGTCACTGTTGACAACTTAGTACAAAAAACGTCAGCTGCCTGCGGTGTGTCCGAGAGAACAGTTTATAACATTCTTAGTGAAAAAAAGGAAAACAATACATTGAAATCGCCAGTGAAAAAAAGGGCCCGGAAGTCTATTGTTGATAAATTCGATGAATTAGACAAATGTGCAATAAGGAGAAAAGTACACTCAATATATTTTAATAATGAATACCCGACATTAAATAAAATGACAATGTGTGAAGCTGATGAAGATGTTCCAACGTTTAAACGTACCACACTTCATAAAATAATGCATGAGCTGGAATTTGAATTTAATAAACAGGATAATAGAACATTATTAATGGAAAGAGAAGACATTGTTTTGTGGCGGCGTAAATATCTCAGGCAAATCAAAGAATACAGAAAAGCAAATAAAACCATATACTTTCTTGACGAAACATGGGTAAACGCCGGACATGTTAAATCAAAAGCGTGGTTGGATACAACTATAAAAAACAAGAGACATGCTTTTCAAGACGGTTTATCTACCGGTCCAAGAGTACCTACTGGAAAGGGAAAAAGGTTAATTGTTTTACACATTGGTAGCGACAAAGGATTTGTGGAAGGAGGTCTATTAGTTTTTGAGTCAAAATCAACAAAAGATTATCATGAGGAGATGGACGGTGACAGATTCCTTGAGTGGTTCGAAAACATAGTGCTAGACACCAAGACAAGCTAGAACCAGGGAGCATTGTTGTCATGGATAACGCTCCCTATCATTCTGTCAAACTCGAGAAATTACCAACAACCTCTTGGAATAAACAACAAATAATAGACTGGCTAAAAAGCAAAGGGATACTCATGGACATGAGTTATTTAAAAAAAGAATTGTTGAAGGAAGCCGCAGAAATCGTCCCCCAATATGATAAATATTTGATTGATGAAATGGCTAGAAGTAATGGCATTGAAATTGTCCATTTACCTCCATACCACTGCAAACTGAACCCCATTGAGTTGGTGTGGGCCCAAATAAAAAATTATATTGCAGCAAACAATACAACTTTTAAGCTTACTGACGTAAAAAAAATATTTTATGACGCAATTACCTTAGTAGACGCTGATCGATGGAAGAAATGCTGCGAACATGTCGTACAAGAAGATAATATCATGTGGGATTTAGATGACGTCATGGAAATCGCTGCAGAAAATTCTTTTATCATAAATACTAACGAGGATAGCACTATATTGATTAAAATATGATATTTTACTAATTTTTTATTTACTTATATAAATTTATGAGATTTAACATTTTTAAATATACTTTTTTTGAATTTTAACACACTGTGAATACACCCTATGCACTGATGACTCACTGCATTCTTAACGCGAACGAACTATAGACGTGTAGCGGTAGAGGATGGTCAAAGCAACAAGTTATACACTTTATAGTATGCAGAATAGCGTCGTTTTTGTCGTAATAGTGGAGGCGTAATTTTCCTTTACAAAAGTAATGATGCTATGCTGCATACGATAAAGTTTAGATTTTATTATAGTAGGGGAGCCGATGATGTTTAATGTGTACTTACTTGAGAGTCGCGGAAACCTGCAAGAAATGGTATGGTAGATTAGGTTTTTAGTCCATTTTTAGTGGTGGGTTTATATAACAACATAATAAATTTATGTATGTAAACCTACCTTTAAAATAAAGACAAGAAAAAAAACGACCGCGCTAGCGTGAATTCAGACTTATTTTTTGCAACTTTGTTTCCACTGGCGTGGCGTAGGTTGATCTTAAATTGGCAAGATAAGCAAAATGAGACTGGTTAGTTAGTAACTAACCTCACTACATTTTCATTTATTTGCATAATCACAATAAGCTGGTCACTAAAATAAAATACCTATATTGTATTTTGGAGACTATGCCTATAGGGTCTCGTGGGAGTACTTCAATAAAAGGTGGCATACACTTATAACGTTTATTACCGATCACACAGAATGTCTCACAATATGTAGGACTTATAATCGAGTAACTAGAACACTTGATATTAACTTAGAATATCTATAAGTGGAGCGAGTTTATATGTGGCCGACTGTAGCGAGCCTATCGTATGAACTGGCTTCACGGAGCGCGGGGGCTCCGTCGCTGCCGGGCGAGGAATTCGCTGACGTTGCGTCTGCGATGCGACGCGGCTACAGTATTCCCCCCATATTTGAAAAAAAATTTACATAAAAGATTTTTTAAGGAAAAGTTGTCTATAACTAACAAAAGTTTCATCAAAATAGTGCATCATTACAAAGTTCTTAAACTATACATCGCATACGGTCTCCGTGCGATTTTTGCTGACTCGCACGCTCGGACGCCGCACCTGTGTTTACATAGCGCGTCCGGTGTCGCAATACTGCGCCCTGTTGTAACAATTATTTCATATTATCATACCGTGCATGCCAATATGGGTCAGCAGAGACCTCCTATACTACCTTATTATATACTTATTCTATACACATTCATGCCTATTTATTGGTAGCTGCCGTGATGACCCGCTCTGCTATATTTAATTACATCCCTGGGGGATCCTCAGCGTCCATCACGACAGCGCCTGCAACTCCATCCATTCATCACTACTCATCATACCTCCCGCTAGCATTCCTGTGATTTTAACTTACATACCTATATATCCTAGGTGACGACTACTTTGGAGAGTGGAATTGTTCTGGGTCCGTTGGGGGTTCGATCGGCGGTGACTGCTGCTGCTATCGTCATCTGTTTTCCTATCCAGTTTTTTGTTCTTCTATTACATTTCTTGAACGCAAAATAGGCTATGAGTACACCCATTATTGCTAATATTACGAACAGCACTATGTTGAACTTTGATATCTGGTACTGTATATCAGAGTTATTTGCTCCTTCTTGTGCAATGATGACCTGTTCTTTACTTTGATTTTTACCCATGATTATATACCTACATCTATCTTTTAACAGTGACGAAAGGCGAATGAGTGCCTTTTGAACTAAAGTGTCAGCAAATTAGGCAATTCCACAATCCAATTACAATATTGTTTCGTAACAGCTAAGTTGAATTACATTTGCGCGCATGCTATATGTTAAACCTTACTGGCCGCCTGATGGTACGACCGTTACGCGAGGTGCGAGTGTTAGCGTTTTCATAAGCGGATTCTTTGATTAAAATACCTTTCTGTGTGGTCTCTCTCTCCGGTTCTGACTCTGACTGTGTGTTAGGCTTGTTTGATTGGGGGCTAATTGCTTTGCTATTTTCCTGACTGTCCGTACTTAATAAGAACGCTGGTTTTACTCTATCAATGGATACGTTACTAATTCTATCTGGTAACTGGACTGTGAGGGTTTTGTCGGTACGAGTAATTACCTTAAATGGACCTTCATACGGGGGCTGTAGTGACTGTTTTTTTTACTTCTTTTCTAATAAATACATGAGTACATTTTTTTAGTTCTGGGTGGACAAAAATAGGTCTAGATGATCTCTGAGAGGCTTGTTTTGGTTTAATTCTACTAATTACTTCTTTTAGGTGTTGTACGTACTCTTGTGAATCGTAAAACTTTCTGTCCGTGTTATCATAGAATTCCCCGGGTAATCTAATGGTGCAGCCATAAACTAGCTGCGCTGCGCTTACATTAGTGTCGCACCTCGGTGCTGCTCGCAATCCCAACAATACAGTCGGTAATTCCCCCAACCAATTTTCGCTATCTAATTTAGCTCTTAGGCGGCCTTTAATGATCTATGCATTCTTTCGCACGCGCCGTTTGCTTGTGGATGGTAAGCAGTAGTGCGAATCTTTTCTATGCCCAAGAATTTCATGAGGTGCTTAAATATTTCGCTTTCAAACTGCCTACTCTGGTCACTTGTTAACCTTAGGGGACAACCGAAATGTGTGATCCAGTGTTCGAAAACTGCCTGGGCTACTGATTTAGCTGATATGTCTGTAATTGGAATACATTCAGGCCAGGCGGTGGCCCTGTCTATCATAGTTAACAAGAATCTGTGGCCTTCCTTTGAGCTGGGGAGCGGTCCTACTAGGTCTATGTGAATATGCTCAAAGCGATCGCACTCGGGAAATTCTCCCAGAGCCGATGTTGTGTGGCGGTGGACTTTAGCTTTTTGGCACCTACAGTCCGTCAAATCTAAGAAGTACCGTTTGACAGTTCTGACAATTGAATGATAGGGATGGGATGAAAAAATCGATTACTATAATATCCGAACTTTAAGAGATCGATTACTATAATATCCGAATTTTAAGAAATCAATTGTTATAATTAAATAAAAGAAATGTTTAGGATATTTTTTTATTCACTACTAGTACTAGTATCGTCGTCTTCGTCATCATCGTCATTTAAATTAATGACCAGTTGATTGTCCATTACATTATCAAAGTGTACGTCTCTTTCGAAGTCGTCCATTATTATTTTCTTTGTTTTTTGTACTACTTTACTCCAATCTTCCTGTGTAACTTGGGCACATGCTTCCTTTAATAAACCTTCCATTTTCTTGACACTGAAGGGTGGTTTTGTGTTGTGTCTTGCTGCATAACCTGTAAAACAATAATGTAACTATTTGATAGCAGACGAAAACCATTGTTTAAATTATAAATGTTAGAAGTACTCGTGTTATTATTATAATATTATAAAATATTACCTTTAACTTGGGCCCAAATCAGTTCAATGGCATTATATTGGCAATGGTACGGAGGAAGTCGTATGACTTTGTGCCCGTGCTCTTCGGCCAATTGGTCAATTACATATGTCGGTTTTGGTGGTTTATGCAATTTCACTAACTGTAATAATTCAGCTTTTAATAGTGACATGTCGGCATCCACTCCTTTTCTTTGCAGCCATGCCACCAAATCTGCTTTCTTATTGGCTGACGTAGGTGCTTTATCAATTTGCACAGAGTGGTATGGGGCATTATCCATTATAATTGTGCTGTTAGGAGGGATATTCTGTAATAAATTTAAGAACCACTCTCGGAACCTTACTGCGTCCATTTCTTCATGATACTCTTTAGTGCTTTTGGATTGGAAAGCTAATAAAGAGTTTTCCACGAAGCCTGTAGACGCTGACCCAGCATGACATATTATGAGGCGTCCACCTTTTCCTATCGGCACCTTCGAGCACGAAGCTTCAGAATCATCAGTCCATGTTTTCGGCACAGAATGGTTGGAATTTAGCCAAGTTTCGTCCAAAAATATTACATTATCCCAGTTTATAATTTGTTTAACTTCGCGCAGGAATGTTAGTCGCTGCATAATTATGTCATGTCGCTCCATAACAATTTTTCGTTTGTCAACTTTTTTGTATCTGAAGCCAATTCCTGTTATTACCGTTCTCAACGACTCTATGCTTCCCTTATACAGCCCGGCATCTTTTAAAGTTGCACATAACTTTGCCAATGTTGGAAATTCGCCTCTTGTAAAATACCCGTATATATGGTTTCTAATAGCATGACTATCGAATTCATCGATGCCTGTCACAGGTTTATTTCTTTTTCGTTTTTTCGGTGTGTGAAGTACGTTACTGTCACTCCCCGAAGGCCCATATTTTTCACTTAATATTTTGCCAACGGTGCGGCTACCAATACCGAGAGCTTCACCGACGCGATCCCGAACTTGTGTAACTGGCAGTAGAAGTCCACCATTTTGAGATTCACGCTCAAAATACTCGTGTAATTTCACCACCAATTCACGAGCCTGGCTGTTCAAAGTACGTCCTCTTTTCGACATTATTAATAAACACTTGCTTAGTTCGGAGTCCAGTATAAATATTGCCAAGGTAAACGGATAAAGAATGATCAGTCCAGAAAAGTAATAGCCAAGTCACAAATTGTAAAACACAAACGAGAAAGCAAGTACGCGCACAGTCAGCTTCCAAGATGGCGAGAGACTGCTGACGCCGAACCGACCGAGCGGACCGCGTGCGCTTGTAGTTGGCAGTGTTGCCAGAAAAAAAAATTGTAGAGACTTGGACACCTGCGATTTTGCCTATTGACCTAAAAATAATTAAATTAATTTATTTTAGGGTATCTGTGTATTCAGTGCATTATGCGGTCGCGCAGTAACGTCGTTAATTTATAACATCAGGCAACAACATTTTTGTGAATGGGTTCTACATACCTTATTTTTATTAGTTTTAGACGTAGAAATAAGACTTAGAAGAAAAAATTGTAATTGTAAAATCAATGGATGTGCTTGTTAAAAATTTGTTTATTTCTCTGTAATATGCAAACCCATACTATCATACACAAAAATAAATGTAAAAAACACTATCCCTGACTCCATTTACTATTTCGACAGCGTTAGCGCGAGAAACCCCGACTTATTTGGGCGCGAAAATCAAAAATCGACAAATCGCTTTCGACAACTTTTTAAAGAAGCAAATATATTTGATTTATAAATACGTATTTTTGGTGAATGGGTTTTATCTCATATTTTACGATTACATAACTATTTAGTTATGTAATCGTAATATGTGAGATAAATCCCATTCACATGAAAAAATATTTGTTTGGTTGTCAAGTGTAATTTGTAAATAATACATTCGATTTTTCGTATATGTAAACGATTTTTTTGCATACAAGTGTATCCGAAGAGTCGCAACACTACGTGCAGTGACCTAACTACGTAACTTTGTAATGCGGTCAAGAATATAACTATTAGAAATTATTTACTGTGTAAATATGTGTTATTTTGCTTTGTTTGAAAGTTTTCAATTACATTTAGATATTAAGAATTGTACATTTTTAGATACAATAATGAAATCTTTCTAAATTCATGGTTTTATGAAAAAGGTTATCGAAACTGAATAATGTACGTATGAACAAAGTTGTTTCGGTTTGAAAAATATGAAACGTCAAACGGTACCTCTTAGATTTGATGGACTGTAACGCATGAGCGTGCCCACCTGCCGATGTCTTTGTTCATGCCTGCCCAGAAAAATCTGTCTGTAACCATGCGCCTAGACGTTCTGATACCCGGATGGCTAAGGTTGTGTATTGATTCGAATGCTGCCTTGCGAAATTCTATGGGTAGGTAAGGGCGTGCCTTATCAGTTGAGGTCTCATAGAGGATGTTATTCTCTGGCCCCGTACCGCTTAGTTGTACCTTTTTGAAACACAAGCTCTTATTGTTATGGTTAACTAAAAATTCTGAGAGTTCCTTATCTGTTTCCTGTGCCTGGGCGAGTTCTGTTAAATTGATGCTCGTTGGGCATGTTATTGTTTCAATACGCGATAGCGTATCCGCCACGACATTTTCTTTACCTTGGACATGTACTATTTTGTTCGTGAATTCACTGATGAACATTATTTGTCTTGTTCTCCTGGGAGTATCTTTCTCGCTACCTACTTTGCTAAATAAATACTCTAGCGGTTTATGGTCGGTATAGACCACAAACTCTCGGCCCTCGACGAGTTTCCTAAAGTGAATGATTGATAAATAAATGCCTAATAATTCCCTGTCATAGGTACTATACTTTCTCTGGGCTTCAGTCAGACGTTTGGAGAAAAAACCTAAGGGTTGCCATCTGTTACTTACCCGCTGCTGCAGAACTGCTCCCACGCTGCTGTCTGATGCGTCAGTCATCAAGGCTAACGGGGAGACTGGTAATGGGTGTACTAGTAACGTCGCGTTCTGTAGACTTACCTTGCTTTCTTCGAACTCATGTGTTGCTGCGTCTGTCCATTGTATGATTGTCTTGTCCTTACGCTTTGAGTTGTGGAGGTATTTATTCATTTCGGCCTGCCCTTGAGCTGCTTTTGGGATGTGCGCCCTGTAGAAGTTTAGCATGCCTAGATACCTGCGCAGGTCCTCTACTGTTTTAGGCCTTGGATAGTTTTTTATGGCCTCGACTTTATCATGCAGAGGTTTTATGCCCTCTGCTGATACTTCGTAGCCTAGGAATTTTAGTCTTTGTCGGCCCAGACAACACTTTGATATGATAGTGATGCCGAATTCGTTAAAACGCTTAAAGACTTCCTCTAGGTGATGTTTGTGGGACTCTACGTCGGCACTGGCGACGATTATGTCGTCTGCAAAACAAAACAAAAAATCCAGCCCTTGCAGGACGCTGTGGTCCATGAACCTCTGGAACGTTTGACTGGCTCCTTTCAAGCTGTACGGCATTGCTGGGAACTCGTACAAACCCATTGGCGTGATTACAGCTGTTTTCTCGATGTCGTCCTCGTGTACTGGTATGCAGTTGTAGGCCCTGTTGATGTCCAGCCTCGAAAAAATGATCTTGTTCGCTAAAAGGTATGTGAAGTCTTGTAGTCGCGGTACCGGGTACCTGTCCGGTTTTGTTATCGAATTTAACTTCCTATAATCCCCGCAGGGCCTAATGTTACCATCCTTTTTGGGTACTACATGTAATGGACTGGCCCACGCACTTTTGCTGGGTCTACATATTCCTAGGTCCATCATAAGTTGAAATTCAGTTTTAACTTTTTTATATCTGTCTGGAGGCAGCGGGCGTGCACGAGCATGCACCGGTGCCCCAGTAGTTTCTATGTGGTGGCGCACGCTATGTTTAGGGATGCCTTTGAAAGAGAAGGGTTTCGTTATATCTGGGTATTTTGATAGAATTTCTATGAAGGGGTGATCGTCGGGTGTGGTTTTTATTGTGGATTGGTCAGAATCGGAGAGTGAACCAATCGCCATTATGCTTGTTTCTGTATCTATTAATTTCCGGCCACTAAGGTCTATTAACAGTTTGTGCTTAACTAAAAAATCTGCGCCTATTATTGGTTGCTTAACATCAGCTATGACAAATATCCATAATTATAATATATAATTTCGTCTTAATTTAAAGTCTAATTCTTTTGTTATTTGTCCATAGCTCTTAATTTTAGTGCCGTTTGCCGCGAACAAGTTGTATTCACAATTTTCACTATGCTTTGATATGTGCTTATCACTCACAAGATTACGCGGATAGACCGATATGTTTGCGCCACTGTCTATGAGATAAGAGGTACCTGTGTGCTGGTCCATGATGCTAAGACGATGATTTACTTGCGGCCTGCACGACTCGCCCATTTCGTGCACCGCTGTTAGTTTTCCGGCTTCTTCTTATTCCAGTTGCATGGTTCCGCGCATTTGTTCGCCCGATGCCGGAACCGGTAATGGTACTCGCATAACCAATCACGGTCTGCTGGAGTTCGCCTGCGGGATGGGCTGCAACTCGTTGATCTGGCTCCAAAGCGTCCGAACCTGCCTCTACCTCTGCCGGTGAAACTGGGTCTGGGCTGCCTGCTTTCTAGTCCTCTTATCCTCTCTGTCAGGTTCTTGATTTCTGCTATTAAATTTGTCGCTTCGCTTCCTGAAGCTACATCTATTTTGCTGACTGTATCTCTATGTGATACGGATTCTATGACCTTGTCCGCTGTGTTTCCTAAGGTACTAAGGTCCTTCGTCTCCGTAGCTGCCAAAATCCCTCTTACTGTGCTTGGCAACTGGTTAAGCCACAGTATGAGGAGGGTTTCGTCCTCAATCTTGCCACGTGCAATATCACGCATTTTCCTCAGTAATTGCGATGGCCTCTGGTCTCCTAATTCCATCTCGTTCATGAGTCTGTGTACCTGTTGCTCCTTGGTCCTCGCATAGATTTCGCACAATCGCTTTTTTAGCGTAGAGTACTTGTCTGTTTGCGGGGGGGTCTCTGAGAATGTCCGTGACCTGCGTCAGAACATCTTTGCCTAATTTTGATACGATTATCTGGTACCTTGATTCATCCGACGCCTTTTGCGGGTTCAATACTGCTTCAGCCTGGATAAACCACAGCTCGGGCTCGTCGCAACAGAAGTCTGGAATACGCGTCGTAACCGCGATGCTCGTGATCACCTGCTCTTCGGATTTCACTATAGCCGCACTGCCGTCGTTTGCCATTTCGTTACGCTAATGTTTACACACGAGTGCCTAACATTCAAAAGTTCACAAAAAAAATTCACGAGGTTATAGGTTATATAACCTACAAACTCCCACGTTCACGTTCGGGGTCACCACTTTGGAGGCTATGCCTATAGGGTCTCGTGGGAGTACTTCAATAAAAGGTGGCATACACTTATAACGTTTATTACCGATCACACAGAATGTCTCACAATATGTAGGACTTATAATCGAGTAACTAGAACACTTGATATTAACTTAGAATATCTATAAGTGGAGCGAGTTTATATGTGGCCGACTGTAGCGAGCCTATCGTATGAACTGGCTTCACGGAGCGCGGGGGCTCCGTCGCTGCCGGGCGAGGAATTCGCTGACGTTGCGTCTGCGATGCGACGCCGCTACATGTATTATCACCAGTAATGGTATGCAATTTTTTTTTTCTACAACATTCTACACAATGCTATCTAACCCATGGTTTTTGTAAATACATACATATTATACATAGTAACACCCAGACCAATGCAAATCCCCATAGTCATGCATACAAATATTTGCACTGAGCGGGGATCGAACCCGCGCCCCCTGCGCAGCAGTCGCGTTCACTACCGTCACATCACAGAGGCTGTCTCGCTGGAGTATCTACTGCATTTCCTACTATTGCTTTGACCCTCCGCCACCGCTACTCGTCCTCGGCATATGTCTTCTGTATAAAGTGCGCCGCTGCGGCTGGCGCGCCAGTTGCTCCAATTGCGCCAGTTGCCAGTAACCAGCTGATGTGCACATGTCGCAGGCCAGAACCGGTTCCCGGGCTGCCGCTGCAAGGCGACGTGCAACACCAAGCAGTGCCCGTGCTACCTGGGCGTGCGCGAGTGCGACCCCGACCTGTGCACGGCGTGCGGCGCCGACGCGCCCCGCGCCGCCAGCCAGCTGCAGTTCTGCAAGAACGTGTCCGTGCAGAGGTACGTGCAACACCAAGCAGTGCCCGTGCTACCTGGGCGTGCGCGAGTGCGACCCCGACCTGTGCACGGCGTGCGGCGCCGACGCGCCCCGCGCCGCCAGCCAGCTGCAGTTCTGCAAGAACGTGTCCGTGCAGAGGTACGTGCAACACCAAGCAGTGCCCGTGCTACCTGGGCGTGCGCGAGTGCGACCCCGACCTGTGCACGGCGTGCGGCGCCGACGCGCCCCGCGCCGCCAGCCAGCTGCAGTTCTGCAAGAACGTGTCCGTGCAGAGGTACGTGCAACACCAAGCAGTGCCCGTGCTACCTGGGCGTGCGCGAGTGCGACCCCGACCTGTGCACGGCGTGCGGCGCCGACGCGCCCCGCGCCGCCAGCCAGCTGCAGTTCTGCAAGAACGTGTCCGTGCAGAGGTACGTGCAACACCAAGCAGTGCCCGTGCTACCTGGGCGTGCGCGAGTGCGACCCCGACCTGTGCACGGCGTGCGGCGCCGACGCGCCCCGCGCCGCCAGCCAGCTGCAGTTCTGCAAGAACGTGTCCGTGCAGAGGTACGTGCAACACCAAGCAGTGCCCGTGCTACCTGGGCGTGCGCGAGTGCGACCCCGACCTGTGCACGGCGTGCGGCGCCGACGCGCCCCGCGCCGCCAGCCAGCTGCAGTTCTGCAAGAACGTGTCCGTGCAGAGGTACGTGCAACACCAAGCAGTGCCCGTGCTACCTGGGCGTGCGCGAGTGCGACCCCGACCTGTGCACGGCGTGCGGCGCCGACGCGCCTCGCGCCGCCAGCCAGCTGCAGTTCTGCAAGAACGTGTCCGTGCAGAGGTACGTGCAACACCAAGCAGTGCCCGTGCTACCTGGGCGTGCGCGAGTGCGACCCCGACCTGTGCACGGCGTGCGGCGCCGACGCGCCCCGCGCCGCCAGCCAGCTGCAGTTCTGCAAGAACGTGTCCGTGCAGAGGTACGTGCAACACCAAGCAGTGCCCGTGCTACCTGGGCGTGCGCGAGTGCGACCCCGACCTGTGCACGGCGTGCGGCGCCGACGCGCCCTCGCCGCCAGCCAGCTGCAGTTCTGCAAGAACGTGTCCGTGCAGAGGTACGTGCAACACCAAGCAGTGCCCGTGCTGCCTGGGCGTGCGCGAGTGCAGTGCAGAGGTACACCCGCCGCCGGCCCTTTCCACGGCTCGCCGAGGGCAGCGTACTTCCAACACCCGAGAAGGCTATCTTAATCCTATAGACTTAATCTTATAAAACTTTTTAAAATAATTGTCAGACTAACAAATATAAAATTATACCGTCAGAATTTACGTGAGTAATTATTTTGAAAGTTTTAAAGCGTTTGTAAAAGAATATAGCAGACGGAATATTTTTAGGAGTATTGATAAGTTGTATGCTATTTCAGAGGTCTACACAAGCATCTACTCCTGGCGCCCAGTGACGTGGCCGGCTGGGGGATATTCCTCAAGGAAGCTGCGCATAAGAACGAGTTCATCTCGGAGTATTGCGGGGAGATTATATCGCAGGTCAGTGTTTAACAGTAATTTATGTTCCGTTACATTCACCCCACCGTTGAGATTGTATTTTTTTCTTCTAAATTCAGCGTGTCATGTAATTTACCTAAGGGCAATTTCGTCATTTGCCTGCCTTCTCAACTATTTGATGTCGTCGAAAATAATATTCTCATCTATACAGTTCGTTCAGCCGTCAGCAGGCCTACAAATTACAAAAATACTGTATCGCAAGTAATTACAATACTAAATATCTTTGAAAAAGGTATTTAAAATACAACATTAGTAATCTAAACCAGCGCAGGCTGAAAAGTAGAAGTAAGAACTCAAGATCAATTAATCACTAAAACCAGAATTCCCTTTCATAAACACCAGGTATTTTAATGTGCTGTCAGACAAACAGCCTCTTGTTGGAAAGTGAATGAAACCCGCAAAAGAAAACAATATTTCTACAGGTGCTGAAGAGCACTCATTTTTATTAAATTGGATAAATACATTTTTAATATAGGTATTTTAAACTATCATGGTCACTCACATCAGTATCAAAATAAACGGGATATTTATCATGTTTCATTGTTTTGAGTTTCCGATATTTCGACGCTGTTGCAAGCACCATGATCACGGAGGAACTGGAGTAGTGGCGGTGAACAGAGAAAAAGTTTTTCCCTAGGAGTAATTATATCGATCTACCCTCTTTCGAGTTCTTTTACTACGCGTATCTGCACTACCACTGGTTTCACTCTCACTACAAACTCGAACCCGATCTCGATCACGTTCACGACACACGATGCTGACTGTATTCACTCGCGATTTTGTTTTGCCTTGTTCCCGGTTGTTTTTGCAACTCAATGCAAAACAATGAAACATGGTAAATATCCCGTTAGTTTGATACATTTTTAATATTTGGATATCTATTGGAGGAAGGACATGACGGTATCTCCCGTCCAAAATTTACCCAGACGGACTGTCTGGGTAAGTACCTCCGCCCTACAGAATACCCCGGTTATAATAACCTTGTGTTGTGTTCCCGGCGGTGAGTAGGGTAGCCAGAGCTCACTGGAGAGGTTCTGTGCTGTCAGTAGGAAGACCAAAGGCTTAAATTGACCCCACTGACAGGTGGGGGCGTGAAATGTTGGCGCGGTGGTCAGGGAGACCCGGTGAAACGGTTATCCGGCGGTATCAGGCTGTACGGTTCCCGAACCTGGGGATTACTTAATTAATCTCCGCCCCAGGAGGCTGAACCAGCAGCCTGTGTAAAGTTCCCGGTGCTGTAGCCGTGCCGGAGGAGGAGACCGGAGTGGACTTGGCTACAGTATCTGGGAGGGGACCGAGGGCCCTTCCGCCCATCGCGCCAGTCAGTCACACAACCCCAACTTGTCTGTGGGGGTAGGACGCCTCGCTTTGTCTTCTACACTGGAGGCACAGAATCTCTTTTTACCTTCTTCCCCCCCCATCGAGAAACGTTACCACAGCGGCACCATCATCCACAGTGAATGTGGATTTCTGCAACGTCAGGGGCCTACACTCCAACCTTAACGCGGTCCATCTCCACTTAGAGACCGAACAGCCTACCTTGCTTTTTCTGACGGAGACGCAAATATCATGCCCGGCCGATACAGCCTACCTAATGTACCCCGGGTACAAACTCGAGCATAGCTTTATGAGTCGCGCCGGGGTATGCTTGTACGTCCGGGATGATATTTGCTGCCGCCGTCTCCATGGTCTTGAGGATAGGGACCTGTCAATTTTTGGGTACGCATAGATCACGGTGGCCACACCCGTATCTATGCGTGCCTTTACAGGTCTCATAGCGGTGACCTGGGCACGGCTCAACTGTTTCAGCATCTGCAGCGATCGGCGGACAGCGTAATAGAGCAGTACCCCACTGCGGAATTAGTATTCTTGGGGGACTTCAACGCCCACCACGTGGAGTGGCTGGGGTCTCCTAGGACTGATTTTGCGGGAAGGGCTGCTCACGACTTCGCTATAATATATGGGCTCTCTCAACTGGTGCATTCTATCACTAGAACACCAGAAATTGAGACCCACAGAAGCTCTATACTGGACCTTCTGCTGACTACGCGCCCGGATGAATACTCCATAAGGGTGGAAGCACCTCTCGGTAATTCGGACCACAGCCTTGTCCGGGCGCAAGTGACACTCGCGCGGCCTGAACCACCGCGGCCACCTCAGTGGCGGCACATGTGGCACTACAAGTCGGCAGACTGGGACGGACTGCGCGAATTCTTCGCATCGTACCCGTGGAGGCAGCTTTGCTTCACTTCTGATGATCCAAGCTCCTGTGCAACAGCAGTCGCTGACGCGATTCTAGTGGGTATGGAATGTTATATCCCCAACCGCTGGGTCGCGACACGAGCGAGCAAACGCCCGTGGTTTAATAGGCCTTGCAGGGAAGCTAGAGACCGCAAGCAATCTGCATACAAGGCTTGGACCACGGCTCTTACCAATAAGGATCCGAACATCGCTGAAGTGAAGCGGAAGTTGAATGCTGCTT
The DNA here is from genome assembly GCA_963662185.1 of Eilema griseolum. Lineage (NCBI taxonomy): Eukaryota > Metazoa > Arthropoda > Insecta > Lepidoptera > Erebidae > Eilema > Eilema griseolum. Next base: position 1,568,111 of record OY759243.1, on the reverse strand, counting down.
CAAGGTCCAGTAAAAAGGCAACGTCTAGGGCAAAGTTTGAGTTCATCGGCAGAATCGGCGAGCGGCTTGCGCGCTACCCATCTGGCAGTCGTGCATTTTGGTCGCTCGCTAAAGCTGCCGAGGGAAACTTCTGCCAGTCTTGACGTCCGCCGCTGCAAAAATCCGACGGTAGTCTGGCCCATGGCGCTAAGGAGAAGGCCGATCTTTTGGGTAATCTCTTTGCGTCAAACTCGACTATGAACGACGGGAACGCCGAACCACCCATCATCCCCAGCTGTGGTGCTTCGATGACCGAAATTAAAATCACAAAACGGGTGGTCCGGCGCGAGCTTAAGTCCCTAGATGTTCGGAAGTCGAGTGGGCCGGACGGTATACCGGCGATGGTGCTTAAGCACTATGCCCCGGAGCTGTGCCCTGTACTTACACGCCTTTTCGCACTCTCATACTCCGCGAGGCAGGTCCCGGCCTCGTGGAAGACTGCATTTGTGCACCCTGTACCTAAGAAAGGTGACAGGACAGATCCGACCAATTACAGGCCTATCGCTATAACCTCCCTTCTCTCGAAGGTTATGGAGCGTGTTATTAATACACAGCTCCTGAGGTACCTTGAAGGAAACGATCTACTAGCGACCGACAGTACGGTTTTCGCCACCGTCGCTCTACCGGTGACCTTCTTGTGTATCTCACAAACCGGTGGGCGCAAGCCATCGAGAGTCGCGGTGAGGCACTAGCGGTCAGCCTCGATATGGCGAAGGCCTTCGATCGGGTCTGGCACAAAGGTCTTCTTACGAAGTTGCCATATTATGGACTCCCCGAGGGATTGTGCGAATGGATCTCCAGCTTTTTGTCCAACAGAAGCATCCAAGCCGTCGTCGACGGCAGCTGCTCGGACCGCATGAACATAAACGCTGGTGTCCCACAAGACTCCGTGTTCTCTCCGACGCTGTTTCTGCTGCATATCAATGACATGCTATCTGATGGCTCCATTCATTGTTATGCGGACGACAGTACCGGGGACACGTGTTACACGGGCCGTGCCTCAAATATCCCTCAGTCCGAGGTGGAGAAGAGTCGCGAACAACTTGTGTCTGAAATCGAGACTACTCTCTCTGGAGTATCCGATTGGGGACGACTAAACCTAGTCCAATTCAACCCCACTAAGACACAAGTATGTGTATTCACCGCTAAGAAAACCCCATCCATTGTAGCGCCGCAATTCCTGGGCACACCGCTTAACATCTCCCCGAGTATCGGGATCCTTGGTGTAGATATCTCCAGTGACGTCCAATACGTCATTTGCAGGACAAGGTTAAGCTGGCATCAAGAAAGCTCGGAGTGCTCATAAGGGCGAAGCAGTATTTCACTGCCGGGCAGCAACTCCTTCTTTATAAAGCACAAGTCTGGCCTCACATGGAGTACTGCTGTCACCTTTTTGCTGGAGCACCTGCATACCAGCTTGACCCCTTCGACTCGTTGCAAAAACGGGCATTGAGGATGGTTGACAATCCCATACTCACAGGTAGAGTGGAACCTCTTAGCCTTAGGAGGGATTTTGTCTCACTGTGTGTGTTCTACCGCCTATACAATGGTTTGTGCTCAGATGAATTGTTTGACATGATGTCCGTAGCTACATTCTATCATCGCACCTCTCGCCATAGGCAGGGAATTCATTCCCACACATTGCGACCTGTGACGGTGCGCACTGTGCGGTATGAAAGAAACTTCATCCCACGCACACTCAAGCTGTGGAATGACCTCCCTGCTGCGGTTTACCCAAGCGCCTACAATATGGGGTTCTTCAAGAGGGGCATTCCGACCATGAAGAAACCTTCTAGGTTTCTTCATGGTCGGAAGCGCGAGTGTGACACCCCTGGTGTTGCATACGTCCATAGGCCACGGTAACCGCTTCCCATCAGGTGGGCCGTGTGCTTGTCTGCCAACTGAGTGGTATCAAAAAAAAAATCGCTCAAGAATTGATAGTTTTATGCTCCTATCATTTTGGAAGCTCACTAACTCTAAATTCATTTTGGATGACTAGTTGATCACTTTCTCTTTTCTCAAAAACGATAAAATCATCCTCATCTTCACTAATGGTGCTGCTTCAGGTATTATTTCATGTTTTTTTGTAACTTGTCCCTAAGGTATGAATGGCGAAATTTTGAATTCGATGCCTCTCATCTGATGTGATACTTTCTAGGAACCAACGTATTTTGTAACTAGAGTGGTAGCATGACGCCAATATGACTCCATTCACCTATCCTGTAGCAAGTTTAGTTCTGGTTCTTACTGACATCAAAATAGGCAGCAGGTTGACATAGTAACAATTGTTGCCCTGAATGTAATCTAGAGCTGTAGCAATTGGTTTCAGTACTTCGAGTCATTCCTCCAAGTATTCAAAGTCAAAGTCAAAAATCATTTATTTTGTATAGACCATTATATCGGTACTTACTGTTCACCACGTGAACAAGGGGGGAAATAAAAGCAGATAATTGGTTTGAGGTCTACTTATTTCCAGAATAACTGTTGGTACAATATTTCTTAAGATTATAAATAATTGATGGAAACAAGTGCCAAGGAAGGTGGCTAGCGGCAAAGTGAGTTGGTACCTACATTACGAAGCGAAGGCGCGCGCGACCCGCTGGAAATGGCAAACTAAGTTTACACAAACAACAATGAATCCTAAGAACTATGACATACAAAATAGTTTTTAATGACGCGGGCGCCGCGAATCCACATGATTTATACAAATCAAAATAAATAATTTGTAAGGCGCGGGGACCGCTAATTTCTATTTAACAAAAATAAATATATACGGCAAAGGCGCCGCTAAACTATGTAGAATAAACTAAAATACTATCCGTAATAATTGTTATACATATTACTACTTAAAATAAAAGTCTTATAAGGCGTAGGCGCCGACATCCTCCCGCCGGTTGAAAGCTCCGCAATAGCTTTCAAGCTTCCCTGAAGTCCGCAGGGGGCAGAAGACAAATGCGGTTGAGAGCTCGCCGTACTATCCCGCGCGCCGTGGAAATGTCGGCCACACGCGGTACACCGTCGGAACCAGGGAACAGCTTGCTGACTCGGCCTAGACGCCAGCAGAGTGGAGGTGCGCTGTCGTCCTTCAGCAACACCATGTCGTCCAGCTTCAAGTCTTCCTGCCTTGTGCGCCATTTGGTTCGCTGTTGAAGCTCTCCGATGTACTCTTTGGACCAGCGCTGCCAAAAGTGCTGGCGCACCTGCTCGAGCTTCTGGTATCGGTCCCGCTGGTTGGAGTTGCTATCCTCGAAAGCGGGCGCAGGCAATGCAGTAAGTGGCCTGCCAATCAAAAAGTGTCCCGGGGTAAGCGGCTGTAGGTCATCGGGAGAAGGACTGAGAGGACATAAGGGACGGCTGTTGAGGATGGCCTCGATTTGTGAAAACAGAGAACATAGTTCCTCAAATGTTAAATGTGCCTGCCCCATGACTCTACGTAAGTGAAATTTTGCAGATTTTATACCTGCCTCATGATACCCACCAAAGTGAGGAGCGTACGCGGGGGTAAATATAAACTCAATGCCTTGCTGAGCTGCGAAGTCCAACATAGTACTGCGATTATCCTTAGAATCAAAAAACTCTTTTATTTCGCGAGTTGCGGCAATAAAATTTGTCACATTATCACAGAATATTTTCTTTGGCAAACCCCTGCGTGCGATAAAGCGCTTGAGCGTTAGCAAAAAGGCTTCCCTTGAAAGCTCACTGACTGCTTCCAAATGAATGCATTTATGGTTAAAACATATAAAAATGCACAAGTAACATTTAGTTACTTTACATCCCCTGCCCCTTCGATCGGTTATAAGGAATGGCCCGGCGAAATCAGTGCCAACGTTAATAAAGGGAAAATTAGACATGACTCTCTCCGGTGGCAAATTGCCCATAAGATTGTTCATTGGCTTGCCCCTAAAACGACAACATACGAGGCACCCTCGAGCAATGCGTCTGGCTAGACTTCTCCCGGCTATAGGCCAAAATCGATCTCGTATAGACGCAAGAAGCAGCTGTGGACCGGCGTGCATTAAACGCTCATGTTCCCGCTGAAAGAGCAGGGAAGCAAAACGACTGTGTGCTTGTAGAAGCATAGGGTGTCGTTTGTCAAAATCGTAAGTAGATGTGCCAATGCGTCCACCCACACGAAGTAGTCCCTCTGAATCAATGAAAGGATTGAGAGATGCAATATTTGATTTAGGTTTAAGTGGCTTGTTCTGAGACAACATACTTAAATCTGTCTGGAATGAATGCTGCTTCATAGACCTTTCCAATTCTGAAGCCTGTATACAGCCAACTAATTTGTCGTTTTGGTTTGCCCTTTTGGCATTATGAAATAATATTAGAATGCGAGCATACGCGCGCTGAGATATCGATAACTTAGAAATCCGAGAGAGGTCGAACGGATTGATGACCGCCTCCACCGTCAAAGCGGCCGTCGCCTTCACGAACTGTATTACTGAGAAAGTGCTGTTCGCAAAGACCTTCTTCCTCAGTCAAGAACGCCTTGTGTGGGACGTTTTCTAACTCCCAAAACCTTGTCAATTCATCCCCAAGATTACACATGTCATCATTTTGCGACAAATGACAGTGCACCTCCATTTTAGATGGCTGTTTCCTGGGAAACATGGAACCTGCTACCAGCCATCCTAACTTAGAACTTCTTAATACCGGACTATTCTCTCCTAGTGAATGTTGTTCGGAACCTACCAGATCCCAGAACAGATCGGCACCGATGAGCATGTCAACGACAGAAGACTTATTAAAGTTAGGATCCGCCAACCTGAACCCTTGTAAGTTCAAGTGCCTTATGCTAAAAGAGGCCTTAGGCATCTTACCGGAAATAGCCGGCAGAATTAGGCACGATAAAGTAGCGTTGAATGATGTAACCTTCGACTGAAGATGAACGACACACCGTTCAGGAATAATCTTCAGTGGAGCTTCGCCGATCCCGGCGACCCTAGTACTGGAAGGCTGAGGAATCAGATGCAGGGCTTGCCTCACGCGCTCTGTGACGAAAGACGACTGACTCCCGCTGTCCAGCAGCGCTCTCACTGTCATGTTTACATTACTAGTGGGATTTATTAAGTTTATTTCAGCCGTACACAACAGTACCTCTGAAGACGACAAAGCAGACAAAATGACGGCCTCACCCTGAGGGCCTTCACTATCAGTGCCAGCTTTAAACAAAGCTTCATGAAGCAAATAGTTGTGACGCTGTTTACACTCCTTACACACACGAGGGAGCCTACAGCGGCGAGAAGGATGGCCGGTCCTGAGGCAATTGTGGCACAACTTCAGAGTGTTTACAAGAACCATTCGATCACTAGATGATTTAGCCATAAACACAGAACAATCATAAATGCGGTGAGCACCCTTACAGCACAGACACAGCGGAGAAGACGGAGCAGATGGTTCCTTAGAGGAACTAGACGAGACTGTCATAACCTTCGTTTGTGTTTTATGACGCGTATTAGACTGCTCTGCTTGTGAGGTGTGTTTAGACGTAGCCTTATTACGACTCATAGTCTCGATTACGTTAGCGCGACCTTTCAAAAAATTGAAAAACTCCTCTAGTGTTACAATCTCACCTAACGAATTCTTATGCTCTTCCCATTTAAACTGCGTTTTTGAATCCAATTTTTCTACTACTAAATAAATTATAATCATATCCCAACCATCAGTGGGCAAACCCAAAGACCTAAGAGCCCGTAAGTTCTTGGTCACGTGGTCTATAATAAACCGCAAAGACCTTTCAGTTTCCCGCACTGATTCAAAACTAAGCAAGGATCTTAGATGATTATTCATTAACTGACGTTTATTGTCATAGCGCTCACGTAAAAGTTGCCAAGCTTCGCTATAATTCTCCTCTGTAACCTCCAAATTGCAAATAACTCGCGCTGCTTCGCCTTCTAAATAAGAATTCAAATAGTAAAATTTGTGAATATCTTTAATTTTAGCATTTTTGTGAATCAAGGAAGAGAACGTGTCCCTAAACTCAAGCCACTTAAAGTACGTTCCGTCAAAATTAGGGATCCTTATAGTGGGTAGCTTGAACCCGAGAGGCCCACAGTCATCGCCGTGATTACAACGAGAACTAGAAGAATGCGACTCACCGTTGTTGTCACGATTAGAGGAATTTCTCTCAATAAGTTGCTGAGACAAAGCTATACAGTGGTAAAAATCCTGTTCCAAGCAATCCCTAACACAGAGTTCAACTTCCAAAGTGGGCGCATTGATCACTTCTATTTCATCTTGTACTTGACTGAATTCAGTGAATAATTCCTCAAATTTATTCAATTTGGTTCTAAGTTTAATAATATCCAAAGGAGAAATAACTTCAAGTGGTTGTAAAGTTCCTAATTCATTTTTAAACTTTGTAAGGCGACCTTTAATTGAGCTACGTTTAACAGTTAAATCCTTAATAGCCCTATCGGTCTTCGAAGCTTCAGCGTCAGTCATTTCAAACAAATAAATCAAATTAAATTAGCAAAATAAAAGTAAGAAAGTAAAACGCATACGCTCCTCGCTTTGTAGACAGCACTCGGCGCTCGATGCGAAGACTCGCACCGGTGTAGGCAGGTACAAAACAGCTGATGCGCGATGCAAATGCAGAGATGCAGCGCAGCCTGCGTTTAGCGATAGCGCGCAGTCAACGCAGCGCTCGAACGCTGGAATAGATTGTTGCGAGCGCGTAGGTACAACGATTCAATGGAAGATGCAAACGTTTATAGCTAGTTATGGGCAACTGATATACTTAGGTTGTTTACGCTATGCAGTAAAAGAATAGGCACCTTGATGAATTGAATTCAAAGAAGCATTGATATTGATAATAAACACTGAGTTTAGATGCATTTAAATGGAATAGTCTATGCAAAACTAGGGGGATAATGAAGATCAAATGATATTAAATATAATTTAGGCAGACAAGCGTGCATGAGGTACCTACAAATAAATATGTGCAAAAATGTACTCGCAGCTTATCAAAGCGGGAGCAATAGGCTAACATAATAATATGACGGTAGCACGAGTAGGCACTAAATGTTAAAAAAAAAACTAAATAGGTATTATTTAGGCAGACAAGCGTGCTATGGGGTACAAATATGTGCAAATTAAGCTCGCAGCTTATTGAAGCGGGAGCAATAGGCTAACATATGACAGTATAGCACGAGTAGGCACTAAATATTAAATAAAAACTAAATAGGTAGGTATTATTTAGGCAGACAAGCGTGCTATGGGGTACAAACATGTGCAAATAAAGCTCGCAGCTTATTAAAGCGGGAGCAGTAGGCTAACATATGACAGTATAACACGAGTAGGCACTAAATATTAAGGAACCAGTCCCCTGAAATCACAAATCAATAAGAACACAAAGGAATAGAAAAGGAACGGGCTCACTTTATGATTAGGCAGACGATGCGTAGGTAGGTCTGTCCTCTCGGAGCTCACGATCCGCTTGATGACGATGCCGAGGGAGCTGGATGCCTCCCGTTGAATAAGCCAAATTCTTCCTAGGCGAGAACAGGTTCAGACTGCACGCACTTCACACACGAAGCTGGATAGTCCTTACAAACAGGAACTGCGAAGCAACGTGGCACGCGTGGCGGTCGACCTTCGTTCACCTTGCTCGAGAATATTCTACCTGCAACGTAACTTCGAATTCGCGTTTAATCAGGCAGGTCCTGTCACGGTCGCCAATTTGTTCACCACGTGAACAAGGGGGGAAATAAAAGCAGATAATTGGTTTGAGGTCTACTTATTTCCAGAATAACTGTTGGTACAATATTTCTTAAGATTATAAATAATTGATGGAAACAAGTGCCAAGGAAGGTGGCTAGCGGCAAAGTGAGTTGGTACCTACATTACGAAGCGAAGGCGCGCGCGACCCGCTGGAAATGGCAAACTAAGTTTACACAAACAACAATGAATCCTAAGAACTATGACATACAAAATAGTTTTTAATGACGCGGGCGCCGCGAATCCACATGATTTATACAAATCAAAATAAATAATTTGTAAGGCGCGGGGACCGCTAATTTCTATTTAACAAAAATAAATATATACGGCAAAGGCGCCGCTAAACTATGTAGAATAAACTAAAATACTATCCGTAATAATTGTTATACATATTACTACTTAAAATAAAAGTCTTATAAGGCGTAGGCGCCGACACTTACAAAACATCATCAAAAAAGAAACATGAATAGTAAATCGACCACCGGTTTGAAACGCGGCCCCGACCTGAGAAGACTACGGCTAGAAACTCAGCGGGCATTTCATTTTTTTTGTCTATTTACAAACATACACTTAGTCTACTTAATCTAAATACAAAAAATATTCTAGTTCTATGGCAGAGAAAATGTTACTCTTATCTAACTTTTGAAAACCAAGTCACTTAATTTTGATTTGCTTTTCATAAGCTGTGCTACAGAATCATAAAGGGATTTATTTTATTTTATTTTGTTTTAAAATATAATAATTTACATCTTGTGGAACATAGATATAGTAACTGATGCCCAAGACAGTCTTTTATGACTTCCACTGATTTAGGTCTTCTGGACATATTCAATAATAGAGTACATATATCAATTGCTGAATAGTGAACCCTGCTAACACGAGAAGTTTTAATAAAATTATTAAAATCTGTAGTGGCCAAAAGACTTAAATGTGTGGCTGGCACATCTCAGGTGCCTAGGCAAATATAATTCTCCCTCCCTAGTTTCATCTTCTGTTATATTTACGAGGAACAAAATTGCCTCATAAAGAACATCAGAAGTAGATGGTGATCCCACTGTAGCTTCTACAGTTTCTAAAACCAAACAAAGAAATGTATATAATTACAGGCCAGAACCGGTCACTATATACCAAGACTGGTTAGGGAAGCGATTGAAATCAAAAAGTATAAAAATTTCAATCGTGAGGATGGGTTTCAACTGCCGAACGTCTGGCATCCAGTGGACCGTCTTTGCAAAAACAACCGGGAACATGTGTCGTGAACGTGATCGTGATCGGTTTCGAGTTGGTAGTGAGAGTGAAACCAATAGTAGTGCAGATAATGGGTATAGAACGCGTAGTAAAAGAACTCGAAAGAGGGTAGATCGATATAATTACTCCTAGGAAAAAACCTTTTTCTCTGTTCATCGCCACTACTCTAGTTCCTCCGCGATCATGGTGCTTGCACCAGCGCCGAAATATCGGAAACTCAAAACAATGAAACATGGTAAATCTATTGTGATACCGATGAAAACTGAAACTTTAAATTCAATTCAATTTTTCTATATGGCGAGTGTTGTCGGTGACGACATACATAATTCCGCCAATAACTGAAGCTTTTTTAAAGATTTTTTTTTCCGGGAAAAACGTTATGACAGTTGACAATGTTACGATTTTTTTTTTTTTCAGTTTACATCTTTTGTTTTTTTAAGGAATATTTTTGGCATGGTAACAAGGCCTTTGAACCATGTCTTATTTTGAATTATTATTATTTTAATTGTTGATGATGATGACGATGTTAGTAGGTAAATGTATTCGAATAATGTATTTTGAAGCCTCAAATATATGAAATACTAATTACAAAATACCTCGGCATCAGGTATTTGAAATACGAATTACAAATTACATTTGAAGGAAGTAATTGAAATACAAAATACGTATTTGTATTTTAAATAAAATTCAAAGACAGTCCTGGCTGTCGGTTCTTTTCGATTAGTCCTTTCATTGCCTTGCCCTCCCATCCATCCATAAGTCACATAAATATTAGTATATTGGACCAAACCTACATAGAATGAAAAATCTATTATTTTTCAGGACGAGGCAGATCGACGCGGGAAAGTCTACGACAAATACATGTGCTCTTTTCTCTTCAATCTTAACAATGGTGAGGCCTTGATGTGTGATCTCTTAGTATTATTTGCATGTAGCCTGTATGATTAAACTGATGCATCACTTTGATCGGGATTGAGTCCCTTTCTTGTAGTTATACACAATCTACTAAGGTCGTGAGGCACACCGGTGCAGATCCCCCCAGCCCGTATCTACTAGCTAAGTGCAACAACGGCAGAATATTGATTGCGAATCCATACCCTATTATATGTACGAGGGAGCCTGTCAACCCATTAGGGTATTGAACTTACATATAAATTTATGTAACTCAATTTTTATGGATTATAATATAGTTATTAATTGTAATCAACCTTTTCATTTATCTCTGCTCTATCACTTGCTGTGAGACACATTTATGTATTAATTTTTACAGTTATTAGTAGCTCATTCAATCATTAAAACTATAAAATTTAACTTCGTTATTTTGTAAGTGCGGTTCGTAACAGCGCGCAGCGCTTACAATCGAATGTGTATATTTAAAAATCTACTTGGCATGTTGAGACTTAATTTAGTTTAACATACATTGATTAGATTATCGCCATCAAGTAAATACAGTGGTAGTAATATATACTTCAAATTCCAGACTTCGTTGTGGATGCAACTCGCAAAGGCAACAAAATACGGTTCGCGAACCACTCCATCAATCCAAACTGCTATGCGAAGGTGATGATGGTGAACGGCGACCACCGCATCGGGATATTCGCCAAGAGAGCCATCCAGCCCGGAGAAGAGCTGTTCTTTGATTACAGGTAAATGTGCCCTTCGGATACATATTACTCTAGCTTCATCTACTCTACTGAGTAGTATAAGATAATATTTATAAATATATATTATACACCACGCTATAAAAATAATATTGTGAAGTCTTCGACCACATAGACCTTACAATATATTCCTGTTTCTGTTATAACACACCAATTTTGCGCCTCGAAATTCTGTCTTTAAATTAGAATGATTTATTGGAATATACAAAATATTCTAAAGTATTTTAAAATTTTCGCAGATATGGACCCACAGAACAATTAAAATTCGTTGGCATAGAAAGAGAAATGGAATTCTTATGAGAACAGTCCAAACAGCGAGCTGACCAGTTCGCGCACTTCACTACTAGCTTTTATAATAAGAAACAAACTCACACAACTATAGGAACACTGAGCCCTGGGCCCAGCTCTGCACCCAAGAGCCCCCAAGCTGGCCCCTCTACTCCCCTATCCCTATCGAAATCGAAATCGAAGACTTCATCAGAACAGAGACCGGAACAAAAAAATGAACCGATGTCACAAATGCGATCCAAATCGAAAAATCGATCGAAATCGCGAAGTCGGTCGAAATCAAAAAGTATGCAGAAATCGAAAAGTACACCGTCAACTTCAAGAGATGAATCTAAACATAAAGCCAGTTCGAAAAGGAAAGATTTACCACAATTGAAACCAATATCACATTCGAGGCCCAGGGAACGAACAGATACAAAATCCCATTTGAAATCAAGCGATCCATCGACATCAAGAAGAACTCCGTCATTAATTCGATCAAAGTCAAGACGGCGCTCGACATCAAAATCGCAATTTCGACCAAAACGTAGGAGCCGGTCGAAGTCGAGGTATTCACAAAAGTCAAGTGGGTATCAAAAACCAAGAAGTTCGTCAAAACCAAGGATTCTTCGCTCGAAATCTAGAAGTCGATTTAGTCCCATCACAAAACCTGCGCCTAAAACGTCAATTAAAAATCCCTCTATATTTCACGCAAGATCAACATCGGACCATCAACAAAAGTCAAATTTAGTAACTCCGTCTACCTCGCGGATTTTACCAAATTTAAAAATTGAAACAAAACGGCATGTGAGAACAAGAACGAGAAGCCGATCGAATTCAAGAAGTCGATTGAAATCAAGAGATCGATCAAAGTCAAAAATTCGTTCACCAACAAGAAAACGATCTAAATCTAGAAATCGGCACATCAATACGTCTCGACAAAAAATAAGCACTCAACCAACACCGGGCAGCACTGCAGATAACTTTTATCATATGAAACAAGTTACTGTTTCTCTAACTAAACCTGGTTTTCCCGCTAGCACACACAGGTCTCACTCACGATCAAAATCTAAAGAACGGCCTAGAACTAGAGATCCACCAAAATCAAGAAGTCGTTCGAAATTACGAAGTCATTCAAAATTAAGAGGCCACCTGCAATCAAAACGTCCATTAAGTCGATCAAAATCAGGAAGTCGTTCAAGGCTGACTTCAAAATGTAAAAGCCGTTCGATATCGAGTCATCGAAAATTGAGAGCCTGTTTGCAATCAAAATCAAGAGGCCGTCAGCAATCAAGATCAAGATCAAGAAGTCGTTCAAGGTTGACTTTGAAATCTAGAAGTCGATCGACATCGGTACGTCCAATATTGAGAGATCGCCGACAATCGCTACGTTTGTTAAGCCGATCAATTTCGAGAAACCGTTCAAGGTTAAGTTCTAAATCTGACAGTCGATCGATTTCGTTAAGGCGATCAAGTTCAAGTAGTTTTTCGATATCACGTAGACGTCGGAAGCCACAAAGCCGAGCGCAATCATCCTTTCGAACGAAATCAAGAGGTCGACCCAAAGGCTCAAAAGATAAAAGACCAAGAAAAAGAAAGCGGCCGAGGTCAAGAACTCGTTCACAATCGAAATCTAGAGGCAGATCAAAATCAAAATCGAGGGATCACCATAAGGCTCGAGGTTCTAAAGATTCACCGACTAGGAAGAAGACAGATCAGTTATTACACTGATTTTTTCCACTAGTGATGTAAGCTACATGTAACTGACTATACTGTAATTACTACTGTGACTTATAATAGGGTAGTGTCCTGAGTCATTGAATTCTTACCAATACTACTTAATGTCTTAGTATTTTTAACCCCCGACGCAAAAACGAAGGGGTGTTATAAGTTGGACGTGTCTGTGCGCACGTGTGTGTGTGTATGTGCGTGTGTGTGTGTTTGTCTCTGTCTGTGGCATCCTAGCTCCTGAACGGATGAACCGATTTCAATTTAGTTTTTTTTTTGTTTGAAAGGTATATTAGACGGGAGTGTTCTTAGCCATGTTTGAGAAAAATCGGTCAAAGATGGCCGCCGCTGCAACATTACGATGTACATATTTTTTCTTAACTCCCTCAATCCCTTCGGCCATGTACGAAACTAAGTTTCGAAACTAGCTTCTAAATAAGAATAATATTTCTTCTTTCAAAACTTTCAAATCATACATAATTCAATATAAAATGTATGTACAAGAAGTAAGACAAAAGTTAATATTTACATTTAATTCAAAAAGTCAAATAGTTTACAATGTTTAATAATGTAATGAAAAAGGTGCAATAATTTCGAGGCAATGGCCAACCGTGATTTCTTTTTCTTTAAGCTGTTGGATTGCAAATTTGATTTCTTCTTCTATCTCCATGTAATTTTTGTTCTTTTTGGTTTTTGTTTTGGCAACACCGGTTTAATTTCTCAAGACATCATAAACTTGAGCTAATGTCGGATTCCTACGCGCAATTAATCTGTTCAGTTTTGAATGCCACTCCTCCAAGTGGTTTGTATCCTTCGTTTTTTATTTCTTCCTTGCTGCAGTTGCAAACTTTGTGAAAATTGTTTTGCTCAAACCATTGCCTTTTCAAAATATTTATTAAATTTTTGAACTTCTATGCCATTTGGGCTTTTATTCATTACATAGTTATACCCTTTAGTAATAAACTGTTAGGGCAAACTGGCTAAGCCTGCACAACGAGCTACGTGTCTCGTTTTGACACTTGGATTTAAGTTCAGTTTCTTTGCCTTTCGGATGATGCCCTGTTAAAATGGAAGTAGCAGAACTTTATTTTCGATCATTGGAAAGACATGTCTGATTACTAGCATTCCTGCTTTCTCAAAATACAAAGTAATCTTCTGGGGTTTCAAATGGCGGATTTTTTTATTTTATTACATAACATAACATAAACTCACGCAGAAGGGTAAGGGTAGGGGTAGGCAGAGGTGCTAACACCCACATTTCGCCAGTTTATGTTTAGGTCCAAATATAATAGGTGGCGAGCCTATTGCCATTAACCGGGCACTTATAAACCTGCGATAAATACACACATAACTTCGAATAGTATCGAAAAGTCATTGGTGTGTGCCATGGTATAACCTGGGATCGAACCCGAGACCTCGTCCCAACAGTCCATTACCCATACCACTAGGATACCGCGGTTATTTTTTTTTTTAATCGGACTAATATTTTGTAAGTTTTTTTTTTTTTGTTTTCAAGAAGGCAGAAATTGTATAGTCCACTTTTAATATTACTAAAACTTGACAATTGACTAATAAAATATAGTTTTATTAGTCAATTGTCAAGTTTTAGTAATATTCCCATTTCCCATACTTTTCAGATCAGCGTTCATATCGTCATATTGTTTTTTTATTGAGACAAAATTAGTACTAACTTTTTGTTTTAAATTATCCATGTTTTTAAGATATTCTGGTTTTAAAATATCTCCTTTACAGTGATTCTCGTGTTGGTTTTGTTTTATAATTTCATTCTTAGAATTAATAGTAAATCTACCTTTGCATCCCAAATGTTCTTTTTCGCAATAATAAAATGTGTTGCCGTTTTTGTAAATTTTCTTTCTATGGTACTTCCACCCTTCATATAGAGATGCTACCCCTCCTCTTTTAGTATTTATGAACACAATTTTTGTTTTATTCATTATATATTTTATACTGCAATGCAAAATATCAATTAAATGAATGCTATTTAAATTGCTTCGTTGCACTTCTGTACTTTATTAGCGCTTGACGTATGTCATTGAGGATACTGAGAATATAATTGTCATTTCAATTAAAAAGGTTTTATAATGTGTTAGTGGATAGTAATTTATTTATATTAGAGTATGTATGATTTGAAAGTTTCGAAAGACGAAATAATATTCTTTGATCGAAACGAGTTTCGAATTCAGAATGTTTTTTCTTTTACCGAAACAAATTTCGAAAGAAGAATTATTATTCTTATTTAGGAATTAGGAATTACTAGTTATATCAGTTTTTTTTTTTATACCACTTAGTTGTCAGACAAGCACACGGCCCACCTGATGGAAAGTGGTTACCGTGGCCTATGGACGTTTGTAACACCAGAGGAGTCACAGTCGCGCTGCCAACCCTGTAAGTACAGAGTTTCTGTGCCGTCAGTAGAAGACAAAGCAGGACAAGCCTATAGTCTTCCATTGACAGTACAAATTCTCCAGTGAGCTCTGGCTACCCTACTCACCGCTGGGAACACA
Organism: Eilema griseolum; assembly: GCA_963662185.1. Classification (NCBI taxonomy): domain Eukaryota; kingdom Metazoa; phylum Arthropoda; class Insecta; order Lepidoptera; family Erebidae; genus Eilema; species Eilema griseolum. The sequence goes on along the minus strand of OY759243.1, from coordinate 1,552,921 downwards.
ACACGAAGTTATTAAAGTTATAGGGCTAACTAACACAACTTATTTTCGGCTTTTTAGGGGTTGTTTTTGTGACGGGGGCTTTTTAAATTTTTATCTAAAAATATGCATAGTAAACCAAGATATTGCCTAACTAAACTGAAGCTATGACTTTTCATTACTTTTAATTCCCATAATAGATCAAAATATAAACAATCGAAAAAAAACCAAATTTACAATTTTTTAGATTCCTCATTAAATTTTAAATCAATCTTATTATGCACTGTATACGCGTAACCGCAGCGTAGACTGAGATAAATGCGATATTCTCTTGCACTTCATACATTTTCATTACTCGCCAGCGCGCTGTGACGTCACCATTTGCCACGATTTTGTATGAAGCGTTTTGGCGGCTCGAGAAATGATATTTTTAAAATCAAATATCTTTAAGACTATTTGTCATAAGAAAGTTTCACTCATAGAAAGATAGAAAGTTTCATTATATTATTCTGAAGTTTATAGTTTACGATAATAATAAAAAAGGACACGACCCTGTTCAGTTCAGACATTATTTTTCTACGTACAATGTAATAATTAACTTATTAAATAAGATTCCCTTTTTAGCTTAAAAACTAAACTTGTACTTTTGGATCTAATAATAAACTTTTTAAACTTTGACTGTTGATTTATTGTTACATTGGAAAATGGATGAAATCACTGGTTGTACATCCATGGTATCCTTATAGGCGATTATGGAAGTGGATGTAGTGGTCTGAGAATGCTTAATTTTACCAACCGGGTAAACACCAAATCAAACTTGGCTATAGGGCTATCACAATGTAACTTTTCACAGCAGGGAAGGTTCATGTAAATAAATTTAGTAAATACTCAATAAAGTTTAATTTATTAAAAACAACAAATAGTAACAACATTAGGTACATTTCACATGCTGATGCATATATGAATCAATGCATATACATATAATACAAAACACATTTGTACAGTAGACATTTATTAGGGCATCACAAGTTGCTTCAACTATGAACAAACACTCTCTATAGACCACATGGGAATTCTACACAAGTTAACATCACTTACAATTCTCTAATAATCTAGTATTGCTAGTTTTAACAGACAAATTGCTAAATTTCCAATAGCATACAATTTTGGTTACATAGAATAAAGGATCTGAAGGTGGGACAGATCACATGCCTTTGTAAGAAAACAAAAAGGTTTGAAGGAGTGCCATGACTGCTAGCTGAACTAAAATCCCACGGGGGGTGGGGGGATATTGATGAAATGGCTTGCACTCCCAGCAGATAGATTATCTATCTGGCTTCCAGTGTCCCTGTTTTGAAACAGCATACAGTACAGTTGTTGAATATTTAATGTACCTCTATATTGATAAAGTCTTAATCTGAAACCATTGTCTTGCATGGAGCCCATAACAAAAATATAGTATTCATATAGTCATTTGATTAATGTGAGAGGCACATAAAGTTAATAGCACCCTTAAAAATATTACATATTGATTAGTCAGGAGGGCTATTGTGTACATAGCAATATGTCTGTGAAAATTTATTAAGGGCAAGATCCATCTCGCCAACCATCTCGCCACCGTTCATGGACTTTGCTGCAGTCGAACTGAGGTTTGCCAACCTTAATGTTGACAGTATTATGGCGGTCGCACAACCACTTGGCTAGTGCATCCCTATTCTGTGTCATAGGTGGATGTTCTCTAACGCTGGAAACAGTAAACAGTTTTATTACTAACACAGGTACCTACCTACATGCAGTTTTATGATACTATGGCAAGACATGTGTGCCTTTAGTATGTATGCTGCTGTGGAGTGAGGTTGATTTTTGGGTCATGTAAGGTATTTTGTTTTGGTTTTCTGTTAGGATAGTACACTAACAGCACTAAGTGTGCAAATAATGTTACACTATTACATGGGACTTGTTATTTATACTGTATATATATTTACATTTCGTGAACAATATAAGTTATGTTGCTCACAAAATGTAAAATACACCCCTGCCTATCCTCTTTAAGGATTAATGACCATTTCTAAGTGTTACTTTTGATCTTTGGTCCTATCGGGTCATTACACAAAGAAGTTCAAAGATTGCATAATGCAACACATATCTTATAAAAAATAATTTATACATACTCTGTCCTGAAGTCTTCAGCACAGGGTTCACATGGGTAGAACTGTGCAAAAATGTTAAAGAATCTGGCCATATCTATAGATTGTTCCTTTGTGGGCTTATCAGGAAAGTACGACGCCATCGTGTGCAAGACACTCCATGTCGCCTTGCCCAACTCTTCTTTGTCAAGTGGGCAATCTGCCTTGGGTGGTTTTGGCTGTAAACAGACAAATCACTGTTTATTGCCGCAATTACGCATGTTCGATGGATGACGTATCGGAAAACGAGTAGGCGACAAATGTTTACTAGAAAATTCGCAAACTTTTATAACCATAACCTCACCGGTTTATTTTGTGGTGTAAATGTCACTTTATGTTGGTCTTTTGCCCAAGACTTGAAGTCTGAGCAGGCTCTGCAAGGCTTATCTTCTTCTTCTGTAGAATGCGAAGGCATATTTGTAACTGAGGACTATTTCAGAGCCCATGTAACGAGTTGTTATATTGTGCAATATAAGGTTAAAGTGATGCATGTAAACTACATCACAAGGAACTCTCACAAATTAAACAAATATAGTCGAATTTAAGTCAGTACTAATAATTCCAATAATATTACACAAAATCACCGGTTTACAAATTTTTATTTGTACTACGATTGACAGATAAGGCTTTGGCAGCTTGTCACAAAGAGTATATAAGAGTTTGGCACGTGAAAATGACATTTGATGTACAGGGTTACCAGTGAAACAAATAATCTGAAACTTTAAAAATGTTGTGCAGCTGCTGCTTCAGAATATTGTATTTCAAGTTTGTTTAAATACCTAAGTACTTAATAACTAATTCTGGTAAATAACTAATATAAAGCAGTAAGTTGAACTATCTCTTAACATTTGCACCCAATTTTGCACCAATCAACCCTTAATGATGTAGACTTATTTTTTATATTTTAAAATGCTGATTGCTGTCTTTCTTGCCAATAACAGGCCGAAATACATAAACAATGTACGCATACATATACAAATAGATTCGGCTAGTTTTTTCTCACGGGACCGGGAACATTCCACGCGGGCAACGGCAAACGGAAACGGGAACAGAATTCTACGCGAGCGAATGATACGAGAACATACACAACACAACTAGTTTTTAATATAAATAAATAAAAAACATTGCAATATATTATAATTATATTTATTATCAATAAAGTAAAAGTTTTTACATAGATTTATTAGTCATAATCATAAAACAAAACAACTATACACATTTCATAATAAAAAAGTTGAATAAAACACAGTTTTAAAACATATCTGTACTGAAACGTTACGCGCAAGGTGTTGCATTTTGTAAGTTAATCAACTTTTAATTTTTAGGATCAATTCGCACTGAAAAAGCAGCTACCGGAATTTGTTCCTAAAAATAATTGCAAAAAGGTTCGTGCAGCCTCATGAAGTGTCACGGTGCTGCACTGAACCATTACCTTCAAATGACTTTCACCCGCAGATAAGATTAAAAATGGTTTGTAATATTTTGCCTCAAGAGACTGCTGCTCTTTTAATGAGGATTGACACTATAATTATTGTGATGCAGCCTCTTATTAGAGAGAATAAATAAGTACATCGAAAACTTCAGCAGGCAGGCACTTACTATTATTATTAAATATATTTGAGTAATTCTTAGGTATAAGGCATTTTAGTAACTTATTCGACTAGCTTGATTGATTCCACTTTTCAGTTCAACTTCTCACTTCTCACTTTTGTAGTCACCTCACAAGCTGCAACGATTTCTGAAAAAATAAGTATTTGAAAGCACTATATAATTTTTTTTATTTCAAATTTCAATTTGTGTGTTAATTGGAGGTGTAATGGTCCTCTAAATTAATGTTCACAGGTATGGACGAAGCTCTGGCTCTAGAGCAGACTTTTCTCTTTTGAAATGGGATGGTCGTAAAAGGATGAATTTCAGCCCCCCTAGACAAGCAAGGTGTTCGAGCACATCATCAACCAACAGCTCTTGCGTCACCTAGAGGATCACTCCTTAATTAATGACCGGCAATATAGTTTCAGTTTCCTTGGGGTGAGGCTGTGGACAAGCACGACGAGTCACTGGCAAAGCTCCGTCTCACTCTCTTTCTTGGTGGACGACATGCTGTTAACTGGCAGTCTCAATGTCCTAGGTATGGATGTTCGCTGCAACCTAAATAACAAAAACTACATCGAGAGTTTTATCAAAACAGCCTCGCGTAAACTCGGAGTCCTGAACAGAGTGAGATGTTTTTTCACGCCAGAGCAGTGGTGTCTTCTCCACAAGACACAAATTCGCTCCTCCGTGGAATACTGCTCGCATCTGTGGGATGGCTCTATAAGGTCTTAATGGATGCTCTCGATAGGTTGCAGCAACGTGCGGTCTGCAGTATTGGGAAGCCTGAGGTCACGAACACCCTACAGCCTTTATAGATGCGTATAGATATTGCGTATTTTACCGTTTGTACCATGGTGAATGTTTTATTTTTATTTATTCAACTTTATGCACAGTAATTTTGTTCAAAGGCGGACTTAAGGCCAAAGGCATTATCTAACAGTCAACCTTAGGGTGATGCAATGTTCTGATGAGCTCTTCCTATTAGCCCCATCCTTTCCTTTCCTAAACAGGACAACACGTGCAGGCCTTTCTATTTTTTATTATGGAAATTTCGTCTAGATTATCTAGTAAGACTCCCCATGGGTACCCACGCTAGATTGACTAGTGCGGTACTTTTTTACTAATTTTAATTATGATTCAAATGATATTGACGTGCAGGGCTTAGATGTTGCCCGTATACGGTGCAGAATATCCGATCATGAACCGTTCGGTTCGGAGACTCTTTCCTTAACCTTAACCCGATTAATTTTTTTCTAATCGATAACGTCACTGGCTTGTTCCAAAGGACCATGTTCTGCCGCATCCAAACCTGCAATTACTGGAATAATGCTAAGCTAGTGTGGTTCTTTTTACGTATGGAAATCGAACCCCTCCCCCCCCTCTCCTCCCAACGCTGTCAGAGGGGGGGGGGGGCGGTGGCGGACGTGATGCGACCAAAACCGTACTGTCATCACTGGCCATTAGTTGCCGAAGGTGAGATAGCCTTAGGGCATATTATCCCTCGCGCACTTCGCTTGAGCCAGGGTCATCGGTTGGAGAACAGCGTGATAAGGGAACGTTGTGGTGTGGTTGAAGATGTAGCGACTATAATAGAGAAAGGGATGCATAGATGGTTCGGACACGTGGAGAGGAGGACGAAGGAAGAGTAACGAAACATATTATGAAGCGAGGATGAATGGGCAACCCGGTAGAGATCGAGATATACGTTTGTCAATCAGATTCGGTGGCATTTTAAAGAAAAGACATGTCAAGAGTACCTAAAACTGGTAAGTATGTATGAAAACAATTATGAAAGTAGAAGAAGCGGAAGATGTATGCTATGATACCCGACTGTTGTAGGGCGTCGCCATGTACAGCGCCGGCGTACTCACTGTCCACGATGTCCCGCAGCGCGGCGACGGCGGGCGAGTGCGGCAGCTCGGCGAGGAAGTCCCTCCCGCTGTCGCAGCAGCGCGCCAGCGCCGGCTCCAGCGGCAGGCGGCCCAGCAGCTCCACGCCCAGCTCGCTGCACATGGCCGCCGCGCCGCCCGTCGTCGCGGGGAAGATCTCGCTGCGGCTCTGCGACCGCATACATATATTATGTAGGGAGCGTAATGTGGTAGAAAAAATTATAGCCATCAGGTGGTGAAGGGCGTTACTACCAGAGCCCGAACATAGGCAAGTTGGTGGGCGTGCCTGATAGTTCGGGCCCAGACTATCAGGTATCAGTTGCGATGTCTAGCGTCTAGGAGTAGAAGGGGTGGATCGAAGTTTCTAGAATGAGGAGTAGAGAGACGAATGTTCTAGAACTCACTCAGGCCACTCGACATAGATATTTTCTGCACGCTGTTACGCTGCTCGTCGGTTACCAGAGCAAAGTTATTATTATAGCCAATCCCTGTCTGACGCAGCGATTCAATGGTCGCTGTGATTTACGATGTGACCCTCTAAGGTCGAATTGGCGCCCAACGTGGGCCACAACGAGATGTTACACTGCCCGTCAGACTGGTATTGGCCCCCAGTAGTAGTAGTAGTAGAGAGTAAACTTCGGACTCCAAATTACATCTTTAGGATGTAATTTTGATTTCTGCAAAATGCAACAACCTGTTATCTTTTTGTTCTAAGTGTAGTAGTGCGGCGAGCACTCACCTGACAGTTGGGGCACACGAAGAGCGCCATGTTCTCGAGCACGCCGAGCACGCGCACGCCCAGCTTGCGGCAGAAGGCCAGCTCCTTGCGCACGTCCAGCAGCGCCACCTCCTGCGGCGTCGTCACCAGCACGGCGCCCGCCAGCCCCGCCGGCAGCAGGTACTGCGCCGACGACAGGTGCTCGTCCGACGTGCCTGCCCACATCACGGTACGTCTCACCATTGTTATGTATGAGTACACGAAGTTGAAAGGAGACGTGTGCGTCAATCAAATTGGCTGGTCGGATGCAAACCTAAACTCTAAGTACATATAGATAGTTCAACTCAGTTGTGCGCGCGGCCCTATGTGTGCGTGCGCTTGTAAATAAACAACTTTCATTCGTGTGGCAGTGACGCGTCAGTCGTCGTCCGAGCAAGACGTGTTCTTGTCGCTTTTTCTTAAGGATACAGTCGTTCACGAAAATGTCTAGTTCTTCACGGAGAAAATGTTTACGGAGTCAGGTAAATATTTTATAATTTTAAATTTAGATGTAATTAATATTTATTATGATTATATACGAAAAAATATATGTTTACGTTTTATTGTTTTAGACTCGAGAAACCATTGCTAAGGTATACGAATTTCTGAAAATAGATGCGAGAAATATATTGGAACTAGTAAGTGATCCAGTTTGCAGTGCAAGTCCAATTTTAATATCGAAATTAAGTGAACATTTAAATAGCGTACGGAAAAGAACAACAACGGCAGTGGGGGTATCAGAGAGAACAATTACTAATATATTGGCTGAAGGAAAAGAATCTGACTCTAAATTTAAATCTCCGCATAAAGACCGTAAGAAACGTTTAAAAAAGTTAGAATTAGACAACTTTAACGTTGATGTTATACGTTCCACTATTCAAAATTATCATTTAGAACATCGCGAGTTACCTACCTTGCTAAAGTTGAAAAGAATATTTCAAGATAAATTTAACTATGATGGAAGTATTTCGACTCTGCGTACAGCTTTGTTAAAGTTGGGATACAAATAGAGCGGCATGACATCCAAAACCTACGACTTTCCTATCTAAAAAATTTACTCAGATACCGTCAAGAAAATCGGTGTATCGTATATACAGATGAGAGCTAGATCTTAACGAATCATGTGGGGTAATAAAGATGGACCACCTTTAAAGAGAAACCTGTCGAAAGGACAAATAATTATCATTGTGCGTGCTGGTTCAGAACAAGGTTTCGTACCTAACGCACTATTGACATACAAAGGAAATAGTGTTTCTGGTGATTACCACTCTAACATGAATGCAGAAAACTATGAAAAGTGGCTAAAAGAACGTCTAGTACCAAATCTTCCAACTAACTCTGTGGTTGTGCTTGATAATGCCTCATACCATAACGTTCAAAATGACAGAGCCCCAAATTCTAATTCCAAAAAAATAGAAATGCAGACAGGAGAAAGAGAGAAAGGCTGACAGAAAAAAATATAGCTTTTAATGTAGATATGAAAAAAATTGAACTGTATGATTTGATTAAAAAAAATAAAGAAAAATATATCTGTTACAAGATTGACGACATGCTTCAGCCATATGGCATAAAAGTTCTTCGACTGCCACCATATCATCCTGAACTAAACCCCATAGAAAATGTATGGGGAATTTAATAAAAATATATTGCTTCGCATAATGTCGACCAAAATGTGACGGAAATAATGAAACTCATAAATGAACGTTTAAGTCAAATTGATGAAGGGATGTGGGGTAATACTTGTCGACACGTACAAAAGAAAGAAGAAGAATACTATAGACATTTTGACATGGAGTCAGAATTCATAATTAACCTTGGTGAGAGCAGCGAATCCGAAAATTCATCATTTCATTTGTCAAGTAGCGATTCAGAATAATATTCAATAAATTAACATTAAGTCTTCTGAATCGCTACTTGTTAATAATGTTCAATAAATAAACATTAAATTACAAAATAACCCTTTTTTTTAAACCCGTATTTAACCCGTAAATAACTGTATTTGTATTTATACTCGACTGTACCTCTTGTGACGCACACAAAGTCACTGTATATGTACAAGGTTTACCCACACATAGGGCCACGCGTACATCTGAGTTGAACTATCTGTACCTATATCTATACACTTTACAACACACGTGAATATTATTACAATCATATTGAAGTCATTTTAGTCTACCGTGAATCGGACGTTAAGCCCTCGGTCGTCATCTTCAAGTCGAGATGATGTTAAGATATATTCTACCTCTAGAATGGAATTAATGCCGAATTCAAGTCCCATCCTGAATGTTGACTTAATTTTTTTTCTACCTTAAATTTAACTTTACAAACGAATTTTTGTGTTATTATATTAACCACGAAATTTTTAAAATCATAAAATGTAGTATACGAACCTGGTGGCGTATCTATTAGGAGATAGTCCAAGTCTCCCCAGTCTACCTCACTAAGAAACTGCTTGATCATTCCTGCAAGATATACCACATATAAAATTAAATATCGGTGAACACCATATTTTTGTTTCATTTTGATTCACATCATATTGTATCGATTAAATGTACGCTTAAATATATTGGAATTTAAAAAAACACCTACCGTTTTTCTTAGGTCCTCTCCATATGACAGCATCGTCGGGACTGCCCAGTAGAAAACCGATTGACATCAGAGACAGATTGTCTGTCACATACTAGAAATCAAAACGCAGCAATTAAGCAATATCTCATCTAAACTAAAAAAAACAAAAGGTAGGAGAGGCACAATGATAGTATAATGTGTACCCTAAGTGTCAAGCATATTTCTGCAGTTCTACTGCAGTCCTCTTTAGGCTCTCTAGGCGTTTACTCAAGGTTAATCTTAAGACTTGGCATATACTCAAGGTTAATCTATGGCAATACTACCTACTGTTCATAATAGTCAACTAGATATTTACCATGTTTATTGATGTTTGAGTTAATCCGATTTTATATCCGGTACTATAAGTGACCACGTCAGTGTAAAATCAATAATTGGGTATTTGACTGACTAGTGACAAATTAGTGACTTATTACTAAATGTCAAAACGATAAGTTATATTTACTTGTATGAAATAATTTGTTGTGACGTAATAATATATTATAGTCAAATCATTTACGATTATAGGTTGGGTGGATGATTAAAAACAAATTAAAAAATTTGAAATAATAACTGACGTCACTTTTACAGCTCTTTTAACCATTCTTAATTTAATGAGCTCAGTTAAATAATTTAATTACAGGAAAATAAACAATTGCAATATTTTCAGTTATCTCAACTAAAAGTATTTTTTGAATAACCGTACCTTTGAGATTTTTTATCATCTAGTTTAGTAAAGAGTAAAAAATATAACAAATAATGTGGATTAGTACCGATTGCAATAGGTTGTTTGATACGGGATCGTTTAGTATCCACTTATGTTAAGTGGGTAATCCGAAAATGGCACTTAACTGCAGTATTCAAACATTATACCTATATCATCGGATTATGTGAAGAGAATAAATGGCAAGGACCATTATTAGTATGGAAATGATAGTAGTAAATTGTCTCTGTATTATTCTATTTATATGTACATACTAGCACCGCGCCGCGGTTTCACCCGTGTAAATCCTGATCCCATGAGAATATCGGGATAAAAAGTAGCCTATGTTACTCACGAAGAATGTAGCTTTCTAATGAAAAAAGAATGATTAAAATCGGTCCAGTACTATTTGAATTTATTCGTTACATACAAAAATACAAATCTTTCCTCTTTATAATATTAGTATAGATAAAGCTGAAATAATTTGATGAAATTTCGTGTATTTTGGTTGGTTTGTGCTGTGCAATTCTCTAAGCAGACAGCGTCCAGCGCAGCGCTGCGACAGCCTTGATAGACATTGCCATTGGTCGGACTGGGTGACGTCACAGCAGATGGACCAATGACAATCTCTATCAACGCTGTCGCAGCGCTGCGCTCTACGCTGTATACTTAGGGAATTGCACAGCCGCCTCCTTCTGCGAGCAAGTAATGCTCGTGAAGGAGGAGGCGGGGCGGGAGCGGCAGCGGGAGCGACGAAGGATCGCATGCCAAGCTGCGCGCGTACGAAGGCAACTCGGGCGTCGGAGGTCGACGAGCGTCGGAGGTGAACGACTTCCGCTCCCCATGAGCGCCGGCCTGGGGGTGATGGGTGGAGCCGCCTGTCACCCTGGCAGAAGCAGGCCGCGGCGGCGGCGCGCCTCCCTGTTTTCCGGGAACGAGTTGGGGACTCTGTAGTCCACACACACCCGAGGAGAGAGCCAGATCGTGAGAGATGGCCCTGGGTCGGCCGGGGTGCGAGGGATATGCCTGTCAACCTCACCTTGGGCAACCAAAGCGACCCACAGGCGGCGTGCGTTTTAGTCGGTTCATGTCCGACATTACCTCCTCCACCGGCTCCGGTATCCGTGGGGATTTTGCGCACGTAAAAAAAAATGCGAACTGTAATATTACTGTAATATTGTAATATTTCTTACCACTGGAGACCAGCCGGATCCAGAGTTATGCACCTGTTCGCCCCTCACGCCTAGCACGCGGGGCTGACTAGGGCCACATATGTCTGCGTCCAGAATGCCCACCTGAAAATACAGTCAAGCACACTTTATCATTTAAATACATAAATAAATATTCAAGGACATTCTACATAACGCTATCTATGTAGAACCAAAGTAAGCGTAGTTTATTTATACTGTTGATTGATGGCACTTGGTGGAATTTGTTGTTACGCATTTTGAGATTTTTTTATTTGTTACTAGACCAGAGTATCGATTTACGGCATCCTCAAAGGTTTTTTTTTACCTTTGAGGATGCCGTAAGGCCTTAAGGGTCAAGGTTCTCAATATGTGTAAGCGTAGTTTAACTATTCAAATCGATTAAGATAGGATTAACCATTAATTTTACCCAAGATAAACCTATGCGGGTTTTATGGGTGCTTCTATGAGATGTACTAATGTAATACTATTGATAAAAAAATAAAAATTAAAATAGTGAAGCCTGAACCGATTCAATTACTTAGAAACACAAACCAATGCATACAAATACAGGGTGTATTTTTGAAACGGGGCAGTAAGGGCAAGTACCTTAACCGTTGCAGTTACAGCAAAACGTTCTTAGAAGACCTTCCCTAACTTTTTGACATATTTTGAACTGCATTCACAGATTTTGTAAAAAAACTTACAGTTGGCAAAAAAAAATGCAAAAAGTCCAAAAATTTTTTTTTTATGCCAATCGATTCTATTTCAAGTGGGGATCAAAAAACTCTATGAGACCATTTTAGCTTTCAGTACTAGGAAAGACAGAAATCCCCAAAAACGTTTCCCATACATTTCGGCAACAGAAACAAATTTCTACGATGGTCTAACTTTTTGTTATGGCCAGGAAGTGGGTAGAATTGACTGTAAAGTAAATAAAAAGAATTTTTACTCTCAAATTTCGAATTTGATTCGAAAATCTGTGTGTTATACTTAGTTTCAGCTGAGAAACTTCGTATGAGTTATTAATTAAAGATTTTCGCTAAAATGTCTTCTAATCGTGAAAAAATTGACTTATTAGAAGCGTATTTTGTCAATAATCGAAATGCGGGAGCTGCATTAGTGTGATACCGCAATAAGTATCCGTTGCGGCATGTGCCAACAAGAAAGGTTATTACAAATCTTTTGAAAAACCTGGAATTGCAGGGTTCTTTCAAAAGAAAGCGGCAGCCTCGTGTGGACATGGACACGGAGATTGCGGTTCTGACTTATGTCGAAGCATATCCAGAGGTATCGTCCAGGCAAGTCGCCCTTGAAGTAGGTGTATTCCACTCCCTTGTGATAAAGATATGGAAGAAATACGGGTACAAGTGCTATCGATATGGGCGCATAGTTCAAGTGTTACATCCGGGTGATGATGTTCGAAGGCTTACTTTTTGCAGATGGCTAAGAGGAAAAATAAGCAGAGATCATGAATTTTTAAATTACATACTGTGGTCAGACGAAACGAATTTTTCCAATAACGGTATGTACAACAGAAAAAATCACCACTATTGGTCCAAAGAAAATCCACTAAGAGTTACGGCAAGTACGGCAAGTACGGGCACTAAGGTTCGCTTCTCATTCAACTGTTGGTGTGGTATAATGTCCAATCGAGTCATAATGGTGGAATTTTATGAAGGGAAACTGAATTCTGCCATGTATAATGAAGTCATTTTACACCCTCTTGAAAACGAGATGGACGAATGGCCCCTGTCGGAATTGCGAAAAGTTCATTTTCAACAAGATGGTGCTCCGCCACATAACAATCACCTTTCACGTTCCAATTTGAGCCGCCTATTCGGTACACAGTGGATAGGTACCCATGGTCCAACACAGTGGCCACCTCGTAGCCTCGATCTAACACCACTTGATTTTTTTTATGGGGCTTCGTGAAAAACGAGGTGTATAAGACGACGTACGCCAGTGTTCAAGAGCTCAAGGATGCATTAATGACCATTTTACGTAATATTCATCCCAGAACATTATTAGCCGCCATTCGTTCAGTGCAAAAAAGGATAGACTTATGTATTCGTGAAAATGGAAATCATTTTGAGCAATTTATTTCATAAACCAATTTCTTAAATGTTTAAATGATTTTTTTTATTTAAAAAAGTTCAAAATTTTACCTTCCTGAGTTTCGAGTTGATTTATCATATTTCCGTACGAAATGTATGGGAAACGTTTTTGGCGATTTCTGTCTTTTCTAGTACTGAAAGCTAAAATGGTCTCATAGAGTTTTTTGATCCCCACATGAAATAGAATCTATTGACATAAAAAAAAATTTTTGAACTTATTGCATTTTTTTTGCTAACTGTAAGTTTTTTACAAAATCTGTGAATGCAGTTCAAAATGTCCCAAAAAGTTAGGGAAGGTCTTTTAAGAACGTTTTGCTGTAACTCCAACGGTTAAGGTACTTGCCCTTACTGCCCCGTTTCAAAAATACACCTTGTATATGCACTGAGTGGGAAACGAGGAGGTAGGACACGACGGTATTTCCGTCCAATTGAGCAGTCCGACTGGGGAAGTACCTTCGCGCTACAGAATACCGCGGCCATAATAACCTTGTGTTGTGTTCCCGGTAGCCAGAGCTCACTGGAGGGTTTTGTGCTGTCAGTGGAAAGAGCAAAAGCGTGTCCTGCTTTCTTTTACTAAAAAAAAAACGATCCCGCGTCATCCGACGTAGCAGTCGAACGCTCTACCGCTACGCCACAGAGGTGATTAGTACATGACAGCATGATTTTCAGATTTGTTAAACAATGTTTCATTTTGTTATGTCATTGACATATCCAACAAAGACTTCGACAAAAAAACCTTCATAGGTACGGGTACCCATATAAACGCGCCAAGGCTTCGCGTGAACTTGTAACATAAATCATCCCATAAAACCTGACCTATATTCTTTATTTAGACAAAGGTTGTACCCGTCGGTGCCAGTTACCGCTGCATGGGCGCATGGCTGTACGGTTGCGAAATCTTTGCCTCAAAGCCTTTGGAATCAATACACGTTGGTTGTCTGTGCTTCATATTTTAGAAACAAATCAAATCGTTTTGCCGCAATAATGGATTTCGGCAACACTTACGAGAGAAGATCGAGATATAACAGGGTACCTAATTTTGTTTTATGTTGTGGTTTGTGGAAACTTTCTTGCAAGCTTTACATTTGTATTATATACTTGCTGGGCACGTGACTTCGTCCGCATACCCTTACATCTGAGTTTTAACCTTTTTGCAAGGAATTAGGGTTCTTTTTTCTAAAATAAATGTTGCATAAGTTTCTATATATAATATTGCCCATCTGCTTGTGAAAGATAAAGACAGCTGGACAGGCAGGCTATAGCTATGGCTATGGCAATCTTGTAAATTTGGTACAGCAGTACCTACCAAATTTACAAGATTGGTGTTAACGTTTATTGAAAAGGTGTAATGTAATGTCGTAACCCAATACACACAACAGACAGACTATTTATACTGTTGATTGATGGCACTTGGCGGTATTTGTTGTTATACATATTGAAATACACTTGTACTTTTTCCACAGTATTTTTTATTATTACACCTGACCGATTTCGCCTTACGGCATTAACTGCATATTTCTTTTAATCTGCAATTGTAAACCTTTGAGGATGCCGTAAGGCGAATACGGTCAGGTGAAATAAAAAAAATACTGTGGAAAAAATACAAGTGTATTTCAATATGTGTAACACAACAGACACTTCAATTTTATTTATTAATATGATGAAATTACATATATTTATCAATACAGGTCCAGTGATTACTTTTCTTATTTTATACAAATGATTTATATTTATATTCACGAATACAGAGACTGGTAAAATTTGAGTGTGAGTTGAGGTGTATTAGTCTAATCATTTAATAGTATTTTTAATGTATGTTATTCTTATTGTACATTATTGTGAAAGTAAACTTAACCGACACCGTAACTTGGATATATGTATAGAAGACATTGGATGGTTTTGAGCAACAGTTCCGTGGCTTAGTGGTCAGAGTGTTCCCCTATAAGGGAAAGATCGCGGGTTTGAATCCTGCCTGAACCAATTTAATAAAAAAAACCTATTCAACACATCAAATAGAGAAATAAATTCATTTTTAGATTAGGTAATGTCTGCTCATGTATCTTATAACACTATATCAATGGAAATAATTATTAAATGCTATATGTGTGTACCTTTTTCAATACCAAAATATTAACATTCTAGAACATATTTTACAAGTTATTTCTCATTCGGGTCTAGAGCTATTTAAAAAGTCTTAGAATTCTTTTTCTAGAATATTTTACATAGCTTACTTGCCTGATGGAAAGCTAAAGGCAAAGTTTCAAGAAAATATAAATAATATAAATCTGCAAAATGGGAGAGATTTTTTTGTTTTTCTTGCAATAAGGCCTTATTGCAAAATAACAATAAATCTCTCTGAGCAACCTTTGGATGGATAGGAGTGTATAGAAATAAAACATGGGTTTATGATACTGTATGGTAATGTATGTAATTTTGTCCTTTTTTTAATGTTCGGAAATAGAGTCATCTGCTTGGGCACCTCAATATGGACACATATATACAACATCATCGTACTAGTGATTCCCTAGTTGCACACAAAGTTTATGCTCTGGCTCCCAGAGTCTGCTTATTATTTTTGATTGGTTTAATTAATTTTACTTCACCTCATCTAATAGTAAGCTAAAGAGGAAATCTCAGGAATGAGAGTCAATATTCTGATTATTTAGAACTTGAAGGATTCATTAGGGTAGTTCTACAAATCCAGTGTATAATAATAATTGAAAAATTTCAACTACAGTAGTCTTTAATATCTAAAGCCTGAGTACATTAAAATAACATGATAAAAAAAAAAAAAGCATTGAAATAACTCACATTTGCATCCGGATTTCTCCCAGCTAAAGCATGTCCCAATAGTGACGTAACAGTACTTTTGCCCACTCCACCCTTGCCTGAGAGTATCAATATTTTATGCTTCACATTTGATAGACGGTCCTTGATTATTTGAATAGCGGGATCGGGGCCAGCTGGTGCACCTGTTTAGAGACAAAATTTTAAAACAAGAGAAGAAAAGACAAAATTTTTTACCTAGGTAATTTTTTTGAATAAGTCTTTAACAAATTTACAACTAAATATGTGCAAGTTTAAATAGTAGAAGATTACTGGAGGGTTTTTGTGCTGTCAGTGGAAAGACCAAAAACTTGTCCTGCTTTGTCTTTTACACTGACGGCACAGAAACTCTCAATGCTTGCAGGGTTGGTAGCGCGAGTGTGATTCTCTTTGTTTTGCAAGCGACCATAGGCCACGGTGACCACTTCCCAGCAGGTGGGCCGTGTTCTTGAATGCCGTGGTAAAAAAAGAAACGAAAAGAAAATAGAAATTAACCTTCTCTCACATTGGACATTGAGAAATAGAGGGCATAGAGGATTGGCAATAGTTTAATAGTTGGAGATGGACAGCTATTGCAGTAAGGGTATGATATGGTATGGGTAAAGGTGTTTACAGAAGGATGGGTGGACATAATTGTAATTATCAAGCGTAAACTAATTACAAATGAAATTAATTCAAAATTTTTCAGTTCACAGTAATACATATTACACTATGTAAGACATAGAATTAATAAGTAGCAATCTCTCAATTAATGAACTTTAATTATTGTCAATAATTACTTGAATTTTGGGTTTATCAAATTTTATTTCCAAACTTAGTAGTTAAAACTGCACATAACTTGTTTTGTATGACATATACTGTGGGGTGCATGCTGATAAGTAGAAGCAGATTAAATTCTTTTCAGTTGGTGGAGGTATTTCTTTATCTCTTATCAAGACTATTATGCACATATTTAAAATTTCATAACAGCTGCATGCTGGATTCAAGAATTATCCCTGTTTGATTATTAGGATTATATTTGGATTTATATTGGGTAGTCGACCTTATATACCACGGTGAAGGCCACGGATGTGACCAGGACTAACGAAAAAATTATGACGATGAGATGGCATAAAACACTTTTCAGAGCATGCGGTGCTCTAAAATTGCATCACTTACCTGATGCACAAATATTTTGGTTGGGGCAGCCAGCACATGCTGAAGCTTTACCAGCATCTTCACTCTGCGTGCCGGGACAATCTAACATAAAAAGACAAGTACTATTATATTTATGCCTACAAATAATTTCAAGGTTTCGTCAAACTACATAGCAGGTTAAATAAATTCTTACGTTGGGGGGCATTCTCTGGCACACCACTCATATTTATAACTGTATGAATAATGTATACTAAAACTATATAATTAGTATTTTCAAGGTAAGTCTTATAAATAATAATATACGAGGCGTAATCACACTAATCACAATTATGAGTACAATAATACAAAAACCCAAATAATGAATGAGTTGAGTAGTGAGTGAGACGAAGAAATGTACTTCAAATATTTACATAAACGTGACATAACTGACAGCTAGTTCTGTTGTCAGCTGAACATTAACGTCAAATTTACGTTTAGTTATCCATTGTTCAAGTTCAATTTAACTGCTCAAAATGGGATACATATGCGAGATCAACATTTCATAAGATCAGTATGCCAATTGTCAACGCCACGAGATCAACAGTACTTACTTACTACACCAATAAGTTATGAGTTGAGTTCAATTGTCCATTACGCTTACGTTTGATCAAATAAATAATTAAACTCATAACTTATTGGTGTAGTAAGTCATTGATATTTTAAACTGTTGATCTTGTGGCGTTGATATATTGATCCTGATGAACTGTTGATCCCGCGTATGTATTATGTATCCCATTTAAATTAGGTTATAGGTTGTAAATACCAACCAGTCTACAGGAAGCAGGTCCTACCTTTGAGTATTTATCATAGTCAAAGCAAAAGCTAATAAAACCATTTAAAAAGTGAGTTCAAAACATTAGTGAACCTTTTTTGTTTTAGGTAGAAAAATACATTTTTGTAACGTTGGTCAAATTGATGGCACGAATAATTTTGATTTTGAATTTTCCTTTTTATTTTCTTTAAATCATTCACAAATTATTCAAAATTTTCATGAAAATTTAACAAATAATATCAAAAATGGCTAAAGAAGTTACTATGTGCACGGTAAATATAAAATGTTCAACTCCTAAGGATTGTAGTAAGATTTGTTAGAAAATATGTTTCAACTGAGCTTACTTGGTTATATATTTCTACTTTTAGCAACTCCAACAATGGAGCCCCGTCAAAGAGTCGGCGGGTGCTCCGAGCGTGCCGCCACAGGTGGGCTACTGCTTCCACTCCCCCAAGAAACATCCATGGAGACCTATTATGGGCTACGAGGAGATCGAAGTGACTCCTATGTAAGTGGAATCGAACATCGCCATCTGTATCATTCCTTAAATATTTTTATTGATTGATTCTAGTGAATCTTTAACATAATTCATTCTTATTAACCCTACAGGCCCTCGCAGCCGATCACAAATACGATGGTTGATCCTTGTTATACCCCTTCTGGGATGGCAGCGGAGCCACTTCGCTTCCCTAACTTAGTGACTGGATTTGATCGAAGCCCTGAACACGCTGCTCGAGCAGCCCTGTACACAAGATACACGCAGTATGAGTGGAACCAGAACAGCATCAAGAATTACAACGAGTCTGACGCCAAAAGGAATTTTTCTGAACGAGTCAGAAATGATATCATGAGAATGCTCAGGTAAGTTTAAGCACATCGCGACCAGTATGAAAGAAACTTCAATTCGCGCATGCTCAAGCTCTGGTATGAACTTCCTGCTATGGCTTTATCAATCGACTATAATATGGGGTTCTTCGAGGAGGGCATTAGTAGGTTCTTACAGGGTCGACAGCACGAGTATGGAACCCCGTGTTGCATACGTCCATAAGCCACAATAATCATTTTCATATGCACCATAAGTTGTATAAAAAACTGGATACGTGCGAGTCGTAAGTAATCTTAAGTAAGATATAAGAGTGGTAGCCATACGAGTCGTAGACATGCGAAGCGAGACATACGTTCGTAACCAAGGGAGTCGTAGAGTCGAGGTCATGCGAGTCGAGTCGAGGTCATGCGAGTCGAGTCGAGGTCATGCGAGTCGAGTCGAGGTCATGCGAGTCGAGTCGAGGTCATGCGAGTCGAGTCGAGATCATGCGAGTCGAGTCGAGGTCATGCGAGTCGAGTCGAGGTCATGCGAGTCGAGCCGAGGTCATGCGAGACGAGCCGAGGTCATGCGAGACGAGCCGAGGTCATGCGAGTCGAGCCGAGGTCATGCGAGTCGAGTCGAGGTCATGCGAGTCGAGTCGAGGTCATGAGAGTCGAAGAACTTTAGTAATTTTTATTTTGACATTTACAGGGAAACTGACGAAATTGGTACACAAGGTCAGAGGGACTCTGGAAGGAGGATTGGTGAGCGAATCACTGATACTACCTTTTGGAGGAATGAGGTAAGTGAAACTCGGATTTGTTGAAACTTTTTGGTACATACTTGTGTATAAATATAATATACTTGTGCAAAAAATATAAGGACTGTACTGTGTAAGTGGTGCAACTATAGATCATACATACATACATACATAAAATCACGCCTGTCTCCCATAGGGGTAGGCAGAGATCACGGATATATATATCACTATAGATCATCTCATGTCTATTTGGGAGATGACTGCAAGTTTAATAATTGAATTTAAAGCCTATTACTAAATTACTAAGTAACTTATATGCGAACAGGTATCAATAGAAATGGAACGTTTGGTATCGACTTGTGAGAAATTAAACGACACGCGACGTCAGCTGGAGAGGGCTATTGCAGGCATCGAGGGACCTCTGCACATTGTACAGGAGTGCCTCTACCATCGGGAGAAGAGACAGGGTAACACGACTTTTCACTCATTGCCCCCAATTTTCAGTTTTCGGAGTAATACTTACTTTACTGCCGACTACAGGTTTACTCTAAAAACTTTTAAGGTTGCGTAGAGTATTGTGTGATGAAATATCAACCTAATTTTTTTTATCTCGACAAAAGGTTTGGAGCAAGTCCACGACGCAGTGGAACAGTCTCTGTTGAAAGAGGTAGCCATACTGCGGGACTGTCAGGACAAATTCCGTAGTATGCTTGAAAAGGTAAGTGATTTTAAACCACCCGAAACTAAAAGCTGGTTACGTTACGCCCGTGACATTATCTGTAGGTATATGTATCTAATGCTATTTCGTTGATCGCACTTTATTCGGTAAATAAATGTATTTACATCAGAACCTCTTTAATTAAGAATAGGAACAGCAAACAACTTTCAATTAGAAATGAATGTGTTGAAGTGAGTATTTGTCCTGAGGGTGTCATGCCTGTTGCCAGGTGCGGCAGCAGTCGAAGAACTGCCGCGCGACGCAGCACGAACTCGAGACAGACATGCGCAACAAGGAGTACGCGCTCGGGATTGACTCCATGTGCCACCAGCTTAACAACTTTTCTAAGGTAAGTAAGAACATACATAATGATCACTCCTCATTCCCTCTGGGATAGGTAGAGATAACAGCCCACCACCTGCGTATTCTTACAAATTTCACAAGTTTCATAGCAGGTCAATAAAGAATTAGTATGGTCATGGTCATTAACGACCGAATCTTCATCCAATTTCCATATTTGTCATAAAGTAACTGGCCACTGCACCTTCACAACCACCTGGTGATATCGAAGTTCTGTAGTTAGGCCAGGTGGTACAGACAGTACAGGCCCACGTGTCCCGCAGGGCCTACAATTCTACGCGGGTATCGAGCGCTACGACCCCACGGTGTGCGACACGGCCAAGTGGGCCGCCGCCAGCGCCGCCACGCTGCAGCGCTCGCAGTCCGAGCGCGCCAAGGCCATACAGATGCTCTCGGGTAACCATTAGCTTGTGCCACTATAACTAACTGTTCTACTTAGCTACTATTTTACTATTGGTCTGATTGGAAGCGCTCCACAACTCGGTATTTGCTTGCAACAATCAATCATTAGATTTTATTCATTCAATCATTAGAAATTATCTTGCTTTGCGTTTGCAGTATGTGAGAAACAAAACTAGAATTACCTACGTTAAAACATCAGTGACTCCTATTTAATATGCTACCTATGTTATGCACTAGTGTAAAAATATTAATGACATAAAATGTATCAGATACGGAGAACCTAATCAACGTGTCTGCCACTGAGATCTGGGACCAATGGAGCAACACCAACAGCGCGTTCACGAGACGTGTCGCAGAAACTATCGAGATCAAGAACAAGTTGCAATTGCATCTACACAAGGTATGTTCGCAGGATATTTAGCAGGGAATGAATTTCTATCAGGGAATGAATGTCTAGCAGGGAATAAATGTGTAGCAAGGAATTATGCCAAGTAGGTAGGTATGTATACTGAAAGTGATGTGACAATTCCAGATTCAACAAGAGATCTTTGACGTCGAGAAGAGTTTGGAGCTGATCAATAAGGCGATTGAAGACAAGCTGCAACCCATGAAGGTAGCCCACACTCGTCTCCAGGCCAGAACCAACAGACCACATCTGGAGAAGTGTCGCGATGAGGCCCAGAACAGGTACTTAAAACATATTACGACGTCGATCTTATCATCATTCTAGCATTTATTAACTCTGGTTTCTTTTTGTAATGACTTTTATGCCTCTCCTTCTCAGACTGGTCAAAGAAGTATGCGACCTTCAAGAAACGATGGAGACACTACGGTCCAAGATTGCCACCGCGGAAGGAACTCACCAGACCCTGTTAGGTGTACGTGCAGGTCTCGAGGGAGAACTGAGGTCTAAGGCTACGACACTGTTCATAGACAGGGACCAGTGCATGGGACTCCGCCGCGGGTACCCGGTGACGGCTGCGATCAAGGCCTAAGTGTTGTCCCATGTTCCGACTGATGGCAAATTTCTCAGTGCAATAAAGTTGTTAAATTTATATTGCTTTTTCTTTATGCTGGTTACTCTGAAACCTGCGGTCTTAGCTTGGCGGCGTAGACATCACCCTTCGATCAATGAAGAGGTATCTCGATTTTGTCAATGTCCGCCATGCTGATGCTGCAGGTACCTTTAGGTTCACAAGGTCGTATAGTATTAACAATTCCATATTATCAAAATGTCTATTTATTCTTAAGGTTTAAAGTATCCATGTCCATAGTATTGTCTATTTATTCTTTAGGTATAGTGTTAAAATGACTTTTTACTGTGCGCAAAATCCCCACGGACAGCCCCACCACCGGAGCCGGAGAGGAGGTTATGTCTGACTCGAACCAACTTAAAACGCACGCCGATTGTGTGGGCCGCAGGTTGCCGGGGGTGAGATTATCTGAGATATATTGCGGACATAAGCGTGGGTTTATACATTTACCAAATTGTATAATATCAATTTCATTTTGTATGATATAATGTACCTATAACTGTTTTGTGTCCCAATAAACGAAAATAAAAAAAAATATCCCTCGCACTCCGGCGGGCCCAGGACCGTCTCCTATGAGACGGCACTCTTCGGGCGTGGGGACCACGAAGTCCCCATCTCGCCACCGGTGTGGAGAGGCGAGCATCGCGCGCCGCTGTCGCGGCCTGCTTCTGCTAGGGTGACGTGGCCCCAGTCACTCCTAGCTCGCTTATGAACAGAAAAAGGTATTAGCTTTCGGTATATTAGAGGTAATTTTAATAAACACCAGTGAAAATGAACAATTGGACTTACTACGAGAAGAGATGAATGTAATGTTGTAAAATATCTCGCAAACAGTGAAGTAGTTCGAGCTTCGAGTCGCTTCGAGTTCTAGATCCTAAGTTTCTGCTGGACTGGACGCAGAAGGACGGAGCGGCATTCCAGATGCTCGCACTTCCCACCATGGTTACGAGTATGACGCTGAGCGAGAGGACTCCCACTCTGTGCTGCCACGAGGGCCCTCCTCGGCACCTACCACTCCGCTAGCGTGTGTAGCCTGACCCCGTCATAATATCGTGGTGGAGTTACGGCAAGAACAGGCGCCGCCTCGAAGGATTTCGTGGGGTACTTACCCTTCGATGACCCTGTTAGCCAGTGGACATCCTGCAGGACGGCTGAATTCCAACCACGAATTAACAGTTTTCGAAAAAAAAACACGTGGACACCCTAAATCGAGTATTCCGTAGACCAATTTTAGATATTAATGCGTCAGTCAATCATCCATGATGTTACACCATTACGCTGTTAAAAGACGTGAATAAACGAAACCTTTTATATTTTAGTCTTTTTCAATAAATAGACATTTTAATACTATATCCCACGTAATAGGCTCACCACCTATTATGTGGCACCGAACACAATGATTGGTGAAATGTGGGTGTTAATTCACCTCTGCCTATCCGGGGATAAAGGCGTGGTTATATATATGTATGTTAATACTATGGTCATTTTGATACATAGACATTTTAAACTGGTTATTTTCAATAAATAGAAATTTTGTTAACAACAACTATTTAAAACCGTAGACCTTGTGAACCTAAAGGTCCAGGTATTTCATTCCCTCTGTCTCTCTCTCTCACATTGAGTCTATAGTTTATTGAATAAGCAGTTTTCTTTACGATTGAGAGGCACATTGAGAGGTCCTGGATTATCATTGCAAACAATGTGAACCTCAATTAGCTTATCTGGCTAAGCTTAGCAGGTTTGCTAATGTTTAATAAATACATTGTTTCTATGATAGATGTTTCTATGTAGAATACAATAACATAACAGCTGAAAATAATCGCCAGCATTATTTTGATGCTGGCTTCTTTTAATTCAATAATAAAACTTAACAAGACTAATTACATTTTGCACTCAATAGCAATATAATAATTTCTAATACTTCATCTGAGTGTACTACATTCCTATTGCCTCACATACGCAGGTACGGGCAGGTTCAAGCCCTCTTTAGCCTCGAAGAACGTGTAAGAGAGCACTATCTCGTCAACATACTCCATCTTTGGGTCGTCAGTAAACTCTGGATCGATGTAGAAGAATACTGGCATGTCCACCTGCAAGCATACAGGTGCTTGTGAAGAACAACATTGTTATTGCTTATAAGAATGCTATCTGACAGCAAAGAGAAGAACTGGCTGACATGGCATGGCAATGTATGAGCCTCCATCAAGATCTTTTGGGGCCCAAGTCAAGTTAGCCTATTTGTTTAAAATAGGAACTTTTTTCAGACATTACAGAGTGAGGTGTATTTATAGAATTGAAGTAAGAGTTACCTTCTCATGTGGATTCAGCTGTTGTTCCTCAAAGCAGAAGCACTGGATCTTGTTGAAGTACTGTCCAGCTTCAAATGGTAACACATTGTAAGTGCTAATACCCGTCACTACTTTGTCTGTGGGGTTGATTGCTGTGTAGAAAGCTAGTGCCGTCTCACCTGGCACTACCTGGAATAATGATATACTAGTGTTGGAATCATTCGAAAAGGTTTTGACATTCAATTGTTATTTTATCCTGTTAGTGTCAATCCTTTATGATAAGATACATTTTATTACTAGAAACTCAGAAAGCACTGATCTACTTAAATACAAAACAAATTACTGATTTTGCATAGTGTTACATTGCAATAGGGTATTTGACTGACTAGTCAAATTAGTTACTTTTCACTAAACGTCAAAACGGTAAGTTATAAGGAAAATTGTATGATATGATTTATTGTGATGTCATAATATTTAATAGTCAAATCGTCTACTATTATAGGTTCGGTGGATGATTAAAAATAAATAAAAACGGTAAAATAAGAACATATGCAACTTTTACTGCTCTTTTACCGTTTTTAATTTAGTAAGCTTAGTAAAATAATTTATTTTAACTACAGAAAAATACTCAATTGCCTGGGCAGTGTATGCATTGCTCATAGTAACAACATATATTATTTTAAACAATGTAGTGTTTTTCTTTTTTTTTCAATGTTATTATCTACTAACTGTTGCCCATGACTCCCCCTGTAGGTTCTGATTCCCTACTGATTTTTTTATGAACTCACTTCTTCAATCTGAATCCAAAAGTTATGCAAACCAATTTTATTACAATGTGCATATTTTTCAAAATCAACTGCTTGGTTTGAGAAATTTCCAACTCAAACAGAATATTACTTACTGTGATTTCATGTTGTTGAGGTTTAAAGTTCCACTGCATTGATGATGCAGTGTCTGCATTGAACCGGATCTTGACTGGCCTGTTCTTAACAACTGTCAAGTTGCCAACAATAGTGTCTGCCTCTACGAGTCCTGTTGTACCACCATAACTATAAGCCTAAATTGAAATTATATTATTTAATTTAATCATCAGTGTGTATACTGTGAACACAATATGATTTTTGTTGAGTATTTGTGAGTAAAGAGCTCCTCCAAGATCTTCAGAGCCCAACATCACCTGCTAGCAGGAGCAGGTACATCTACTGACTAACTAAGAAGCTCTTGTAGAGGTGTAGAGACTCAAGAGGTTGCAGAGGTTATATTACACCAATATAGGTCCAATTAATTGTGAATAGATGAATTTTATATGGATAAGGCAAATCAGATAAATAATTTTTATATCATTCAAACATTTGACAGAGGTTATCTTACCTGACAAAATATTCTATAAAGTGGTACTGCAGCATAACTTAATCCTACAGTCATAACACCAACAGCTATCATATAGTTAAGGGTTGATCTGATTTTGTGCCTTTGGTCATGGGCTCCACGAGAAATAAACAATGTACATTGCGTTGGACGATTTAAGTTTAATATTGGTGAACTTCTAGTGAAATTGCTCCTAACTGTATTAATATAGCACCGGTTCAACCAGGTGAACCGGTTCATAATGACTTTGTTCATTTTAGGTGATGCAATAAATCAAATTAAATCATTTTAATATAAAATTAAATATCGTAATAAACGTCTGTTTTTTAATCGACTTATAGTCGTCTCATGTCGTCTGGTTGACAGTGTTGACACTAGTTGACACTTGACAGGCTGACAGACAGCACCGAATACTAAAATTGACACTTTTTTCATGGGGCATGGGAAGGGAACTGAGGAAACGATATTTAGTGATAGAAGTTTCGGGCGAAATTCAGTTTCGGTCGTGTTTCTGGAAACTGAATTTCGGCCTGTCTTTAGATTTTGGATAAATATCATTAACGATATTTATCTAAATTCTATCCTCTTTTTACTTAACTAGGTACTTACTTTAATATTATTTTACAACTTAAAAGCCGTAAGACAAACAGATTAATAATTCGAAAACATTTTTTTATTCATTTTGTACACGTTTGCTTTGGCATAATAAATTTCGGAATGCAATAATGATTTATTGAAGGAAAGGAAGTCATGTCATGGCAACATTGGTATATTTCGCGGGCTTTTCGAAATTACTCAGTTATCTCAAAATCGTGGTCATTAATTTAAATTCTTTTTAATTATTTTATTGCTTATAGCAAATATAGTTGCCAAATAAAACTTCAATAGATAGTTAAAATAAATTAACGTTTAATATCACAATTTTAATACTTTCTCATGTCCGTGTGTCATCATTTATATTCTAGCGTCATTAGTTTGTGTTTCGTTTTAATGTGAGCGTCGGTGTGAGTTTTTTGATACGCTTTATAAGTGCAATCTAAAAATGGACATCGAAACATTGGTTCTTTGCCACACTCGTACGTAACGTGCCTTCTGTAAGTACTTTTATGTCGATACTTCCGTTTACACTTCTCGCACTGGAACGTCATGTCGTAATGCGACCAATAATTTTTTGTCTTCATAGGCATCGGCAACATGTTTTGCATCATTGATTTAAAGAAATCCACATCACCTGCAACAACGAGATTATATCTGATTCTTTTTCTCATCCCTTTCTAAAGCACTTACTTCATAATAGAACGCGTTAACTTGAAGGTGATGTTCTCATTTGATTCCAATAATTTATTTATAACAAATGAAGGCAACTTACTTTTAGTGATATGTAATTTAAGGCGGTCGAGTTAACGCGTCCGAAATTCGTTCACGCGAATATTTACACGAGCGACTACCTACCTAGCTATGGATTCAGATGAAATACATTTGTCTTGAATTTATGAAAATGTTTCTAGAGCAGGTACAGGAATTTCTCAAACAAACTAAAAAAATATTGAATCAAGAACATTTATTCACATGCATAATCCAATTAAAAAGAACAAACCAAACACACTCGGCTTCACTGAAAAACAAAATAAAATACTTCAAACATTAATAATAATTAACATTATTTTGTGCTGGTCTCACTATGTTGTAATATCCACATTTAGAGAATCTAATATTGTATAACGTTTATTCAGATAAAAAAGATCAACAATTACTTTGCTATTGATATATTAAACAATACTGTAGTTTGCATTTGTACATTCGAATTGTAAAGGAACTATTATAATCGACATAAAAAGTTAATTTTAAGACTCATTTAATGAATAGGCTGCTCTTACCAATGTAAAATCTAAGTATTTTAAAATGCAAATTATTATTTGACTTCAAATTGAATTATTTGAAAATCTGTTGGTGATATATAACAGGAATATACAAATTTAATAAATAATAAATTAAACGTGAGTCAGATATACCACCGATTATATTAATGTCTAAACTAATTTGTTGGTGGGTGTCTAGGTTAACCTTTCATTATGACAAAATTATAATTATAAACTATACTCATACAATGAACACTCATTAGATTGCGCCATGTTTTAGGTACAATTAACTCCACACAGCGTAGCACATCCAGGGACTTCTCACACTACGTTGACTTAACTTCGAACAGAAGTCGAATCAAATAAACTGCACGAAACCTCGCCTCATGTTGGGACAACTGGTATAGGTACTTCGTACCAGTGGTCCTCATATGAGGCAGGTTTGAGTTTGAGTTTTATTAAGTCGATTAGGACCTTTGCGGTAGGTATTTATCCCGAATATCCTTGCCTTCGCAATCTTATTTTATTTTATAAATGGCTTCTGCAGCAGAATGCTCGCAAATTGCCATCTCAAGTGAATAGAAATTTCATAAAGCATATTAATGATGAAACACCGTTTCGCCAATTCCTCCTAAATCGAGTAATACCGGTAATAAAGTAAAAATAGTTAAATATTTGACGCGAGATGGCGCTGATCTGAGACTAAATTAGTTTGAAGCCGATTGAATAGGTTAAATGCATAGGCACCAAGTTTATAATAAAAGAAAGAAAAGTAGTTATTCTTTACACTTATTATTTTACCTTTGGCAGGTTTTGCTGACATACACCTAAACACGAACTCTCTATTTAAAAAAATTGTCGAGCTAACGATGAATAATACACGGATATAATTTAATTTTCCGTTCTTCAAAAAATTCTTGAAAAAAGTTCTAAAATGACAAAACAAAAACAGCGTAAATACGGTACATACAGCGTAATATTCGTGAAGTGTGGAAGGACAGAAGTAGATGGCGGGATGTGTCTGCCTACCCTAGAAGAAAAATCCGTATATAAATGTTATAATTTTATGAGGGTAGACGCGGTAGGGGCGGCATTTGAATAGCTTTCTGGGAACAAATTTTCAATAGCTTATACTCGTTCGTTAGTAACTAGCTTTTTTGAAAGTCCATAATCTTGGTTTTGCTGTTTTTATAAGTCTTATTTTTTGAATGCACATAAAAAAGTAGGTGTAGTAGTAGAGGACCCTACTAACATCCGTGACGCCCAACCCAACCTCACCTACCTCCAGGTACACCTGCGCAATAACGAGCGGGGTTCTGGCACGCAGGCTTTCTTTCTCAGGGTTGGAAGAAAAATGAGATAGGCGCCAATCAAAAACTTTGGACGCAACTGGGAAACCACTATGAGGACTATGACTAGCTTTTATATTTTAATAGTCAGAGTATAGTGCGTAAACACATCCTGCTAATGATAAAATAAATAAATGGAAAGATTGGTCGAAGTCATGACCCCGTAGTGCGTGCGACACCCTGGCGTGCAATATTAACTACAAAACTTAATATTAAATAACCATAATAATTTACTTAACAATAGTATATAATAATTATTATTATTTAAGGCACTAATTTCTTATTATGGCTAAGAATCGACTGGAAGATTCTTTGGTTTAATATATTGCATGATTCAAAATTTGAACTCTATATGGTAACTTATTAACAGTAACAAATGCAAAAATAAAATGTTTTTAACAGAAATACTGTATCTGTTACTATAATACACGTTTCTGTCACAATTTTCTTGTAGTAATAAATTTTCTTTGGTAACAAGGAACACACACTAAACAAACATTAATAACAAGAACAAGAAAATATAACAATCTATTAATATTATGCTCTATGTTTATAATATAACGAAAAACACTTGATGTCTTACGTATGTAAATATTGTAGAAAACTTACATTATATTTAACAGAATCTATATTTTTTTAAATAGCTGCCACGTTCATTTACTTACCAAATCAGTTATTTATAAAAATAGTACATACCTACATAGGTATATTTACTATTATTAAATTTTACTTGGCATGGCGCACTTGTGGCATAATACTTGTAATGTTTACTATGTAATATAATAACTATTATTTTATTAACATAACAGCTCAACCTTTGTCTTTCATTATTATACTAGTTACAGAAAAATAATACGTTATTTTTACGGATCATTATATTGGTAACTAAAGCATCATTAGACATTTTTTTTCACTGGCATGACAGAATATTGGAAGTATGAAACTTGGGAGTATAGCAGTAGTAAAATATACATTTCGTTTGAAAATTTTAACTTATAGTAACGTAATATTAATAAAAAGAAAAACTAAATAGTTTGTTAAAGAATTATGGTTGTGGTATTGAATTATTAACTCGCCATAGTACACGCATGACGTGATATTCGTTCTCCCTTGAGTTGAGTACCGAAGATGAGTTCTTTGAATGATAGGTACTCCTGGGTATGACACGTTAAATGTATTATGCAGCTTCTTAAAACATTGGATACCTTTGAACTGTAATGGTAACAAGATTTGTGCACTATAAGCTCAGTGCATCCACAGTACAAAAAGCGATTCGACTGATGTTTATCTGCTATTAGACGTATGGGAAAGTAGTCAAAAACTTCTATGCATGCTTACTATTAGAGCTTCTCTGCACAAACAAAAAAGATACCTATTTGTATTTGTATAGGTAGCTCGAACAGTCGATTACGACCAAACTCTTAACTTTGTGTTACAAAATAAAAATAAATTAGATATGTGTATTCAAATACAAGTATATATATATTACAAACTTTGGTTGGTTTCTATTATATTACGTCCTGAATTCGATGTGTAGCAAGTGTATATAGGTATACCTATAACATAGATACATAGGTAAGCAATATATATACATGGTGGAAAAATAAGTCGGGCCTTGGAGGGACACTATCTTAAATACTTAAATTGGCTCATTTTACTTAAAGGAGATTGCTTTATTTTAAAAAAAGAAACAACTACATACAACAATTTTCTAAAACTAACTTGCCCCACCTGGTAATCGAACTGACTCGACTGAAGATCGAAAAAAAAAATCGTGTATTTTTATAGAATCAATCGATAGTGTAAATCATAAGGATCGAATCTCTAACAAACATGGTAAATTAAATGAATGGTAATCCTTGAAATCAAAGTTTATAAATTCAATTTAACAAATTAAGCACTTTTTCTCAACGGTCCATCAGATATCAATATTATAACAATAAAATTCTATATTTATATACTAGTCCCTTTTATCATGCGGAGGTACCCCCTGTCCATCAGAGGTATTTATGTTGAACTCGATCCGACTAAAAAAGCACTCCAAGCTGTTTGTTCCTCATACAGTTAACACCACACCAAGTTATTTTCTAAACCGGAAGCAAAAACTTTATCGTTGATAATGTATCTGATGGCTCCTTGAATAAAAGCATTGTCTAGTGGCATTAAACTTATAAGTTAAGATAGTATGATTTTCCTTTCATTTAATTTACCATATTTGAACATTTACACTATCTATTGATGCCATAAAAATACAGGATATAATTTTTTCGCACTTTAGTCGGTTCGATTACCGGGTGTGGCAAGCGAGATTAAAAAAATCTTTGAATGCAGTTTTTTTCTTTTAAAATATAAATAAAAATAAAATGAGCCAACTTAAGGATTTACGGTAGTTCCCTTCAAGACCCGACCTTATTTTGTCACTGTATAAGGCATTTATACATACACATCAGCTAGTCACTACGCTACATAGCTTTCTAGAATAATCTTGAACTTGTGGCACAATTTTATTTAGAACTACCCACATACTGGGAGGTATACATAGAAATCTTTTTATTTGAACATAAACCATCCGCACTATACCGTAGGTCCACTGAACTATTTTATTTTAATAAACTGATATTTAAGGTTAAAAGTCTAAAGTTTATACCTAAGCAAAATTTTGAACAGTTTAATAATGGTGATTCCGACTTTGAAGCATTCAAGTTTACAACATAAACGGCTTACACATAACGCTAAAATCAGTGGTGAGGAGGACCCTAGATCGTACTGCCATAAACAATAAATTTTGTGTACGATTTACCTATACCAACAGCGACGATCTAGAGTCCTCACCATTACTTCCCCGATCTCGCCACTGATTTCAGAGTCGTGTGCAGGGCGTTTTAGATGTAATCTTCTTACAGTACCAAATCGTTTGTTCATGCGTTCAATTATATTAGTGAATGTGTAAAAAACAAAATAATACTATAAAAAAATCTTATACTAAGGCAAGATCTATAATCAAATATGCCGACTTTCACTCGAAATTCTTTGGTAAAAATATGATTGCACAGGATACGTTTCTAGATTACTGTTTTATATTTTCTGTGTTCTCACCAATCTCTTGATTTGTTTGAAGTCTTGATTTAAGTATAAGGTCCAGACGTGTCCCTTCATAACAGTAACGGCTGTAACAGAATAATATATTTCGACTTTAACATTTATTGAAGCACGCAGAAAATGTTAGTAGTTAATGGATATGATGAAATTTACAATGAGACTTGTTAGGAATACTTTACAAACATCTTAGGTTAAGGCATGCTACTAAAGAGATCAAAAGCTTAAATATATACACTATTGAAATATTAGTATAATACAATATGACAAAGCTAGTCTTTTGGATCAAGGAGCAGCAACATCTTTTAAAGGAACAAGCCAGTTCTTTGGGTGTCATGACCTCAGCGCCCCACTTTCTTCACATATTTCAAACCCTCCATATTAAGGTCCTGGCAAGTTTCATGCAGTTCCACCAGACAGGACTTGATACAATACACATGGTGTTTGAAAATTCCTGTCTGCTTCTCCCTTATTGATGAAGAAATTAATGTCAGCTTTAGCTGTAAATATTTCATTATAACAAATAACAATTGTCAATAAGACGGAACAGAGTCAAACATACTTTAGCTAAAGCACACTCAATGTTTTTTGGCAAGCCAATCTTGGAAAATAAGTGTTTAAGTACTTAGTTACGAAAGGGATATAAATATTTGCAGTCTAGGTAATGTTAACATTAGCGAATTAGTTGGTCGAAAAATCTAGCAACTCATTTTCTACATGGCATTATTTAAAACACGAGTCTTGTGAGTTGTGCAAAGTTATTGCATTAGTCAAAACTGAGGGTTGTCTTGAAAGTTAGTAATTTTATGATTCAAATGTACTGACATTGGAAGCCTTTAGCGGCGGGTCATTCTGACACAAAATCCACCTTCTCCGGCATATCTTTATGTAGATGTCGTTCGTGTAGCAACAGATTGTGTTTCTGGTACGCTCGGTACACACAGTACGGACACTTGAAACTTGGTTGTTTTCTACATTCGTACTTTATGTGCCGTTGTAGCGAGCCTTTGTGTTTGTATTTATTCCCGCAGTCCACGCATTCGTAAAGAGTCCACCCGGCTTTACCGCTGCTCAATCCAGGTGTACCGTAACTCAATATATAAGGAGTGTACAACTGTGCAACTGAAATTAAAACGCAAATAAAAATAAATACGTGCAAATTACAGCTACCACCGTGTAGTGTGAAGCGAAGCCACCAATAGGAAATGTGCTACCGTGTGAAAGCTAAGGAAAATGCACCATGTCTCCCATTAATTTGCTCATATACTACAGGTATTAAACTAAAACTAGCGCCCTTATAACCTAGTTATAGTAGCATGCAACCATTGTTATGCATAGAACCATTAGTTACGATATATAATCATTTAAATAAAAGTAATGTCCCATTTTATTATTATTGAATATAAACAGTTCATGCATGTGTCATACGCAATGATATGGAAATCTTTAATAATTTGCACCTACCCCCAAATCATGGTGTAAGACACTAGCCCATCACATAGTAATCAATATATATTATTAAAACAAATACGTACCAAGAATAGCAACTTTATTTAAAATACAAAAAAGGTTATAAAAATACAATCAAATGCATTTTAATCACTGTAACTTCTTATTGACAGTAAATTGTATCTACAATAGCTACAAATATTCTAGGTAGTAATTTATAACAATTACAGTAACATTATGTTCGGAACATCACTTGGGTCGTGATATTTAAAAATGGAGCGTTACTGGAAGGGGTGGTCGTCAGGCAAGTGATAACATGGTACTCCTTTCAGGTTATCATATAGAAATTAGTTTTATGCCTACCTAACACAGGTTATAGTCATAAGGTTTATTTGAGATCTGTCAAGCTTGGGAAATAAAACATTCAATAATATCCTAAGCACATTACTTTCAAGTCGTGGCACATCACCTCTTTGTAGTAAATGGCTAGCGTTAACGTTAATGCTCTCAGCAACCGTAGCCCTATATCATTTTTTCTTAAGAAATTGAATACTCAACAATATGAAGATGCCATATATCACTTATTAGGTAGCCGAGTAAGACCATCCGTCAACAAATGGTTTTACGAGCTAACTCACTGATAGGCCGGGCCACCCCTATACGCTTCCATCTCACCTGTCACACGTGTTGACAGTAAGAACTTTATCACAGCTATTTGTGTATAAGGTGTGTATAAAAATATGTTTGTTGAAAGTATATTCTCATAAACTTAGTATTAAAACTGTAACAACTATGTTCATAATTTCTTTACATAAAAAATGGCTGTCTTCAATGAAGAATATTGTAATCACAACCTAGAAATTTAGCAATAATAAGTTACGAGAAATCATTGATTGAACCGAATGTTTTTAGATGTGAAACATTTTAAATTCTAATGACTAACTTTTCGAAGGCACTTAGTTTTATACTGACAAGATTTATATGGTTGTACTTTGTGAACTTTACATTTTGATTGTATGATGGTAACTCCAGCGGATAATATCTAATGTGGTGGTTTGTTGGTAAATTCACTTTGCAGTGTCCCTAGTGAGTGTGTAGTCTCTTGGTGCCGGTCCACGGCCAGAGCTATGACAAAATGAATTTACGAACACACTACCACTACCTAATCTTAAAATAATTTCTAAATGGTAATGTATATAAAATACTTATAAACTATGCGGAAGATAAAACTGAACTTCCCTGAACATACCGACATGATTGTGCGCGATCCTTTGCAACAAACCTTAATGGCAGTGTCCAATTTCAAAAAAATTCAACAATCTATTAAAGGCACTCTTCTGACCTAGTAATCACTAACATTGGCCCCAAATATAACATCCAATATACCTACTAACAGATATCGCGAGGAACTAAAAGGATAACCGATCTCATCTCAACATTTACGACAGAAACGATTCAAGCTTAAATTAAAAATAAAATAAATGCATTAGATGTAAAGAGATCTAAAAATAAATTGAAATAAAAAAATTAACTTATGAGTATTACAATAATAATGGAACATGCATTTATGGCAAAGAACTAGTGCTTGCTAACTAAGCGAAAATAGCTTCATTTTCATAATAACTATGATATACAGTATGGAACTTGGGCACGAGCGAGTGCTGTCAAGTTCACTATATACACATCGATGATTCCGTATCACAACTCCGCAGGCCCTCTCAGCTGACAACCGTTTGGTTGTATAATCTCAGCGTATTAATATAATCTATAAATTCTGATTTAGGAGATAGTAACTGCGATTGGTAACAATATTAATCCAAAAACAACTTGTACTCCAACTACTGCCTCGACTGCGTACCAGGATTCAGGAATGATAGTTTACATGTAAATGCTGTACATAAAAATATAAAAAGAGAGTAAAACCGTAACTATACAAAATCACTTTTTGACTTAACATAGTGGATAAATGCAGTTGCGTACACCGCTACGCACAGTAACGAGTGTCAATACTATTAGTAATTCGTCAATTGCTCAAGGTCATTAATGTATCCATAATATATCGTCGTCGCTTCTATTGTTACGTTAATTATTACTCGATTAGGTAACGATCAAAGGCACCGTTTGTGACCTCACGAATGGCGATTACATCTAACGTGACTGTCTGACGCCACTATCACAAAAGAGATTTCATCACATTTATCACAATAGGGATAACTCGGGAATTCGTTAAAAACTTCTCTAAAAACTTCGCTAACTAACGCATCGTAGTATACTTTTAAATTTAACATAATACTAACAATCCTACAACGCCAGAACAGGTATATCGAAAAACTGTATCTACTCAACCGTGCCAATAGTAAACTTTCAATAGAAAATGATATGTAAAACCTAGCATACGATTCAACGTTCCTACAAAATATGGAGTATTTATTTAGTGACTAAGATTGAGCGCGCGGTCGGTCGGAGCTATGTGCAGGCGTCGACGTTGTCCTGCTTGATGTACTGCTCGGGCTTGAGGTGCACCTCGCGGTGCATCCGCTCCATGTGGCGCGCGATGTGCATCTTCTGCTTGGCGCGGTACACGCAGTAGGGGCACTGGAACTGCGGCTCCTTGCCGCACTCCCACTTCTGGTGGTTGCGCAGCGACGACTTGAGCTTGTACACGCGGCCGCAGTCGGGGCAGCTGAAGCTGGGCTCGCCCGGCGCCGGCAGCGCGGCCGCCACGCGCATGCCGGCGAACGGCAGGGCCAGCCGCGCCGACCACGCGTCCCACGACAGCCCGCCGATCCTACTGAACGACACGTCCTCCGCGCCGCCCGGCCCGCCGCCGCCGCCTGAAAGCGAACCATCATGTAGTGCTCCGCCCGCCCCGCTCGCGCACATTCAACATTCCCGTGTGGTTAACGACAGTACAAGCAACACATACATACTGGTTATATACATACACGATATACGTACGATTACATACATGGATACATATATACACACGTAACATATAAACCTAATTATATACATAGATATATAGAGGTAATACAATTCTACTGTGAGTTTCCACCGAGTGCTGTGATGAAAGCTTTGCAAAAAGGAAAAGTAAAAATAAGAACAAAAATAGAAAAAAATAATGTTTATTTAGATCACGATCCCGTTCATCGAGGACTGACTGTTTCACAGTGTGCTCTCTCGCTTACAGTGATTTCTGAAGCGACTCACAAAATCAATGTAATTGCTAGGCATGTAAAGAAATCTCATGGTGTTACTGGAGCTTTTTAGTCACACAGCTTTTTGTAATAAACGTTTGTGTTAATGAAATGTAGTCTCCCGACCCATGGGCTTTCTTGTCTACCTGAAATTATTAATTATATTAGTATGAACGAAAAGGGAAAAGAAAATAATGCATCATGCGCAAGTTGGAAACCTCTAAGCGAGTGGGCTCTGATGTTTTATCCACGCGTCATGCATACATGCGATTGTTAATCGACGAACATTCAATACATATGCATCAATGTAACGACTTACCTAATGGCAACCACTAGCTTGTACATAACAAACGACAAACGTGGTAAAAGAATTCAATTGTGAGGGCAGTGCTATGAAGCAAGGAAACAACAAATAGTTTGATATACTATAGCTATATTTGATTAAACTTTTCTACCAAGTAAACCCCAATATATTCATATAAAAATCACACTAATCGATAACTATTCCAATAACATTAACAAACAACATAATAACATCAAATTTATATAATCCATACATCTGAACCTCATACCGCAATCGTGACATGATATGAAGGGAATATTGCATATATCAAAATCATTTTATTTTTCTATGCTTAGCAATGACTTGTTTCAACAACAAATAACATCTTTATTTCGTTTAGTCTCAAAAGGTTCAAGTCTTTAAATAAACAAGATTATTTAGCAACTTGAACATTTTGACATGTCGATGTTTCACGACTTGGAGGTTTTGTGATTTGGATCTTATGATATTTAAACGTTTTATAGCCACCACTTAGTTATTTTGAGACTTGGACCTTTTGAGACTAAACCCTTTATTTCTCTTATCACCACGTTAAACATCTAATACTGACTTTGGTCAAATAGCTTTGTTATCCTAGTTTAACAAAAAAATATCAACAGTCAATATGCTAAACGAAAACATGAAATTATTTTATTGCATGTAAATATCAGTTAATATCATGATAACATCATTTAAACAAAAATTAAAAATTTTGAACACATTTTTTCCCAGTTCACCAAAATTCTAATCAAAAATATGTAAAATATCAATAAATATGTGTTATATAACTACAGGTAACATTGTAGGCACATTATTGATGAGCTTTTAACTATCTAAACTGCACGTGCTCCCAATTTTAATAGGATAGCGAACAATCATACAAAATCCAAAAATTCAGAGCACGGCAATAAAAGGACGTAAGAGTCCTCAAACATTATCCTATTAAATAACCAACATTATAATAACTTTGGGTTTGCTATTAAGTTAGGAAGACAAGGTAAATGGTCCCATGAACTAACAAATTAATGGAAGGAGACAATTTATATAGACAAAATAAATTATAACAAGATATAGCGAGACTAAAACGAACGGCACGCCGAGCGCACACTATAAATAATTCTACCCGTGCTGGAAACTACTCGGTTATGCTACGGAGCCCTTGCAGCAGGCCGCTAAAGTTAACTAAATATTAAAATATCATTGCACTAAATTATCAATTTGGAATTATTTTTCCCTTTTTGAGGAATGATAGGTCATTACAACTAAGCAAATTCGAGTTAAAACCAAATGGAAACACCATTCCTATATCTAGAGGCGCCAGTGACGGCACGGGGCGCGATCGGACTTCTAAATCCAACCGACGTCGGTAGGACTCCTCGGATATTCTATTCCATTTTGTATAACATTTTTCTAATTACGGCGACCTTAGGTCATATTCTTCTGAATAAAATACTTAGGGTCAGTCTTAACTACCATAATAAACTCTAAAACAAAAACAACAAAATTAACACTATACCGTTAGGGAATGTGCACATTACAACTATTTCTTTAGTGTATATTAAAACTTCATCAACAAAAAATAATGTAAATATAAATAAAATTATTGCAGTACCGATTTGGTTAGGTATCTACTTTGGTCTAATATTTGTTTAGTGTTGCCCGGGCCGAGGGAGGGCTAGAGGGCTAGATGGAGGTCTTCTTGTTCCGCCGCACCTTGTTGCTGGCGTACACGTACCACTCGTCGTTGTGGTGCTTGCGGATGTGCACGCCGAGGTTGCCGCGCTGCTTGGCGCGGTAGGAGCAGTAGGGGCACTGGTGCGCCGGCGCCTTGCCGCCGCACTCCACGTTCTCGTGGCGGCGCAGCGTGGACTTCCAGCGGTACTTCTTGCCGCAGTGCTTGCACTCGAACTGGCGCGACGCGTCGTCCGAGCTGTTCCCGTCGCGCTTGAGGTAGTGGCCCTTGCCGTCCGCCTTGTCGAAGGCGTCGTCGTGGCCGCCCGGGTTGGACGCGAAGCTGCAGCTGGAGTCGTAGAACGTGTCGGGGTCCTCGGGCAACACGATGTCGTCCGTGTCGTCGTACTCCGCGTCCGACTCCAGCTCGGCCTCCTGCTTGTTCGGCAGTTTGAAGTCGAGGTTTTGCGTCACATTGTTGTTTTGCATGAAGGCCTGCTGGAGCAGGTGCGCTTTTATGTTCTCGGGTATCGAGTTGAGCGAGTGCAGCGGTCCGGAGAACGAGAGATCCTTGGCGGCGGGTTTCATGACGTTAGTGACCTGAATGCAGGCGGGGACCAGCGAGGCGAGCGATTGCGATTGCGCCTGCTGCGACAGAAGCGACAGAAGGGCCGACGGTAGGTGGCTATCCTTGTGTAACTCTGAAATACAATACATTAAAGGTATTGCAAATAATAAGTTAAGCGGAACTACATACGTTTTTTGTTAATACTACCAGAGGCTAAAATAAATTAAGGAACCAAAGAAATGCGTTATAATAATAAAAAAATATAAAAAATAATTTCTGTTAGAAATTATAAAGGCGAAGCTTCTAAATTCATGCAAAACATGCACAATCCAAATAACTGATTTCGAAAACTTATCTTCCCATAAGAACTTAGAACGAACGGGTAGTAGTCGCGAACGAAATACAAACTCATTTCTTTACTCGTAACTTTTAATCGTTTAATAGTTCCAAAAATATTGAATATCAATCTTGTCAATACACAAGTAAACATGACGAATATAAAAATTTAATTTCAATATAACCTAGAGGAAGATCGATCAGTTCGTAGCGTAGTATATTATAAGGCACTAGTAGAGGCGCACCGGGCGGCCTGGGTTCACTTGTCGGGGTGGTGGTGCTCAGGGTGCTTCTTCTCGATGTGCTTCTTGAGCTCGTTGCGGCGGTGCTTGCTGTACGAGCAGTGCGGGCACTTGTACTGCGGGTCGCGGCCGCACTCCAGCGTGACGTGGCGCACCAGGTTCTTGCGCGCGTTGTAGCAGCGCTGGCAGTTGGGGCAGCGGTAGCCCTTGTCCGTCTTGTACTGCGCGCACGGCAGGTTGGCGCGGTCGCTGCGCGGGAAGATGTTGAAGCGCGCTGGGGCCGTCTTGGCGTCCCGCTCGCCCTCGCCCGCCTTCTGCGGCGGCGCGCTCTTGTTGTCCTGCTTCTTGTTCTCCTTGGCGTCCTCGGCGCCGGGCGCGGCGGGCGGCGCGGGGGCGCCGGGCGCGCCGGGCGCGTCCGGCGCGGCGGGGGCGGGCGGCGCGCTCGTTATGTTGGACGCGTTGGGCGTGTTCGGCGGGGACTTGACGTTTTTCAGTATAGCTAGTGTCGTAGTCTCGTTTACCTTTTTACTACGCGTCATTATATTATGTCGCGGCGATGTCTTTTCACCTGCAATAAAAAAATGAATACAGTCCGTTTATCGTCTTCGAGACCCGAATTATAGAATGCAACGTTTAAAAAATAAATGAAAAACGAATATTGGAGGAACGAAAAGAAATATATTCAAAAAAGTAAAAAAATATTGAAAAATTATCTCAACAGGCGAGTGGCTATGTGCCTAGGTAAACTAAAAAAATCAAAATAACGTCCTTCTAAACTATAATTAAAACAAAAAATCAACAATGAAAACAAAAAAACTAATACGAATCAACGAAATATCAAATGGAACATTTGAAATTCCCTCATAAAATAATTATCTTTTTCTTAACAATTCATGTCTTAAAACTCAATATAAAAGAACAAACAAAAACTATGAAAAAAAGAAAAGTTAAAAAACGTAAGTAGTATTTTTTATGCGCATTATAGTTCCTCTTTCACTATATCAGGGTGTTTGAGAGCCACATGAGAGATCAAAGTTTTTTTTTGTGAGTACTTTCTTCCGCAAGTGTCGCACCCAAACTGCGGTCCGGTTATACATTCATATTTCTCATGTCTCAACTTGTTCCTTCTATACTTGTACTGTTTTTTCTTGCATATAGAACAAACATGAGGACGGTCTTTGTCTTTCTCATTGCGACACTTTTCCTTAGCATTACGACACTGTCCCTTTTCAATTCGACACTTCCCCTTTTCAATTCGACATATGGCTCTTTTATTCCGACACATCCCTTCAGATGTGCTGAATTCTAACTTCTTTTTAGCCCTTCTCTGTCCTGCTAATAGTTTGTTTTTAACAATCTTTTTGACTTTCTTTAAGATGCTGTCTTTATCTTCATCTTCGATCTGAGTATCGTTGTTCTTAAAATACCCACGGGTTAATGGGAAGGGGGTTTTAGCGTAATTAGTGTTAAGCGTCAGTAACTGTACCTCTGGAAGTTTAAATGAAAAGCGACAGTAGATTATATACAAAGCATAAATGCATACGAAAAAAGATCTGTGAAAATATGAAGACAAAATGAAAGAGTAAGTGAGATTGAGAAAAGGGTATAAATATGTGTATTGTGGTGCTTTAATATGTTGGTTGTGCTAGTGAACAGATAGGTAGAATGCAAGGCGGCTGAGACAAAGTTAAGCGTAAGGTTGTTAGCGGTGTTGCCAGGATATGTAAAGGGATTCATTAGAAATGTACACTTTGTTATAACCTGTGTATGCGTCCCATTGTAGTGTTGGCTTCATTTTTTTCCTATGGAAAATTATATAAGGTAATTATGAAAAATGAAATGCGCATCCACTAGGAACTCATAGTGTGAATAATCATGCCTCCAATAATTTTATTTACTGCATATGTCGACCTAGTGAACATGCATAAATTCGCCAAAAAAAAAAAAAACAATTCTTTACTTTTTTGAACATGAATTGCTAAGAAAAGACGTCTGCAGTGAAATCACATGTGAATGCAAAAAAACAAAAATAATAAAATAATAGATAAATAAGCCACATAACCATCAACTACGTGGACAATGTAAATAATTGACATTTACCTTCAGCAGCGGCCATCGTGCAGTGACGATCCATATCTTCTACAAACATCAAATTTCACACTTGGTGCTATAAAATCATTGTTTCCACGGTATTTCGTTTAGCGATGAAAAACCAACTGATTTTAAGTACCCAATAAAACATGGGCAAAGTGAGGTGTCGTGCACATTAAAATAAAATAAAATGTCAACTACATCATATTGTAATACGACTATATATTTGAATAATAAATACTTAAAAAATTACTTACCAATATTATAACCATTCCACTCCAGTGTTAGACTATAACGTGTTTATAGGGTAGCACTATTGTCAAGTTAATCGCAACGCGTGCTCTCTACGACATATTACATTACTGAAGCATGCAACGGTCTACATCAATTAAGATCCCATATCACAAACATAAGCTTACACGTAATATTTTGTGAACTAATAATGTGAACCAAATACTTACCTTCTTTGATTACCTCACCTTGTAAAAGGCTACATTGCAAAAACCTTATTTACCGATACCTTTACCTGATGCACTGTAATATCATTGAAAACTTTGTAATCGTAATAAAATATAGAACAAGATTAGTAGTTTATAATATTATTAGATCTAATTAATATAAGATTGGAGTTTCACATGTGAAAACACTAGCACTCTCATATCCACTGTCGTGAAAATATAATATTTATATATAACATAAATAGATTATTTTAAGCAATGACTGTTTTTCTATCAAATTATGGGAAGACATTGCGCATTTCATCCGTTCCTTGTATGTCTCGGACAATTAAGTTTTCTTTCATATGGCAACAACACGGTAAAATAATATGAGAGGAAAAGTTAATTGTCCCAGAATATCAACTGAATCCCATGTGACATGTCGCGTTGTTTTGTTTTACTAGTAAACATCAAAAGCGGTGTGACAGCAACGCAACATGTTGGTGAGAGGGGTCGCTGGCGGCGGTGACGTCACGGGCCGGCTGCCGACCGGTCGGCCGCCTGCGCTACCGCCGCCAGCGGCGCCGAGTGTACGAGCGTGTGTGTGCTTACCTTGAGACTCTCTCGCGCCATCACTCGAGTTCATAATATCATCTTGAGATCGTTCCATGTGCCATTGGAAATCTGTAACGATAGAACAACGTCATTGAATAAAAAAGATTGCTGACTACACCCTCCTCCCAGCCCATAGCCACGTGAATAAGGGTTTATATACATATATATATATATATGACTAGTAGGGAATAATACATTTTGTACCTAGCTCTTGTTAGGAGTTGCTACTTCAATTGTTAGTTCACAGTATGTTATAGTAGGAGCCTCATATGTGATTACTTTGTCAGTACATTACAATATATTATATACAAGTGGAAGGCATTTTGTATTACGTCATTCATTATAAACAGTGTTTAAGTGTTCTTAGTTAACACAAAACTTTAGTCTAGCTATTAGTTAATATCTTTAGACAAGTTGATTTAGTTTTTGTTTGCTATCACATAACAAAAAATAACCCAGTTGATTATGTTTAATGTCTATTGAACTATTCAGAGTTATTATTTTATGTTCTCGTGCCTGAATTTACCAAAACATTCACATTTAACACCTGTACTCAGTCCCATGTAACTAATTGCCATAAATAGGGATATTTTCTGGACTCATAAAAATCCAATAATACTTTTTACTTGATCAGTCATACCACATTACCAGCGTAGGTATTCATTAGAATTTAAATGCATATTTTTAAATAATAATAGGTATAATGGGCGAAAAGTGTTAATAATCATTTCTCAAGGTTTCTGACCCAGACCCATGGTCAAACTTGTGATAGACACAAACATTTTAAATTTTTAAGTTATGTGATCAGTGTTAAAAATCTCCAAACCCATAATATACAATCTACAAATAGGCACATTATATGGTAAATTTTTGTCTGCTTGTTTTAGAGATACCTTGCAGAAGCTGTATTTGGATGCTAAATAAAACTAGGCATTCTATTCAGTTTCTTTCTGTTGTAATTTTCTGAGCTTTAACCTTTGTTGCAACCACTGGCAGTTGAAAAATGATGCTTGTGGTGGGATTTTATTCTCAATTATTGCTTCAGAATGGATTTATCACTGCAGTTGTAATGAATTCATACAACACTTTTCAGTGTTATTTTGTACCACCTCACCAGCCGTTATAGTTAGTTTTGAACCAGCTGTGCAGAGTTCTGTCAAAGATGCCTATTGCCTCATTATGAACCCTAACAAAATTAAATACTTGTCATAATTATATTTATGTACAACTATTTTGAAGGTTGGAGTAGAAAGCTACAATGTCAATTGCTAGGCTGTTATAAATTCAGTGTTGCCAGTGATTCTAGTACCAGTTTATAATCCTATCTACTTACCAGTGTACCTGGTGTTGTGTCAATCTATGGGTTACCATAGTAGGAGTTACCTATTATACCTATTGCAAATAAAAGGGCGTGGATACTTACTGCGTACGACGTCATTGTGCGCGACGGCCGGCTGGTCGTCAGCTTCCTCATCCAACGTAAGGTCTTCAACTCCATCCCTCTGCACCTCCTCTTTACATTGTGGCTGGTCATCTCCGTTACCCTGAGCGTTGTCGTTTGGTGGCGGTAACGATAATGATGGTGGCGGCCCTTCATGTGACATACGACGCGCTTTCTTCCGGCGACGGGTGGGTGACACAGAGCCTTCGCGACTGTCTATGCTTCCATCTCGGGGCTATAGACAAAAGAAAGACATTATAAGAAAATGGATTTTTGTGTTGATCGCCTCAGTGGCGCAGCGGTAGCGTTTGCTGTTTGTAAGGTCCTAAATTTGATTCTCATGTTGGGCAAAGATAATATATATATTATAGAAATTATCAACAGCTGCATGAGAGGTGTCTGGTCGAAGAGATATATTTCGTAAACAAATTGGATAATTGGATAAATTATTAGTAAATTATCTGGAAAGGATTGTCTTAAAAGAATAATTATTTGCTAAATTAAACTAAGTTAAAGAACAAACTAATATTTTGTCCAGCGGAGTCACATGAATTCCTCATGCACATCATTATCCATTTAAGATTTGAAAGTTTTGCAAGTTATGATTAAGAAAATTCATTATGATATAAAAGAGTACTGCCCTATATTACATTTAGTAGGAATCCCATGGCTAATTTCAGAATGTCCTTCTTATAGGACAGCTAAAGTGTTCCTGGAAACAGTCCATGCTACCAGTAATACTGATTTGATGAGGAATTACCCAAGAAAGCTGTGAGTTTGTAGAATTAATT
The DNA here is from genome assembly GCA_963662185.1 of Eilema griseolum. NCBI lineage: Eukaryota > Metazoa > Arthropoda > Insecta > Lepidoptera > Erebidae > Eilema > Eilema griseolum. The sequence goes on along the minus strand of OY759243.1, from coordinate 1,507,936 downwards.
AAGAATAGTATGTGTATATTTAAAAAGTATTTTGTGATGAAATGTTTTTTGAATATTTTTACTTCACACGTCAACTTTAAGTCATTCCATTTTTTGGAAATTTAAAAGCACTTGTTTGCTAGCACATTAGTATTAAAAACACTTGAAACTTTCAATCAACAGAATAGCTATTTAGCTAAGTAGGTAATATGAAATAATGTAAAATTTGCCATTTTACAAAATGTCTACGTTACTCTTGTTTAAGTAAACTATAAAATTAATGATTTATACTTAACATGACATATTCCATAATGTACTATTGTCAAGGTATGTAATTTAATTAATTATAATTCAAATAGGTTGGTACAAAAGTGTTTGTTTTTTTTTGTAAACTTTCTTCCATTTTACCCTTTTTATGTTTGTTTATGGTAATTCTTTAAGAATTGGTTAAAAATTATTACATTTAATTGATTAATGTCACATTTCATACTTTATTAAATCTACATTAATTTGCTGTAGAAGTCATCAAAAAGAAGTAATTTTCACTAGGTATTCTAAATAATAAATACACTGTTTATATGTCATTTCTAGGTGTAGTGTAGAATAATAATGACCAGTTATTAGTAGTAATTATAAGAGGTCTAGTGAGGGCAGAACTATAGAATACTAAGGCATTCTATAATATATCAGAATAATATTTCTTGTGGTAAAGATATGTCATTGTGGTAAAATTTAAATATTTAAATAACACGATGAAGACAGAAAAAAAATTAGAAGACAGCGATCAGTTGATTAATATAATATAATCTTGTGAAACCAAGCTTTACATGTTTACCGATGCACTTTATTTTGTACTGATTAATTGCAGATAATAGCATCTGCCAAGTCTGCTTGAATATGTTGCCAAACTTTAAGGTATAGAATGTACCAGTTGTGATTATATATTATATTAAAATCTATACTTAAAAAATATCTAATGGCCCATGATTACCTTAGCACAGAAAAAATTCTACGAGTATAAAGCAAAAACCACTAGGAACTTGAATCCTTACATATCCAGATGCACATTCGCATACTTACACATACGGTATACATGCAGCCGCAAACGCCTAACCCTCACTCAGACGCAACACACACTCACACATAGGTACTCAATGCACACCCAAAGACAAACAAGACATATACGTACACATTCACGAACATATGTATACATAAAACACACACACACACACACACACGCACACACGCACACACGCGCACACGCACACACACACACACACACACACGCACATACATACACATACACACACACACCCACACGTATTTTCACACATCCTTATTTATAAATTATATTAGATTCTGGCCAGGGGTGGAGGGTTGGTAGCCTGAGACACAGGATTCTCCTTGTTCAGGTGCCAGCCCGCCATAATTCTGATTGATCCTTGTACTAATTTATTAATTACGTTCTACTGTATTTTATTTGAGATTTGTTATGTAAACGTTTTGGTGAGAAATAAACATTATTATTATTATTATTCATATGTGACCATTTTATCAGTATTACAAACAAAACCTCTCTTCTCGAGCTGCCCGAAAACACTCCATACAAAATTGTAGCACGTGCTGACGTCACAGCGCGCTGGCGCGTAGTGAAAATGTATGGAGTGCATGAGAATATCGCATTTATCTCAGTCTACGTTGCGTTTACACATATAGTGTTTTATAAGATTGATTTTAAATTTAATAAGGAATTTTAAAAGTTGTAAATTTTGCTTTATTTCAATTGTTTATATTTTACGACGCTGAACTTTTAAAAAAAGAGTTTGGTTATGAATATTTAAACAAAAAAATATTTCGTATTCTAAATTGTTTACTTATTTAGCTAAAATAAATTCTTCTGTTACGCTTTCTTTAATCTTTAGCTTTGGGTCATTAGTGAAAATCTCATTTTTGGACAAAATAACTCATCTCTTTGAGGAATCAGTTTCATCAGGATAGTCAAGTTGTACACCACCTAAAAATATTGCACTTTATTTATATCACTATTCGCATTGGTCTGGGTGTTTCAAGTGTAATATGTATGTATTTACAAAAAATAAAAGGATCTTAAGTAATAAGGCCCGTTAACTTTATTGTATAATTGAAGTATGTTTATCTGCATTCTAGATTCCATAACACAAGCTAGTACGCACAATGGCCCAAAAGGGAGGCAAGTGCAGACAAAAGAATTTAATTCAATTCCAACACAAGTTAGTAAAGCTATGTGCAAAATGTAGTAGAATAGCTATTATTTTATATATAGGAGAGGAAGAAGCATCTCTTGAAACAAGACAAAGGATAACATGGAAGTTTGTCAGTGCCACCAGAGAGGCAAAACATTTTTTTTTTAGTTAGTTTTTATAGTCGAGGTACTAACAATGCATACTACTTTATATTGTTGTATAGAACTGTCCCAGTTAAGTGGTGAGGTGGGAATGAAGAAGGGGTACAGAATGCAGTGACTAGAAAAATTAATTAATGTATTTGGACACCCTATCTGTATAGGCGTAGCCTAGTATACCTTTGTGTAATGCCATCTGAATGACAGTTATAGAGTTGCATGAGGTTGATGGTTGGTTAATGGTATGTATTAATCCATACAACAAATGATTACTGGAGAGTACAAGTTACCTTTTGTAATTGTCCTATTTCCTAACAATTATAAACATTGCAGAACTTGGCTCCACAACAAGTGCCTAGCACAAGTGAGCTTCAATATCACATATTTACTTGTTTTATATAGTTAGATCAGGTAAGAAATAATTGGCTTCCTAAAGTATTACACTATCAAATATCTTTATTTTATTGAATGCATAATTTAAATACAAACCTGTGGAGGTGGTGAGGGAGCGCGAGGCGGGTGTGCAGGGACGGCCTGCGCCGGGCGCGACGGTGGCCTGGAGGGCTTGTTGTCTGATAAACCTTTAATCTGCAGAGACTCAGCTGCCTTCAACAGTGCGGCTAACTGATCCTGAGATATATTCACTTCACCACGATACATATAGTCCATCATAGCTCTCAGCTCTGCATATTTCACATCTTTGAGGATTATAATTGGATGCTTATCATACTGCTGTGATAAAACACTCTGTAACAAAATCATAGTAACATCAATCACATTGTTTACATTTACTTCTATAGCTCCATGTTTGTAAATAGAGTATTGAAAGTTATCATGTGATTATTATTCATTGTCAAAAGTAAAATTCTCTTTCAAATTACTCATGAAATCAAAGCCCATTAAAGTAATTAGTTAATGCACCAAAACACTAGCATGTCATTTGGTTAACAACACCTAATAGTATGATGTTAGGTAATGAATGATTGCAAGCCATTTAGAAAAAGTAGTTGAGACAACTTTCTGTTGCCAACTCATCTATACACCTATGTAAACTGCCTAATTGTTAATATATGAAAGCTAGATTGTACAAGTGGTATGTTTATTAGAGCAAAACTGCTTGCCTTGCAGGTAACTTCACACTATCGTAATTATTGACCTACATTAGAATGAGTTTACGTACCTCGAAATACGGGCTGCACGCTGACAGGACCACTTTGTGCGCCTTCAATGTCTGACCCTCTGCAGCCAGGGTGCAATCCACGTGCATACCCTTCTCGAGGAGATTATCGAAAACGGACACCAGTGTCGACTGATGATTGTTCCACCTCAAGCAGAACTGCTGATCGTCGTCCATGATGCCTTCTAGCCACTCGCCGCGCCCTCAGCCCTACAACGGAAAATAATGCTACGTCTAAACAAGGTCTAATAACACCACGCAATAACTAGGCCACTAGGAAAACTTCACGGGGCCCACACCAGCGTAGGATTCTGAGGGATTATAGTTACTGTATAGCGTTAATTGTCTCACCGAAACACTTCATACGATGAGATCACGCCCCAACTTAACTAAATTAACTTTATGGACCACATACGAGTTGTCGTAAGCGACGCGGCACAAAGAAAATGGCCGCTTTTCCAGCGCGACAAAAAATAAAATGGCGACGAAAATTCTAAGTTTTACTATTTTCTGAGCAAACTTTTCATGACACATATCCGCTGTTCAAGTTCATCGTATTGCCAAGGCACGACTTACTTCAGAAAAGTTTCAAGTCAACAAAGAAACTTCTGAGAATCTTAACTTCGAAAGTTCACGAGTGGAAATTTTCAAGATGAAAAGTCCTAGCAATAGTAAGTAAGCCCTTATCGCGGCCGTAACGCTATACCAAGAATTAAAACACTTACCTTGACTATTGCATTAACTATTACAACGTATTTAAACACTTCTATTTAATTTACTTCTTAATTGCCACTTTATTATCAACACTTATGCACACCCGCCAGCTTTCTTGAATGAAATTGAAAACACTAAACTAAAACTATGCTATGTTGCAAGTTTAGAGAAAGGCACCTCTACAAAAATCCAAACGAAGTACAAGTTGGAAGCGACGCGAATGACCCAAAATAAGCTCTATGAATGTTGCCATTAGCAAATAATTAGAAAGCTTGAAAAATTAGTAATTTGTGTCTGTTAATTAATCTACTGGCTGTTACATTTAAAACAATTAATAAAATTAAATAAAAGGACTACATTGATTGCAATTCTTTTTTTAAACTCAATCCGAACAAAGCGATGTCATGTTTTTCACCTTGTCCTTGACCGACTTTGTGATTGACAGAACATCTCGTGATTCAAGATACATTTCGTGATGTTATGTTGACTTCATTTGTTTTTCATTGCATTAATTATAAATTTACTTCTAAAATGCTTAATCAAATTATTAGATAGCATACAATAAAAGACAAAAAACAAAAGTATACTAGTAATTTTATTGTTTGTTTTATTGTAGTTAGCGCCATCTATTGATCACTTTAGCGTTTATTATCTGCACTTTGGATCTATAGTAGCTGGCGGTTTTGGCTTATTCTCTTATTATTCTATGCTTTTGTAATTTTATACGATAACGCTTATACACATTTAACATTTTTATTTATAAAGTATTTACCTATAAGTAACTTAGAACCAACTCAAACGTTTAATGTCTCGCAATAATTATTCTCGTACGGTGTGTGCAGGCCGAGGAGCCCTATCAATACCTTTAGGCCCTAACTAATCTCATCTACTCCTTGGTGCACCTGCTAGACAACGGATGAGGCTCTAGGATCAGGAGGTCAGAGTACAGTCGATATACCAACCAAAACAATAAGCGGACTCTGGCTGTTTAGTCTAAACTTTACATCCGAAGTGGAAAATCGCTATGAGGATGTGGGTGATTTTGAGTTCTGAAGAGTTACTCAATCGTTCAATCAGTATGTTGCTGTATGTCAGTGCGCGCATTAGACGAATCGACATTTGTAAGTATCTGATGGCAGCATGTGTAAAAAAATATGCAAACGAACGCGCAGCACTCAACTAATCCGTAGTAATTATCGCTAGAATGTCGACCGATTGTACAATCAGTGCGGCGTAGTACCTATGAAGTTTTTTCTTTTTCTCCCAACATTGGGAGAGGCCTAGTCCAGCAGTGGACTGCGATGGGCTAGTTATTTGTTAAACGAGAATTGAATCCGCGAACTCTATGAGCGGTTCGCATTATTGGGAATCCTGAGGTCACGAACACTTTTTTTTTTGAAAGCATCATCAAAACAGCCTCACGAAAACTCGGAGTCCTGAACAGAGTGAGACGATTTTTCACGCCGGAGCAGCGGTGTCTTCTATACAAGACACAAATTCGCTCCTGTGTGGAGTACTGCTCGCATCTCTGGGATGGTTCAGCAAAGTACTTACTAGATGCTCTCGACAGGTTGCAGCGACGTGCGGTCCGCATCATTGGGAATCCCGAGATCACGAACACCCTAGAACCTTTACAGCTGCGTAGAGATGTTGCGTCCATGGCTGTATTTTACCGTCTGTACCATGGTGAGTGTTCTGATGAGCTCTTCCAATTAGTCCCACCCTCCCCTTTCCTACACAGGACAACGCGTGCAGGTCTTAAATGTCATTCGCACACGGTGCAAAACATCCGATCAAGAACCAAGCGGTTCGGAGACTCTTTCCTCTGTCGCACCATTAAGGCCTGGAATTCATTACCAGCTCACGTGTTTCCTTCTTCCTACAGTCCCGGGTCCTTTAAGCGGGGCGTGAAAAAGCATATGATAAGGCCGTCAAGCTGAGTGTCACCATTGTCACACGGTATGTGTAAGTAATGGTGACCCTCTTTTCTGGGATTTTGCCTTCAGCTTACCATCAGGCAAGGCGAAGTCCAATTGACGTGTCCTATATAAAAAAAAAAAAAAAAAAAAAAAACCCTAAAGCCTTGGCAAATGCGTAGAGATGTTGTTTCCTTGGCAGTATTATACCGTCAGTATCATGGTGAATGTTCTATTGAGCTCTTCCAAATATTCCCACCTCCGTCCCCTATGAGCGCAGGCCTGGGGGAGACGGGTGGAGCCGCCTGTCACCCTGGATGAAGCAGGCGGCGCCTTCCCGTTTCTTGGGGACTTTGTGGTCCCCACACCCGCGGAGGGTCAGATCGGGAGACAGATGGTCCTCACCTTCGGCAACCAAAAACGACCCACAAGTGTCGTGCATTTTAGTCGGTTCGAGTCCAACATAACCTCTCCCATCGTGTATCCGTGGGGATTTCTCGCAGGTAAAAAAAAGAACCCTCTCCTTTCCTACACAGGACATCACGTGCAGGACCTAGAGGTCACTCGCAAACGGTGCAGAATATCATATCAGGAAGTCAAGAACCAAGCGGCTCACGTGTTTCCTTCTTCTTACAGTCCCAGGTCTGTGGAAAAGCATGTGATGAGAACATCAAACTGAGTGTCACCATTGTAACATGGTATACTGAGACTTTGTCTTCAGCCACCAGGCAAGGTGAAGTCTAATTGGCGTGTCCTATATAAAAAAGTATAAGAGAACCTCGTGGAAGGCGGCGCGACCTTTACCACTACTTCACAGAGGGATGTGATGGGTGATACTGATAAGTGAGGATACCTTAATGGCGTTACGATTTTATTGCTTTGGCGATTTACACATAAAATTCGAAGTACGGTAAGTACTAACGTAATCACAATATTATGTGTCATATATATGTAAATAATGTAGATATTATACATAAATACTCTCGTAGCTGTATATTTAAACAAAGGTGCCATGCGCCATGAGATAATATGCTGCAATCGTTTGGTATGTATTACGTTAAATATAGTACCTACGTTAATAATTGTGCGTGACCGTGCTACAATATTATATCCATATTATAATTAACTAGCTGACTCACCCCAGCTTCGCCCGGGGTATATTTTGAAGCTTCATATCCCTTTGAGCCCGTTTGTTTAAGTCTTCAACATATGTATGAAAAATTGCCGGATTTGTTAACATTTATTATCAATGCTCCGCTCCCTTAAGTAGTAGCGTGATGATATATAGCCTAAAACCTTCCTCGATAAATGGACTACCCAACACTGAAAGAATCATTCAAATAGGACCAGTAGTTCCAGAGATTAGGGCGTTCAAACAAACAAACAAACAAACAAACAAACTCTGCAGCTTTATAATATTAGTATAGATTATTAGAAATCATTAAGTGCATATTTTGGGCACGTAACAAGCGTTCAATAATAGCTACTTAAGTGTAACGTATGTACCTAGTTAGCATAATCTGCGGCGTTTCAGTAGTTGTACACATACAACAACAACATACAACAACAACATACACCAAATGTCCGTGCATCAAATTAAAAAAAGTACTTGGAAGATCTAACAGATCGAAGTTGTCAATTATGTAAGAATGTGTTGACTATGTTTTTGTGTAATAGGGTAGCTCCTATAGTCCGTATTTATAACGGCGTTGGAAGCCAAAGACATAAAAAAACACTTACCTGGTATGAAAGCACGTGTACTTCGCCGATTTACAAGATCTGTAGCTCGCTAAAAGGAGCGTTTTAATAATGTAATATGGTTTTACACAAAATAATAAATACTTACACCTAAGTAATTAAAAAATAACACAATATATGGAACAAAATGCGTAACAACAAAAAACAATTTGTTTTTAGCTATTTCACAGGTTATGTTTATTTTAAGTTCTCATAAATCAAAAGTAATAAAAATTCACCTACCCTCCTTGATTGTAATAAACACATTCAAGAGAACCAAGTTAAAATCTATCTGTCTCACTCTGCTCTTTAATTTTATTCTGTCTAACCTTGGTGAACCTATGGGTACTGGTTGGTTACACACACCACAGGACGCTCATTGGCTTTGGCCCAACGTGTGCCTACCGAGGAAAAGCCTGTACTGTACTGTTCTGGCACAGGCCACATTACAGGCTACATTACCTCGGAGCACGAGTTTTGGACCTAAATAGCGAGACAAACGAGGCTCTAGCGCGCGCGAATTGTTTTGTAATAATAATTGAGCTCGTACATCGTCGTAGCAGCCCGTGCTATCCTCAAAAGACACCCCAGAAAGGTGTATTTTGAGCGCCGGCCTGGGGGTGACAGGTGGAGCCGCCTGTCACCCTGGCAGAAGCAGACCGCGGCGGTGGCGCGCCTGGCGCGTCTCCCCGTTTCCGGGGACGAGTTGGGGACTCTGTAGTCCCCACACCCGAGAATAAGGCCAGATCGTGAGAGATGGCCCTGGGCCGGCCGGGGTGCGAGGGATATGCCTGTCAACCTCACCTTCGGCAACCAAAGCGACTCACAGGCGGCGTGCGTTTTAGTCGGTTGGAGTCCGACATAACCTCCTCCACCGGCTCCGGTGGGGAGGTATCCGTGGGGATTACGCGCACGTAAAAAAGAAAAAGGTGTATTTTGAGCACATTTTAGTTCCGAGATATAAATGTCGCAAGTAATACTCAGGTAGGTATAGTTATCAAAACATTGAACTACCGTCATTTATTTGCGAAAGTTATCGTTACAGTGTAGGTTAGGTTCTCTATGGACAATAATATAGTCACATATTTAAGCAATGTATAAAGCTGCATTAAACATTTTTTTATTATTATTTTGGACCTAACGTGCGATCGGTTTCAGTTAAAACCATAAGCAGTTGTTTTAGGAGATATTTGGCGTGTTAGGCATGCCTTCCCACTGTTAGGCCGCCTTCCTTTAATTCCATCTCAGAGGTTATCCCATGTGTGTAATCTTTTTAACCGTCTTGTTTCCAGTTGATTTCCGAGATTCTGTGCTAGTCTATTCTGGTGGTGAGTGATCCGGTTCTTGTAAGACAGGGTAGTTTTAACTATTTCCTCTTTTACTGTGGGAATATCTAGGTATTTGTGTAATTCATCCATTCTAGTGAATCATGGAGCATTTGCAATAGATTTGAATACTGAATTTTGAAATCTTTGCAGAATTTCAATGTTTGAGGTTTTTGCCGTACCCCAGAGTTGGATGCCATTTTAAAAAAAAAAATTTTTTATACTACTTAGTTGGCAGACAAGCACACGGCCCACCTGATGGGAAGCGGTTACCGTGGCCTATGGACGTATGCAACACCAGGGGTGTCACACTCGCGCTGCCGACCATGAAGAAACCTTCTGATGCCCCTCTTGAAGAACCCCATATTGTAGGTGCTTGAGAAAACCGCAGCAGGGAGGTCATTCCACAGCTTGAGTGTGCGTGGGATGAAGTTTCTTTCATACCGCACAGTGCGCACCGTCTCAGGTCGCAATGTATGAGGATGAATTCCCTGCCTATGGCGAGAGGTGCGATGATAGAATGTAGCTACGGGCATCATGTCAAACAATTCATCTGAGCACAAACCATTGTATAGGCGGTAGAACACACACAGTGAGGCAAAATCCAGATAGGCCATATGTCCAGATAGGTTTTAATATGGTTTTGTAGATGACTAGCTTATTTTCTACTGATAGCCGTGATCCTCTGCCTAGAAGCCATTCCAATGACCTAAACCTGTAATTTAGTTCGTCCCGTTTTTTTTGTATATGTGTCTTCCAGGTTTGCTTTCTGTCAAGGTGAAATCCGAGGTACTTTACAGTTGTATTGTGAGGTAGCTCTTCTTGGCCTATTTTGACAGGTGGACAGTCTTCTTGCCTTAGGCTAAATGTAATATGATTGGATTTAGTTGCACTAGCCATGATTTTCCATGACTGCATCCAGAGATGAACTTTGTCCAGATGCTCCTGTAGGTTTCTAGATGCAATTTTTGGATCTTTATCAGTTGAAAGCACAGGGGCGTCATCTGCAAATGTGGCCGTAAATACGTTGTCAGATTCTGGTACTTACATCTGCTTGAATATCAGATAGAGTGAAGGTCCCAATATCGATCTCTGAGGAACGCCTGCTTTTATGTTGTAGGAGTCTGAGGTGGCATCGTTGACTTTTATGTAGAAGATACGATTTTCTAGGTAAGATTTCAAGAGGAGATACATAGCATGTGGCAAAATCTTCTTTAACTTATAGAGCCGACCATTATGCCTGACCCTATCGAAAGCCTGCTGTACATCCAGGAATGCCCCAGAGCAGTATTTCTTGTTTTCCAGGGCTTCTCTTCTCTGTGCACTTGCTCTATAGTTGAGTGGTGTTTCCGAAATCCAAATTGGTATTCTGGGATAGTCTCATTTTCTGTTATCATTTCATTGATGCGTGTGGAAATTAATTTCTCTAGCACCTTTGAGAGTAATGGCAGGAGGCTAATAGGTCTGTACGACGAGGTCAGATGTGGTCAGGCTTGAGGACCATCGTTATTTGTGACACTTTCCAAATGCTTGGATAATGTGCAGTTCTTAGTGTGGCGTTGAATAGTGAGGTCAAGAAAACTATGCCTTTCCTTGGTATTTTTTGCAGCACTTCAGCTGTTATAAGGTCGAAACCTGGTGCTTTTTTTTTGTTTCAGTTCCATTATTGTACGCTTGACCTCAGTTGGTGTACAACATCTAATGGGAGAACTAAGTTAGAGGTCACTTTTCAGGAAGGAGGAAATTTCGTCATCCATATTGTTCATACCAGGACCATGGTTTGGTGTGAATGCATCAACCAGGAAGGATCCATATGAATCCGCTCTCTCTTTGTTAGTCCTTGTCATTGCCAAACATATTTTTAATTCCATTAATTAATTGCGATAGGATCAATGAACGTAAATGTTTTTTTAAACTATAGGTACTTATTTATTGTACCTACTCATCATTTTGTAAATTTACTCCAATGTTAAAAGCGTACTGCTATATGGATCTGAGACTTGGAAGGACATCTCATCTCACAAAAGACATCTCACACCAGCTTCAAGTGTTCACCAACCGCTGCCTCCGTCAAATCCTTGGTATTTGCTGGCCCGTGAAAATTACCAACGCAAACCTATGGGATCGCTGCAATGAGTCCCCTATCCACCAAGAGGTCAAACGCCGAAAATGGAACTAGATTGAAAACGTAAGCGTGTGGCCGTCCCAAACAGACCTGGAGGCTGATTATTGTTGCAGAAGCTCGGAATGACTTGGAATGTGAATTTCAAGATCGACAGGGATGGCGACGCACTGTGGACGCCCTCTGCCCCATCCAGGGGCCACAGTACCTTAAGTTAAGTCAAGTCACTTAAATTAATAGTTAGTTATTTTACCCGACCCTCACCCGGTGCGAAGTTGCCCATCTCACTAACAGCATTGCACCATTGCCCAGCAGGCACATGCAAGAACGTTTCGAACGATCGCCATCGAATAATCTCGACAGCTTATTCGATAATTGTACCTACCCTGAATATTACTTGGGAGTTGGGGCATAATATATCTTGGACCTAAAAAGGAAACTAATTTATTCACATTCCCTTGTATTATACTTGAGGCCGCAGTGTTTGTTAAGAAACATTCTGAATTTTTTAACTATCATACACGTGCATGACAAGCTCAGTAATATAATAAATATCCATCATCACCATGCAAAGACTTTAACTACTCCTTTAGATTGATCTTATGCGGCTTTTCTGTTAGCGACTATCGGCTGACTTTCCTCGGAGGAAAACCTTCATCAGAACTTCTTCTGTTAATCGACAGGTGTAAACGGTATGAAGGCTTATATATATTTGCACCGAGTGAGTATTGAACCTGCTATCTCTGACGTAGCCGCTGACCAAACATCAAAGTATTAACACAGAATAGATAATGGTCTGTTGTAGTAAGTCTTCAATTTATATATTTTGTCTCTATAGTTACAATTTAAATAGCTTATTCTGTACATTATTTCATAACAAAGCGTATCACAGTTTTCCTTGTAACATCAAAAGGAAGGTACTTCCTGCATTCGGTCCCTCGTAAGCTTTGTCGCTTCGTTATAAAAATCAATAGCATTAGTAAGTTCGTACAGACGAATTATACGAATCTCTTTGTGTGAGTCGACGGGCTCTCGGTGTGCGGGAAACAAAAAAAAACCACGAGCGAAATTCTTGTAATAAAAATCAATCGGAGCGGAGAGAGAAGGCGCCGCGGCGCGGGGCGCCGACTGGTCGGGCGCCGCGTGGGAGGGCCACCCTCTTCCTCCTCGCCCTGCATATCTATAGGCTGTGTGTCCTATAATGCATCTACCCTCCCTTACTGACTCATTTGTACGATTTTTGTACAATCTTTATATTTCCTTAACTGCTATAATAATGAATGTATAACAATCTCAAGCTACGTTATTGCCTCCGAAACGTGTACGGGACGGGTTTGGATTACGTTTGTGAGGCATCGGAGGGAGCGCCGGTTACAGTGTGGAGCGCGGCCGGCCGGTTCCCGGCAAAAAGGCGTTTGTTTTTATTTCTTTGGCGCGGAAAAAAATCAGCACGCGCCCGCCCTGCACCTCCTAAACATGCGCCACGCAGCGACGCAGACTCGGCCGGGTGTGTGCCGAATTCACTTTCATTTGCGACATCTCATCGTTTCCCGAAGGTCACCGTGCAGTCGCGGGTGTCGGGATAAGTTTGCGGTGCATGTGTGGCGCGGGCGGGTGGTTGCGGCGGCCACCGCTGACCGACTAGGTGAGTCGAGTGAATTTCGCGCTCTCGTCTTCGGCGATTCCGTTTCCCTCGTATTTATCGGCACCCGCATTACACCGTCCTTCGGCGAGTGCCGGGAAGACGGTGAAAGTGAATGTGTTTTCATATCTCGCGGTGCCGGGGTCGCGCAGACGTACGCCGCGGCCGGCGGCTCCTCGAATAGAAAGATGTGTACGACGAGAGAGGGTTAACCGCGCAACTTTACATTCACTACTTTCCTCCACCTTTGACAGGTGATAGCGTGCGAATGTATACGTTACCGCCAAAACCTTAAAGTCGTTTATTCAGAAAACCCACAAGTTTTCTCTAACGTGTAAAGTTTTGAATCAGTCACGTGCAAAATTTGCCTAACTTAGAACTTTCTGCCGTACGTTATTTAAGTACAATACGACATGTGTAGAGCTTTAAAACAACAAAAATAAAAAAGCTCGTGAGACGGTTTGCGTGGCGGGCGACAGAAAGAGAGAGCATCCAACTTTGCACTCTTCATTTGTGCACCAATCGAGAAAAAATTCAATAAAGCTCGCTTCCTTTTGTCTAATTGCCTATGTAAACCTACTTATATCATGGCGATTGTTCGATTTGTGCGACGTTCCGGGAGAACATGGAATCGCGGTGTTTACACTTGTTCGGAGACCAAGTGCTGCCCACGCTTCGGGTGCTTGTGTGATGGTATACTGTACATTATCTTGTATTTTGAACTTAACAGACATCATTAATTTATGTCAATATGCTGATGCGTTGTTAGGAGATGCCCGGCCACGGACTGTCCCAGGTGAAACGCGAGCCGCAGTCTGACGAAGAGGATAGTGATTCACAGTTCGCGCACAATTATCTATCTGGTCAGGTAACTTCAATTAATATTTTTTGCATGTTGCGCATTCCACACAGATAATCTAACTATTAACTTGGAGATTTTAATTTGTAAGTAGTTGTGTGCGCACTTTCTTTATTTAAATAATGCCGGTAGTTATCTGGTTTAGCGTACCTACCTATTACAAGCCAGGAAAGCTTTCCATTAATTATTACCGTTCCACTTTGCGCATTTTCACATTATATTTCATAAAAATAAAAGTAAGTAATAACGTTGTTTATTCTGTAATGAGGTACCTATCTAGGCAGTTAATTAATTATATTTTTTCTTTATTATCTCGAATATATTTCTATATCTGCAGATAGTAAGTAATATATTAAAATCTCCTAAATGAAATTACAAACACCTTGATATTCAAAATAATCAAGTAACTGAATCAGCGCACATAGGCTAAGAACTATTTTTCTTTTTAAGCTAACATCACACTCACACGTCCAGCTAGTCAAGTTAGAATCCCCGCGCAAGAGTAATGCCAGTGTTACCATTACAGCGGACTTACTCCGAGACCTGCAGGTATATAATGTGCTTATTATTTAAATTAACTTCATACATTAGGGTCACTAAACGCTTTAACTCATAATGCGTAACCACTAAAACTATTTTTGTGTGCTCACCAAATTACAAAAAAATCTACAAATAAAATATTATATTCTAATATCATCTCCTTTTTAAATGATTACAAAAAAAGTTCTCAGAATAACTATAGTTTTAAAAAGCTTCCTAATATTTATGGACATGGAATGAAGGGTTAAGCACCCACCTATCTCCAAAAGTAAAACAGATTGTTCCACTGTTAAGGTTGGTAGTGTAGTTACCGGTGTTACGGGACGTAATGTGTTACCTTAACAGTAATACCGGTCTATGGCTACCCAATTTTAACATTTTTACAGGAATAGACATACCGGCAGATCGGGTCCCGACTTTGCACGAGAATAAATTCTTAAAAAGTAAATCCTATAACGTGATTGTAGCGCCATTTACCGAGTTTCTTGCGCCTTGCTTCAAAAGGAAAGAACTTTCTGTACACATTTTCTACTCGTACATACATACATAGATATAATCACGCCTTTATCCCCAGAGGGTTAGGCAGAGGTGAATTAACACCGACATTTCACCAATCATTAAATTCGGTCCCACGTAATAGGGGGTGAGCCTATTGCCGTCATCCGGGCACTATTGTTGACTCGAGCCATGCATCTGAGGCTGAGTCTGGACTG
The DNA here is from genome assembly GCA_963662185.1 of Eilema griseolum. Lineage (NCBI taxonomy): Eukaryota > Metazoa > Arthropoda > Insecta > Lepidoptera > Erebidae > Eilema > Eilema griseolum. The sequence continues at coordinate 1,492,832 of OY759243.1, read as the reverse complement.
TATATATCTGTCTGATGTTAAACAACCTTGTACGACACCGCATGGGAAGAGATGGGGTGATCCAAATTCTACTCTGCCGGGAACCATTCACAACACAACCTGTTACGAGTAGAATGGAACCGAAACTAATCCAAATACTTAGCCAAATTTTAGCTATTTTAAATTGTTGCAATTTACACGAAGAACTAGGTAACTATTCTAAAAAGAAATTGAATTGTAGACGTACGCTGTGCGATGAGTGATCGCGCCACAAAAACGAAGCAATCTTACTCCGACTCTCGTCTTCCCGCCACACGTATCATATATTAAAAATACATAGATAATGATGGGTACTTCACACATTTAAAAAAAAATTTTGCTTTATTATTTATATGACGACCTCCGTGGCGTAGCGGTAGAGCATTCGACTGCTATGCAGGGGGCGCGGGTTCGATTCCCGCTCTGTGCAAATATTTGTTTGCAAATATATGTATATTTGCATTGGTCTGTGTGTTTGTATGTATAATATGTATGTATTTACAAAAAAAAAAGTATCTAAGTATGTTTATCCGCATTCTAGATCCCATAACACAAGCTAGTTAAGCTATGCTTACCATGGGTCTAGATAGCCTTGTGTAGAATGTCGTCGAATATTTATTATTTATTTATTTATAATTATAATTTTTTAATGAACATGCTGTTAATTACGTAGTAGGCATTACAAAAATATTTTTAAAACTTGTTTCAAATTTGAATTTGTATTTTTAAGTTAGAAATCTATGCAATTATTTTATCATCGGGGTACTCTTGACGCTGACTACCAATACACATGTGTGGGTACGAGTCTATTGTACGTCGCACTTGGCTAAGATTTATTCACTTACCGGACCCCTACTAACTCTGAACGATTACCATCTATCTATTGTGCGATTTGTCAGAACATAATGGCACAGTCAATTTTCAAATAAATACTTACTTTATGGCTGAAGATGTGATGACGGTGATTTGATTAGAATCTTATGAGTTTATACTGACCAGTGACCTCTATTATTCATCACTTGCCTCTTTGCCAAAGGGATAGGCGGAAAAAACTTGTCTCAATTTACTACGATCCTATGATCGTGATATGAGATTTACCTTCTTTTATTTTATTTTTTCTCATCATCAATCAGATGGAAGAAGTTATATCGGAATCGAACCGACTAAAATGCACGGTGTTCATGGGTCGTTGTTGGTTGCCGGAGGAGAGGTTGGCAGGCAAATCCCTCGCACCCCGGCCGACCCAGGCCCATCTCTCTCGATCTGGCCCTCCTCGGGTGATATAAGACATACCTACACTTATCACGTCTTCTACTTTCATCATTGTTTTATACATGCTCACTGGTTGCGGGTACTATTTTCTCAAAATGTCCTCAATCTATTTGACATTCGTACCCCAGGATCAACAGTTGCCTATTCGCCCTTGCCACATAAATCTATTTGCATAGGAATAAATTTGCTACCTCAGTAGTGTTAGTTACACCTCGGTTGCCCCGGTATTTAAGATCCCAGTTTTATTCGGTTCGTGCCCCACATAACGTCCTCTTGTCCCCGCTACTCGGTGAAGCTTATCCGTGCTGATTTCCACACGAAAAAAGCTAGTTATTGAATATTCTACACAACTATATAAATCCAAAGTAAGTATAGCTTAACTTGCTTATGTTATGGGATCTGGAATGCGGATTAAAATGCGCGGATTGCAAAATTATCTAAGTGTGTTACTTAGATTTATTTCTTTGTAAATACATACATATTATATAATACATAGGAACACTCTTACCAATGTCAATATACATATTCCGACATACAAAAAAATAAATGAATATGAATACAAATATTTGTACTGAGCGGGAATCGAACCCGCGCTCCCTACGTAGCAGTGGAACGTTCTATCACTAGGCCACAGCCAAAGGTACTCTAAATGTACGAATGGCACGCAGAAACTCTCACAAATCGACCTCGACGCAATTCGCGAACTAGTGACCGCGCTTTGATGACGTACATGTATAATAAAATTACTCTTTTGTGGATTAGACGGTCAGTGGTCGCCACTGTGCCCAGTCACAGATAACATAACACTAGCCCAGTTAAAATTCCTCGCACTATCGCATAACTGTCGAAGATGAGATTGATTGTCTGTTTCTCCCAAGTTATAGCGTATCTTTTTAGTAAATCTACTGAGTAGGTATTCGTTTTATGGAGAGTCAGTCCACTTCTGGTGTCGGGGTTGAGCTGCTGTTTTTAATTTAGTTTACAAGAAATGAAACAATCTATATATACATATATACCTAACTCAAAGGTGACTGACTGACTGACATAGTGATCTATCAACGCACAGTCCAAACCACTGGACGGATGGGGCTGAAATTTGGCATGCAGGTAGATGTTATGACATAGGCATTGGCTAACATAGTATTTTGATTAATTCTACCCCCAAGGGGATAAAATAGGCGATGAAAGTTTGTATGAAACTTTGTCAATTTTAAATCGATCGGGCTGAGACATTGCATGCATAAAGCTACTGTGACGTAGGCATCCCCTAAGAAAGGATTTTGAGATGCAGGCTATACAAGATTAGTAACTTTTCAGTTTACAATATACGAATTTCTGTATGCTAGCGCCATCTACATTGAGTTATTTTGGAGTGAACTTTGAATGAACCATTTTTGTGCATAGTGCATGATGGACATGTTGTCCATGGTGGGCGGAATGTATAATGCAGGTTGTTGCATTTACAAAACATTATGGTTTCGTTACCGATCAATGTATTTATAGCTAATAGTTTTATGGCTGTACCGACTTTGACGAGACTTTTATTGGCAGGTAGCTGATGTAATAAGGAGTAACGTAGGCTACTTTTATTTTAGAAATGCTCAATAGCGTTGAGTCAACACTAAGCAATAACCGACATCCACGCGGGCGGAGCTGCAGGTAACAGCTAGTTAATAATAACCTACTAGTTTTTTGGATCAATTTTTATAGTCGCACTTTAATAGAAGAAGAGTAAGTTTGGTGAGACCTTGCCTCAGTCTCGGTACACAGTTCTGAACTACAAACACACAACTATTCTACACAGGGTAGTGGTTTGGAGGAGCTGGCACCGCTGGCGCCGGCGGCCCCTACCGCCACGCCCGTGTGTGTGAAGCAGGAACGTGCCTCTCCTCCAGCAACCATGTTGGAGACTCTCGAGTCAGCACCGCAACACGCCAAGGTTGGTATACGTATACATTCTGATATTACATTAAGATTTGTAGAAATGTAGCTCAGGACCTGCTTATCACCACATACTTATGACGATTTCTCAGATGCATTTAAAGTTTGCACTTTGGAGCTTTACCAGCAGTGATATGATAACCGTCTAACCTCAGAACTCGGAACCCTGAGAGGAAAGTCTGTGCCAGAAGCCTTATCCATTATTAAGCAAGTGTACCGATTGGCAAAGTGAGGTGTTGGTAGGACCCTGCATCTCAGTACTTGCTTATATTTATATATACTTAATGCTGTTCTTCTAGATTCTACTTTGGTTGGGCATAAATAGCTCTGTGCAAAAACCTTGTATACATATATTCTTCTTATTTATCTATTGTAAACACATATCATTGAGTGTACTATAGCTAATGGATAGATTCTTATTGATTCAGAGTTCATCGCTATTGGGCCGACACTTAACAATAATTAATGCGAATGAAGTGCCGAACTCCAGAGATTTCATACCTCTGCTGGCTGTTAAAGATGAACTCTCATCCGAAGGAGGTAAGTGTTCATTCATACCATGTATTAAAATTAGAAGAACTATTTTTTTTTAAAAAGGTAAGGTAGGATATCACCAGATAAAATAGAAAGTAGCAATCAAATCAAACTATACGAGGTTATCAGTTTTAATCCAATGAAATTGCTTTAGCAAACAAGGCGACTACAATCAGAGCAATAAATGACTCCCCTCGTCACTTGTGTGGCGATGGACGGACACAAAGGATATAAGTACAATAATATTCTTCAATTTTATTATAATGCATAAGCAAGAGAACAACATTCGTGAATAAGGTAGTAAGTGGCAAAAAACATGAAGTGATAGATAACTTAGGAGACTTTTTTTCTTAGATTAGAGCTAAACCTACGTTGACTCATGTTTTCTTCAACTTTTTATTCAAACAAGGATTTTTGCGCGTGTTGGTGGTCATCTGCGTATGTTGTTAGAAAAGGTCTACTTCGACGTATTTTCTCACGATTTGTTAATGATGATGTTCAATTTATTTTTGGTGAGTAGGTAAGTTTAAAAAAAACAGGTAGCGAAAGTTAATTTTGAATAATTGCTGTTGTTAATACATTGCATGCGTATGTTTATTACATGATGAGGGCCATTTGAGCACGCCATATTAGAATGGTCTAAACCTGTTCTACTCCTTTGACGCGCGTACTTTATCTGAAACCAGTTCTTAGCAAATCTGTAAAAAATTCAATTGGACTTCTTGAAAACTTCTCAATAGGATGACAGTATTATAATAAAAGTTTCGTAGGAACAAATGTGGACCCTCCACGGCTACCGCAAGCTCTGCATCCCAGCGTGTTGCTAAACTGGTGCAGTGCTTATTTTGCGTATTTCCTCATAGAAACATCAGTCCAGTTTCAATCTTGTCGGTCGACAATCTATATAAAACACCGTTGAACTTGGGATTCCTCAACACTGTAAGTCTAAGACCCAAACCATTACGTTACTGAACCACACATTTCATTTGAAAACACTGATTAATTTAATAGACTGATTAAATTTTCAGATATGTATCTATTAATAACATTCTCGTATGCAGAACAGCCTCACCTCAGCGGTGAAGATACGAGCGACTCTTGTGGTAGACAACTGTCACCGATATCGCGGACCAGCCCCAAGAACTGGACGCAACAAGACATGGAACGAGCGTTGGATGCTCTTCGGAAACACCAAATGAGTCTCACGAAGGTAGGACGACAATTTAATCCAGAACTAAATGGTTTCGTACACTACCTGTTCAGCATTAATTAGGTGCATTTAGAAGTCAACAGTTGAGTAGTAGATAGGTACTTAGAATAATAAAAATAATAGTGATTGATTGATAAGAAAATAAATAGAAATATACTACGAGTAATTATAGTAAATGAAGAATGACATCCTCCTGACCAGGATTAAGCAATACTTAGCGATTACAGTAAAGCGATTATCGACTACATAAACTACATTCAATCTTTTATCATTATCACGAACGTTTAATACTTTGTGAATGTTTTAAAATTCAGTTGTACCTAATAACTTCGGATCGGACATTGCGTGGTAAAAAGTCTTCATCGCTACGTCAACCCCTCCAGCTGGCATTTTGCAGCCCGAAGTCCGCTCTCTTGCAACTTTTCAATTGGTTTGTTTTTACTTTTTTGGGGGAGCAACTGTTGTCTGGTCTCAAAATCCCGAGAGGAAAGCCTGGCCTTTCAGTCAGCAGGTGATTGACGAGTCAGGGCCCGGAAGGTCATTTTATGCCTTACGTATTAGAAAAGTAACCTATCGAAATGGGCTACTTTCCTTTCGTGAAGTTCCAACTGTCATGCCTTGTTGCAGGCATCAGCAACGTACGGCATTCCGTCGACAACGCTGTGGCAGCGCGCGCACCGCCTGGGCATCGACACTCCGAAGAAGGAGGGCGCCGCCAAGTCGTGGAGCGACGCCGACCTGCGCGGCGCGCTGCACGCGCTCCGGGCGGGGGCTATCTCCGCCAACAAGGCCAGCAAGGCTTACGGTAACATATCACAGACAGGCAGTGGTTGAGTTAGGCGATATTTGGCACAGTACAATAAGGCTCGTGGTCGCCCGCCAGGCATCCCCAGCAGCACGCTGTACAAGATCGCGCGGCGCGAGGGCATCCGCCTGTCGGCGCCGTTCAACGCGGCGCCCACGGCGTGGCGGCGCGCCGACCTGCAGCTGGCGCTGGCCGCCATCCGCGCCGGCGCCTCCTCCGTGCAGCGCGCCGCCTCCACCTACGGCATCCCCACCGGTCAGACCTCACAGAGACCGACAAACCTCCTCACATTATACACAGGCTACCTAAAGCGAGGGATATGCTTGTCAACCTCACCTTCGGCAACCAACAATGACCCACAGGCGTCGTGCGTTTTAGTCGGTTCGAGTCCAACATAACCTCTCCCACCACGCATACAACTCTGGCGGAGAGGAATCCGTGGGAATTTTTCGCACGCTACACAAAGCGTATTTCTAGGCTTTTTACGTGGAAAGCGTGAGGCCCTTTTTTATACAGCTTAGATGGCAAACAAGTACACAGCCCAGATGATGGAAAGTGGTTATCGTGGCCTATGGGCGTGTGCAACATCAGGGGAGTGACACTTGTGCTGTAAGAGCAGAGAGTATCTGTGCCGTCAGTAGAAGACAAAGCAGCAGGCACATGCTGTAAGAACGTTTCGAACGATCGAACAGATTTGACAGCTGAATTCGGGATGAGATTTCTATTGCGCATGCATCTAACATGACGTCACCAAATTTAGAGCATGCGCAATAGAAATCTCACTGTGAATACAACCTGTCAAACCAGTTCGATCGTTCGAAACGTTCTTACAGCATGTTCCTGCTGGACAAGCCTTTGGTCTTTCCAATTACAGTACAAAAACTGTCCAGTGAACTCTAGCTACCCTACTCAACTGTCGGCGGAGTTGTGCCAATGCTAACAGGCTCCCGTCACCGGTTGACCAGATTTTATAATGTTTTTTTGATTGACCAGTTCGTACACCTGCATGATCTTTTGACGGTTGTTCATGATTTTTGCCGATAACAATACCAGCTAGCTAGTAGTTTAGATTTCGCCGAAACTTTTGATTATCCGGCAGCAGTCACTGAACTTCGTTATAAATCGCTAATAATCGTAATAATCGCTACTGGCTTTTGGCAGATTCCTCTATATACAATTGGATATAGACAACGTCCTACTGAGGTTTCGTCCTGTCCTTAAAAAATGTTTTTAAAAAGTGTTTTTCTTTTGTTGACACCATATAGACGACGTGTGCTACTCGTGTTTCCCTCTTCTTATTTTATTAATTAGTCTACTCATTTCCAGCCTTCTGAAATTATGCGCACGTATTACGAACTGACAACATTCATATTCAAAAAATGTTTTCACTTTTTTTCACTAAAATAAAATGCCTCCAAAAATACATTTTATATTCCGAAGAAAGTAAAAATAATATTTAAATTGGTAGGTATATGTACTTTGTAAATTCTAATGATATAATAATTTTAAATTTCATAAATATAACTTCTGCGTAGGTACTTACTTTTGAACTTTAGATTTTCGTTTTACCGTGAGATCCAAGAGTTGACTCCCGGGTCTAGCAACGTCATGTATTTCTACCTACTCTATTGCTAAGTCCTGCTGAGCAATCGGCTTCCCGTGTGTAATGTATTTATATATGTGACGTAAAACCTCTCTGTCTGCCCTTAGGGGGATAAGAGAGCTATAATAATACAATTTGGTTAAACTCCAGAAACAGTCCGGTGCTATGTTTATTTTTTATGATAACATGACTACTAAGTGCATACAACGATATATTAACGTTAATTAAAGTTAAATATGTTTTATTAGTACATTAAATTCCAAGTATGTACGCGTTTTAGTTGTTTTTTATGAGAAGTTTACTTTTACATTTAAGTAACACATCCAACAGCGATGTACATGAAATGAGTAAATGGAAAATTAATGCAAATATTGATGGCTCATGGCTATATATTCCAGGAGTGAGACGTGATTGAGGAAAGAGTGCAGGGTCCCCCTTCCTGTCCCTCTTTACACGGAAATTATTAGATAAATGAGTTAATGAATAAGCATTGCGTCTATTCCAAGCTCGGGCAGCTACGAAGGCATCTCGATTGTCGGAGGTAGATGAATGACCTCCGCTCCCCATTAGCGCAGGCCTGGGGGTGACGGGTGGAGCCGCCTGTCTCCCTAGCAGAAGCAGACTGCGGCGGCTCATTTCTGGGGACAAGTTGGGGACTCTGTGGTCACCACACCCGATGAGGGCCAGATTGAGAGAGATGGCCCTGGGTCGGCCGGAGTGCGACGGATATGCTTGTCAACCTCACCTTCGGCAACCAAAAACGACCCACGGGCGTCGTGCGTTTTAGCCAGTTCCAGTCCGAGTTCCTCACGTAAAAAAACGATCATCTGTATGACAGCTTCAAAAGTTTAAGTTGTAGGGGAGGTTGACTTGGACCAAAAAGGCCCAAATGTACTTTACTTTGTTCTTGTGAAAAAAAATCATACTTTACCTCATAAAGGTGAATTTCGTTATAAGAAAACGTTTCGTGAGAAAAAAGAGAGGCAGTTTGTTGTAGTGTTTTTAAGGACGGTTCCTTAATATTTTGTGTCAATATTCCAGGGCTGTTTAAAATAAGAAGTTATGTATGGTTTTTTTAAGGAATTAGATTTCTTAAGGGTACCAGAATAATGTGGCAAAGGGCTTGCGAGGTCTGCTGTTCACAGAACTACTCCTCGCGCGCCAGGGCCTCTTCTCGTTCCTCTCGCGACTTGAGGTTCGAGGTCGAAATTTTATTCCACTAATATCTATAACAGTAATGATGTCCTGTTGTCCTCTACCCCTCCAGGGACGCTGTACGGGCGGTGCAAGCGAGAGGGCATCGAGCTGTCCCGCTCCAACCCCACGCCGTGGTCGGAGGACGCTATGGGAGAGGCGCTTGAAGCAGTTAGGTAAACATCTATTCTTTCGTTTAAGTAACTTACAGCTTAGTAACTTTTAAACTTTCGTGTTCCGAGATCATGGAACACGAAAGTTTAATTCCCGTGAACATTGTTGTATATGAGCTAAGTACATATTTACAATTTACAGTAGGTATCCTAATAATCATAATATCCTATATCTTATCTTACATAACATAACATCAATAATCGTTTCTTGTTAGTACACCATGTATTACTCGTATTCAAAATCTCGAAGTCCGAGACTCTTTTTGACGAGACTGTGTGTGTTATGAAAAATCCGAAAGTATGAGGATAATGCTCATTTTTCCTCATACTTTCGGATTTTCGGACAGTTCAAAAATTCACCTTGTCATCATCATCCATCATCATCAGCCTTAACTCGGAGTCCGGAGCCCGCTCTCTTCCAGTCCACAGAACCGCGACGGGGCTGAACTTCAAAAAAATCACCTGTACACAGTTTATATTTCTGAACAAGTGTCAATATTGTCAATATAAACCTTTGAAGAACATGAAATCAAATTGGATCCGTGCGTTAGAGTGGGATGCTAATCTATACTAATTATAAAGTTAAAGAGTTTGTTTGAATTCGCTAATCTCAGGAACTATTGCTTCGAGTTGAATAATTCTTTTTGTATTGAATAGTCCGTTTATCGAATAAGGTTTTAGGGTATATATCATCACGCTACTACTTAAGTGAGCGGGGTAATATAGGTATTTAAACTATCATGGTCACTGACATCAGTATCAGAATAAACGGGATATTTACCATGTTTCACTATTTTGAGCTTCCGATATTTCGGCGCTGTTGCAAGCACCATGATCACGGAGGAACTGGAGTAGTGGCGGTGAACTAAGAAAAAGTTTTTTCTTCTAGGAGTAATTATATCGATCTACCCTCTTTCGAGTTCTTTTACTACGCGTATCTGCACTACTATTGGTTTCACTCTCACTACAAACTCGAACCCGATCTCGATCACGTTCACGACATACGATGCTCACTGTATCCACTCGCGATTTTGTTTTAGCTTGTTCCCGGTTGTTTTTGCAAAGACGGACCACTGGATGCCAGACGTTCGGCAGTTGAAACCCATCCTCACGATTGAAATTTTTATACTTTTTTATTTCAATTGCTTCCCTAACCAGTCTTGGTATATAGTGGCGTTCTGTCGAAAGCATCTGAGGGTTATGTAGTTCGATCCAGTGGTTCGTACCGGACTCCAATAAATGTTGAGCGATTGCAGATTTATGCGGTTCATTGTTTTTGACTGCCCTGATGTGTTCCTTGATTCGGCATGTAACCGTTCTTTTTGTTTGTCCTATATAAGAACTGCCACAGCTACAGTCAATCTTGTACACTCCCGGTCTGTCCAATGGGGAGCCATCTTTGGGTGAGCGCAGGCATTGCGACAGCTTTTTAAAAGGAGTGAATATAGTTTTGACAGATACCTTCTTCAGGATGTTAGCGATCTTATCTGTCACTCCTTTGATGTAGGGTAAAAAGGCTGGCTGTCTTTCCACCTTATAGTTCCGGGGTTTATTTGTGGTGAGTCTTGGTGGTCTTATCCGTCCATTGTATCCATTCTTTTGTAGAACGCCGCTTATGTGCTTCAATTCTTCCTGTAAATGTTCCTCGTCACATAAACTATATGCGCGGTCAGTAAGCGACGTCACTACGCATTCAGATGGCGCGGATGATGATGTGAGTCGGCATGCAGGTAGCGGTCAGTGTGAGTGGGTTTCCTGTACACGGAGTGGCTACACGACCCATCCTCACGAACACCGATCCTCACGTCAAGGAAGGCAAGGGTTCTTTCCTTTTCCAACAGCGCCGAAATATCGGAAGCTCAAAATAGTGAAACATGGTAAATATCCCGTTTATTCTGATACTGAGCGGGGTAATGATCATAAATAACAACAAATTCGTAACTTTCCCATACCTTCCTTTGAAGACTTAAAATATACATTCTCAACGGGGTAATATGAAGCTATCAAAATTTGTTAAACTGTTTATTGTTTTTTTTACACTAGCCGATTAGTCCAGCTTCCCACTTTAAGTAATTTACTGCTGTATTGCTTACTTAATGGTAATTATAATATTTAACGATGGGATGTATAGAATAGAGTAATCGACTTATTAATTAGAAGTGTAATAACGACATAATATATATTGCCAAGAAAATTCCCTCTAGCAGTGTACTATTATGTATTACTGTTAATTGTAATTTTTTTTGTCGTTGTTCATTGCTGACACATCCTGTGTATAATTGTTCTGGTTGCTAATATTCAACATTGGTATTCCCAAACACGAATGGCGTCATATCACCTGGGAAGTAGGAAGCAGGTCCCACTATGAGTGTCCTAGGGCCTTCCTTCTTGAATTCCTTTTTTTCAGAATGTTCATTTTCCCCTCTACGGTAGCAAACCTTGAGTGACGAGATGATACATTATTTGTTTTATTTTTTATTTCGCTGTCGTTTCAATGTCGTAGATTTTGTTTTAACTTCATTCATAATTTATTATAGAGCGGTTGGCTTTCCTGTTCCGCTAGACAAAAAAGGTAATTTTTTGATAATTAAAAAGATTAAGTTTTTTATTTAAATATCTACCGGTATAGAATTAGGTATGTACCTATGTCGGTACTTAGAATTTTACGAAATATTGAGAGTGAAAAGAATGTTTATGTTAAAAGTTACGTTTTCTTATTTTTCAGCTTTTTTTAATATTACTAGCAGTTAAGTACTAAACTTCTGTTTTTTTTCTTATTTTTTATGGTAAGTACATAAAACACATTAAAACAAAAAATAAAAGGATATTGTAGTACAAAGGCGAGCTTAACTCAATTTAGAATAAGTTCTTTTTTTATTTATTTGCACAGATAACTTAGGTATTATTTTTATCTGCCTAGGCTAAGGTATATTATAAAATAAATGAATGTTCATTATCACTGTCCAACATATGAGGCTACTTGTAATTATCTAGTGAAACTCAGCAGGGGTGCTCATTTGGTCGAGTATTAAAATATTATATTGCACATGGATTCATTAAAACAACATTTCGTTGTAATTGTTATTTAGATAATGAAAATTTGAAAAAGAAAGGATTCTTTACGCCTCGGTACCGGGCGCAGACGCGGACAAATTCCAAATTTAATTGGACTAAGTAAGTATTGTTGAAACGGCCAGCCTGTCACACGACTGCCCAAAAAAGAGGTGTAATGTTTTCAGGATTTGGATATGTCTGAGTTTCTAGTATTTAACAGCCGTGGTAGCCTAGTGGTATGGGTAATGGACTGCTAAGAGGAGGTCTCGGGTTCGACCCCAGGTTTTACCATGGCACACACCAATGACTTTTCGATGCTTTTCGAAGTTATGCGTGTATTTATCGCAGGTTTATAAGTGCTCGGTTAATGGCAATAGGCTCGTCACCTATTACATTGGGACCTAAACATAAACTGGCGAAATGTGGGTGCTAGCATCTCTGCCTACCCCTTCGGCGATATAGGCGTGAGTTTATGTTATGATATGTTTCTAGTATTTGGTGAATTAATAGATACGTACGAGCAAACTTGATAAAAACAAAACTATAAATCCGATTGCAGCGTCGCATCGCCTACAGAATATGCAATCTATTTTTGATGATAAACAAACTTGGATATGAGCTGTTCGCTCAACTATTCTACTCGAGTAAATTATTGTATTTAGACAAAGAAGACTTAATAAATGTAAGTAGACCAAAAAAAGAATCCCCGCTGAGTTTCTTGCCGAGGTCTTCTCAGGTCAGGTCCGCGTTTCGAGCCGGTCTGGTCCATTTGCTAAACTAAGTCTTCCATAAACTACCGCGGTGTGAATTCATAATTATACAACGGTTCAGAACTTTTCGCCCTTACTTACTATTTCAGAATAGTAAGTTCTATGATTCAATCGCGAAACTTACTATTTCAGAATAATAAGTTCTATGATTCAATCGCGAAACTTACTATTTCAGAATAATAAGTTCTATGATTTAATCGCGAAACTTACTATTTCAGAATAATAAGTTCTATGATTCAATCGCGAAACTTACAATTTCAGAATAATAAGTTCCATGATTCAATCGCGAAACTTACTATTTCAGAATAATAAGTTCCATGATTCAATCGCGAAACTTACTATTTCAGAATAGTAAGTTCCATGATTCAATCGCGAAACTTACTATTTCAGAATAGTAAGTTCCATGATTCAATAGCGAAACTTACTATTTCAGAATAGTAAGTTCCATGATTCAATCGCGAAACTTACTATTTCAGAATATTAAGTTCCATGATTCAATCGCGAAACTTACTATTTCAGAATAGTAAGTTCCATGATTCAATCGCGAAACTTACTATTTCAGAATAGTAAGTTCCATGATTCAATCGCGAAACTTACTATTTCAGAATATTAAGTTCCATGATTCAATCGAGAAACTTACTATTTCAGAATAGTAAGTTCCATGATTCAATCGCGAAACTTACTATTTCAGAATAGTAAGTTCCATGATTCAATCGCGAAACTTACTATTTCAGAATAGTAAGTTCCATGATTCAATCGCGAAACTTACTATTTCAGAATAGTAAGTTCCATGATTTAATCGCGAAAGTCCCGAACCGTTGTATAATTTTATTATGAATAGTCTACCATAATTCTTTTTATATTGACGTTTTGTAAGTGCCGCTTTAACGGTTAATTCTATGCAGAACACACGATTTTTGACTCTGACGTTACAGATTCAGTATACTCTTAGGTAAAAACCGGTAGTAGGTAGGTAGGTACTATTATTCATTCCGTGCCATCGGCTAGGTACTTTTCTCTAGGTTACACATATAAATAAAATTGGTCTGTTTGTAATATTGAAATAACCGCTTTTAACTATATGCATATGAATATATGAATACACTAAAATAACATTTTTTACAATTTTTGTCTGTCTGTCTATTTGTTCCGGCTAATCTTTGAAACGACTGAACCGATTTTAACGGGACTTTCACTGGCGGATAGCTGATGTAACAAGGTATAACATAGGCTATTCCGGAAATCGGGAAGCATAAAACATTTTCACGCAGCAAGCAAAGCCGCGGGCGTCCGCTAGTTTTAAAAACAAAATTGTTTATATCCTAAACACGTGCACCGCGCTCGTATGTGACGTCCTTTTGTATTATATTCGCCCGGGCAAAGTTCAAGGTCAACAGACGTAGACAATGTAGGTCGAAACTGTCAAAAGGTTATCGGCCGATTCGTCAATACTTCGTAGTTACTAGCTCTCGTCCGAGCAGAAATAGGTATACTTACACGTTCTTTTTAATTGATTTAGTTATTTGAGTATCGTGATCACTGAATAAGTTATTAAAACCTTATAGATTTACTAATTCGTAACTCTAACGTCTCCAGAATTTTAACGTATTCAAGATCAAAGTAAAAGAACTGGTTCCTCTCTCAAACTAGATTAATGTGTCTGTGTGTTATTTATTTTTATAATAATACTAGCTGACCCACCACAGATTCGCCCGGGGTATATTTTGAAGCTTCATATCCCTTAGAGCCCGTATGTTTTAGTCTTCAACATATGTATGAAAAATTGCCGGATTTGTTAACATTTATTATCAATGCTCCGCCCCCTTAAGTAGTAGCGTGATGATATATAGCCTAAAACCTTCCTCGATAAATGGACTACCCAACACTGAAAGAATCATTTAAATCAGACGTAGTTCCAGAGATTAGCGCGTTCAAACAAACAACAAACAAACTCTGCAGCTTTATAATATTAGTATAGATCTGTATTATTTTTCAAATCAAATCAAATCAGTTTATTTGCATAAGACAGGTACATAAAGGTGATTTCATTTACAATAATGTGCAAGTGCTCGATAATAGGTGTGCAATTTTTGTATTTGAAGATACATTGTCAAGTGTTCAAATATCTAAAGAAATTGTTACATCGAATTTTATTATTATTATTTCATATTTGTGTAATTGACATAACATAACATAAACTCACGCCTATATCCCCGAAGGGGTAGGCAGAGTTGCTAGCACCCACATTTCGCCAGTTTATGTTTAGGCCCCAATGTAATAGCCTATTGAATTATATATAAATCAGTATACATGTAATATGTCTACTATATGTATTGTATATATGTATGATATGTTTCTTAGTTTTTTTTTTTATATAGGACACGACAACTTGACCTCACCTCGCCTGATGGTAAGCTAAAGGCAAAGTCTCAGGAAAGAGGGTCACCATTACAGACACTAAGTGCTATAATGGTGGCACTCAGCTTGGCGGCCTCATCAGATGCTTTTTCACGCCCCGCTTAAAGGGCCCGGGACTGTAGGAAGAAGGAAACACGTGTGCTGGTAATGAATTCCAAGTCTTAGTGGTGCGGCAAAGAAAAGAGTCTCCGAACCGCTTGGTTCTTGCTCGTATATTCTGCACAGTGTGAGGGTGACATCTAAGGCCTGCACGTGTTGTCCTATGTAGGAAAGGAGATGGTGGGATTAGTTGGAAGAGCTCGTCAGAACACTCACCGTGGTAGAGACGGTAAAATACAGCCAAGGAAGCAATATCTCTACGCATCTGCAAAGGCTCGAGGGTGTTCGTGACCTCAGGGTTCCCAATAATTCGGACCGCGCGTCGCTGCAACCTGTCGAGAGCATCTAGTAGGTATTTCGCGGAGCCATCCCAGAGATGCGAGCAGTATTCCACGCAGGAGCGAATTTGTGTCTTATAGAGAAGACACCGCTGCTCCGGCGTGAAAAAACGTCTCACTTTGTTTAGGAGTCCTAGTTTCCGCGAGGCTGTTTTGATGATGCTCTCGATGTAATTTCTGTTATTCAGTTTGCAGCGAATATCCATGCCTAGGATATTGAGATTGTCCTGCAGTGGCAGTGGCGTGGTCTGAAGAGTGGGAAGGGGAAGGAAAGAAGATACCTTTGCTGTGAACGCACAAGCCTGCGTCTTCTTGGCATTGAACTCGACCATGTTCTCAGAGCCCCATTGTGAAATGTGATTCAAGATCCGGTCCAGCTCAGTGACAAGAAGCTGTCTTTTTTCCACGATATCAGACTGTTTGGCCGCAGGTTGTCCGTGATAACTCCACTGTAAGGTGCTATCGTCCGCATAGCAATGTATGCTGCCGGTGGACAGCATGTCGTTGATATGCAGAAGAAAGAGAGCGGGAGATAATACAGACCCCTGCGGTACGCCAGCATTTATTTGCAAGAACTCCGAAGCCCGTCCATCACAGAGGACGCGGATACGGCGCTCCCGCAGGAAACTAGCAATCCAGTTGCACAGTCTAGGAGGCAGACCAAAGGCTGGTAGCTTGGAGAGAAGCGATTTGTGCCAGACTCTATCGAAAGCTTTGGCGATATCAAGACTAATTGCCAGTGACTCGCCGTGCTTGTCCATAGCCTCACCCCAAAGATGGGTAACGTATGCTAGAAGATCACCCGTTGACCGTTTCGGCCTGAAGCCATATTGCCGGTCATTAATTAAGGAGTGATCCTCTAGGTGACGCATGAGCTGTTTGTTAATGATGTGCTCGAAGACCTTGCACAGCACTGAGGTGACGGCTATGGGTCGATAGTTGGCTGGCTCTGAGCGATCCCCCTTCTTGGGGATCGGCTGTACATTCGCCTCTTTCCAAGCCGAAGGCACTGTACCTGAGCTGTAGGACAGTCGGTACAGCCGCGTAAGCATCGGAGACAACTCCGCTGCACATTTTTGTAAGACCACCGCTGGAATACCATCCGGGCCACTGGCTTTCCGGACATCGAGTGATTGAAGCACCGCACGGACATCGCATTGCCTGATACGTATTTCAGGCATTACGTGGTCACCATTGGGTAGTGTCGGCGGCTGTATACCGCAATCATCGACTCGGGAATTGGCCGCAAAGAGATTTACTAGCATATTGGCTTTCTCTTGCGGTAAATGGGCCAGGGATCCATCAGGGCGCAGCGGTGGCAGCGAAGGCTGACAGAAGTTGGCCTGCACGGCTTTGGCCAGTCGCCAGTATCCACGGCTGCCCGTGAGATGTGCCACTAGCTCTTGACCAAGCCGTGCAATGCGCAGGGCATCCGCTCTGACGTAAGCCCTCTTGCAGACCTTTGTGGCTCTGTTGTACGCCGCCTTGAAGTGGCCCACATTGGGATCGTGCGTGGCACGCGCCCTTACCCAAGCGCGATACGCGGACTGCTTTTGATCAACAGCCCTCGCACACTCGCGCCCGAACCAAGGGCGCACTCCTCGGGCACCGGTGACATCAGTGTACGGGATATAGTATTCCATACCCAGACCGATCTCACCGGCAACAGCAGTAGCACAATCTGAGGGTTTCTTACCTTCAAAGCAGCGTTCAACCCACAGGATGGACGCAAAATAGTTGCGCAGCCCATCCCAATCTGCTGACGAGTAGTGCCAGAGACGCCGCTTCCCCTGCACGGGTCGTGAGGGCGCTATAATTGGCACCTTGGAGCAGACCAGACAGTGGTCGGAATTGCCTAAAGCGGCTTGTACCGAAACACTGTACAGGTCTGGGTGACTCGTCAGCAGAAGGTCTAGCAGAGAGGGTGCTAGGCCCGACCTTCTTGGTATTCTAGTGACCTCGTGTACCAATTGGGTCAGGCCATGCGCCAGAGCAAATGCATGGGCAGCTCTTCCCGCATGGTCTGTTTTGGTGGAGCCCAACCAGGTTTCGTGGTGGGCGTTAAAGTCCCCCAAAAATACCACTTCGGCGTTCGGAAACCGTTCCTGCGCATCATCTGCCGCCTGACTCAGGTATTCAAAGAGTCGAGTTGTCTCAGCATCGCAGGGGATCGTATGGGAACGGTAGAGGCACACATAGATCTGACTCGTAGAGCCATGGTCTACGTGTACCCATAGGGTTGAAAAGGATGGGTCCTCAAGGCAGCGCAAACGGCGACAACAAACATCCGCCCTAACAAACACGCACACCCCGGCTTTTGCACGGAAATTTTCCTCGATAACATAGCCGGGGTAAAGCAAGTAGGTCGTGTCATCAGGGCGGCCTATTTGTGTCTCCGTGAGAAAGAGCATATCTGGTTTCGCCGTCTCAAGGTGTTGGTGGACGGCGTTGAGGTTCGCATGGAGTCCACAGATGTTAGTGGACTCCACCTCAAATAGCGAGCTTGTGGGAGTTCGAAGAGCCGCTGTGTTGCCCAATACTCTTAAATGCGCTGCCATGATGAAAGGGAGAAAAGGGCGTGAAAAAAAGAGGTGATTGTCGTCGCAGCACCGCGTGACAAAGTGCGGGATATTGGTTTTGTCTATGATTATGAGGCATGGCGTGAGCCGACACGCCGTACGGAAGGGCCCCTGTACCCCCCCGAATATGGTCGCCGGGCCCCCACTTCCGGTCACCAACCGGCACGACGAGCCATACCGGGATTATGCGCGGTCTGGTGAGGCAGCCTTCCAGGGTGGTTAGTCCCAGTTGGGCCTCTGTACTATACCGCGGGCGGCCAGCGGCACCACCGTTTCTACGGGTCTCCCTGACCGGCGCGTCGCCCCGCACCATCCTCACTAGACTACGCCAAGACCCACTGGTCCCACTAGTGCTGCGACCACCATCACCTCTACCCGGCTATGCATTTGCTGATCCCTGAACGCAATCCAACCGAAATTGAATTACTATGAAGGGTTTTTCGCAATTTTGCACGGTGGTATCAACCCGTTCGGAAAATGATAATGAGAGGATCTGGAGACCTCATGATCTGAAATTACTGACAAATTTGACCGCAGCTTCTGAAAATAACTCGGTGATTGTAGCAGGTGACTTTAACTATCCCACTATTAATTGGCCTATCCTCGCTGACCAACATCATTCGGGAGCAGCTGAACTATTTGCCAACAAGTATCTTGATAGTAACCTGTACCAACTGGTGTCTAGCCCTACTAGATTTAGGGAGGGCTGTGAACCATCACTCCTGGACTTAGTTATGGTGAATGACGAGACTCTTGTTGGTGATACTATACATAAGGCACCCATAGGTAAAAGTGATCACTGTGTGTTGGAATTTAGTGTTCAATGCCTGATACAAAAACCAAATACAAAACCTAAGGTTAAAAGAAACTACCAATTAATTAACTACAGTGACTATAACAATGAATTAGATAAATGTATAGACACCTTGAAACCTTCATCGGACCCAGAGGAATTGTGGCAAGGTATCTTGCATGCGATTGGTTCCACAACCGATAAATTTGCACCAGAAAAGACCATCAAAAACAGAACAAATAATAGGCCGTGGATAAACAGTGACGTCCTTAAATTGGTGTCGGATAAGAAAAGACTGTGGAATATCTACAGAAAGTTTGGGACGGCGGCAGACTATGCGAACTTTAGGGAAGTCAGTAACAAGTGTGTGGCACTGACTAGAAGGTTGAGAAGCTTGTTTGAAATAAGAATACTGGAAGATGGCGACAAAGCATTCTATTCGCATATTCGCCGCTGTACCTCATCTAAAGTATGCATCCCACCTGCTATAAGAAATGGAAATGGTGACCTTGTCACAGATCCGAAAGACATTGCCAACGCCTTTGCAGAGGAATTCGAGAAGGCATACTCCAGAGAGCCAGCTCTGACTGGTCAGCACTGTGCTAGACAAACTGAGAATGGTGTGTCTGATATTGTGTTCACAGTTGATGATGTAACAAAAGTGCTCTCCAACTTGAACATCCACTCCTCTCCCGGACCTGATCATATTCCTAACTGTATTCTCAAAAATTGTGCCCCAACCCTTGTGGGTCCTCTTACTGTACTAATGAATAAATCAATGCAAAGCGGATATGTACCTCAAGATTGGAAACATGCGGTGGTGACACCTGTCTACAAGAAGGGTGACAGAACTGCTCCTGGGAACTTTCGACCAATCAGCCTCACCTCTGGTATTGTCAAGGTTATGGAAAAAATTATCAGCAAAAATCTAACACAACACCTAAAAAGGGAAAACATAATATCTACAAAACAACATGGATTTGTTGAAAAGAGATCGACAATCACTAACCTCTTATCATGTCTGCATTCATGGACAAATGATCTTGACGGCAGGAGGCCAGTTGACATCCTCTATCTTGACTTCGAACGTGCTTTTGACAAAGTTCTTCATAAGCGTCTACTCATAAAACTAAGCCAATATGGAATTCGTGGCAAATTGTTAAAATGGATAGAAATGTACCTCTCCAATAGAACATTTCAGGTAAGAATAGGAGACACATTATCTCAAAAGAAACAAGTGCTGAGTGGTGTTCCTCAAGGATCCGTCCTCTCGGCCCATCTATTCAGCATATATGTGTCAGACCTGATTGAACGCATCAAATCTGAATACTCCTTCTTCGCGGACGACGGAAAGTTCTTTGCCAATCCACTCATCCACTCTGGTCAGCTACAAAATGACTTAAATCAAGTTCACGAATGGACAAAGGATTGGATCATCCAGTTAAACCAGTCCAAGTGCAGTGTACTCCACCTTGGGCAAACAAACCCCAAAATCACATACACGTTGGATGGCATGCCTATTAACTCTGTTAGCAAACAAAAAGACTTGGGGGTTGTGATAACCTCTAACCTAAAATGGGAAGATCACATTGCTGAAATTGTAAAAAAAGCCAATTCTTTCATATATGTCATAAGAAAGTCGTTCCAGACCTTAACTGTGGAAGTTTTACTAAAAATATACAAAACCTACATAAGACCACTTCTGGAGTACGGATTCCAAATTTGGAGCCCATACTTCCAGAAGGATATTGACCTCTTGGAGAGTGTGCAAAGGAAAGTCACTAAGCTCCCTGCTTGTCTACGACGTAAAACATACGCAGAGAGACTAGAAGCATTACATCTCACTACCCTGCATGAGAGACGCCTTCGAGGTGACCTAATAGAGACATTTAAGATCATAACCCATAAGTATAACCTGCCTGATATGCACACAATTTACATACCAAAAGTTCCCACTAAATCAGCCAGAGGACATAGCCTAAGAATAATTCGTGCAACAACAAACACAAACACTGCGCACCACTTTCTTAGTAACCGGGTAGTCCACAACTGGAATAGACTACCCGAAGATGTTGTGACTGCCACTTCAGTGAACAACTTTAAAAACAGACTGGATCACTGGTTGCTAACAAACAAACTTCACAACTATGGGCTCAATCAAGTGTAGTGACTAAATTGAACTGTTCTTCAACATGTGTGAACTGTGACATAGACATATCAGCTCAAAGCTGCTCGTCTATAATCAATAATAATAATAATAATAATAATAAATTTGTGCCGTCAAATCTCTACCACCAGTATTTCTGTATTATTATGTATTTTCTCTGTTGTGCACTTATTTTTTATACCGTTAAGTTCGCCTTTGTACACCAAGATGTATTTGTGATTGCCTGTTGATGTGTTATTTCCCTGTGTACAATTAAGAATTAAAAAATAAAAACTAGTTACATATTTTACTTTCTATTTAGGTACAAATAACTCTTTTTATGTTATAGGGTGGGCCAAATGTCGATAAATCAGGCGGCGATACATTTTAACTTGCCTTATTCGTCGCTCTACGGCAGGTTTAAGAGGTGCAAGTACCAGATGCAGGTAAACACACATTACATTTATACTTACACTTGTAAATCTCTGAAATAGTAAGCAGAACAGCCTACATTTCTTCAAGTAAGAGTTTCGGAACAGTCACCTCCTCAATTCTGATAAAGCAATAACCACTGTCATACAACAAACACTCCTAAAAATCCATTAAATTTTAAACTTTTTGCAGAGTGAATGTAAAAGTGTATTGTTGACGTTCGTTATTTTAAATTTGACACTATTTTACGTTGGCATTCAAATATCGTATTACATTAAATTAGACGAGTTAACAATATAAGAGCTAATAACCTTCATGGTTATTAATAATTATGAATTATGGTATAAATAAATCTATATAAAACTAACCATATTCTTGGTAACTAAACTAACCATATCTTAAATTTAATTTGTACATCATGTTAAATGGTAGAACATAGTAATTTACATGATATTAATGTTTAGGTCATGATATTAATGTGTCTTTTGTAATACCTACCTATGTTTCAAAAATAATACATAAATGAAATGAAAGTGTAATGACACTCTATTAATTTGCTATTTTTTACAGTGTCTGTGGTATGTATGACAGTGATTTTGCTTTAGTGGAATCGGGGGCCTGGAAACTTGTCACGATCCAGCTGGTCATGACCAGTAAACCATAAAACGATTTACTGTCGACTTAGCAATTGGAATGGCACTAGATGTTTTTGATTTGCATGTTGGATATTTTAAGAAGCGGCTGCCAATTGACCTGAAAACCCTGACAAGAAAGCCTAGGCATCAGCTTCATCGTGACGTTGACTTGGACTTTGTACTTTGTACTCCCAATTACTGTCTCTTACATTAAGAGTATATATAGGTACTTCTTGTTTTTCAGGGTGGTCCTCACAATCAGCAACAGCAACACAGCCTTCACAAATCTGAAATGGACATCCCTCCGCACCACTCTCACCAGTACTACCACCAAGTGCCCTCCACACACGACCACGACCCGCAGACATACCCCCACATGACTGAGTACCCCCATAACCTGCAGATGCACGACCAATACGGACAGTATTACCAATCTTTTAGCGGTATAGCCACCAGCTGAGGCTACGCCCATGATGCCACAAATGGAGGACTTTGACAACCATTGGCCATTATTTCTGTGGTTCTTCCAAATGACTACAGTATGGGGTTCATCACGAAGGGCAAGGGCATTAGAAAATTATTACAGGGTTTACAGCGCGAGTGTAACTCCCCTGGTGTTGTACACGACCATAGGCCACGGTAACCTCTTCCCATCGAGTGGGCCGGAAGCTTGTGTGCCACCTAAATGCCCTAGGTGGTATAAAAAAAGTCCGCCTTTAGTGAACGTGCGAATGCAACTTTATAGAATAAGGTATGTTTAGTCGTTTTTGTGAACAACAGATGTCGCTACTAAAATAGGATGAAGACTGTTTATCGATATTTTTATGTCGATAAAAAATTGTGTCAACTATTTTGAAAATATATACTTTCCCGAGTAATTTGACATGATAATGGCAATAGACAAACCCATAGATTAAGACAGTTTTCTTATTGTTTTGTTAGCAGCTGAGCCCATGGGTGCTTTGAAATGCAAATATTGTCATATCCATTGCTAAATTCTAATATTATAGCTATATTTATCATTACTATATTTTGTTTAACTTATAATAAACTGTAAGTATAGTTTTTTGGATAATTATTGTAATTTTTGACTGTTGACATAGCAATCGTAACCCGTGTAGCGACATCTATTAATTTAAGGTAGTAAACTGCTAGATTATACTAGGAAGAAAACTGCCATTATTTATATAAATAAGTAATTGGTGAATAATATTGGAGAGGCAATAGGTGTAAAGTTGTCTACCGTGTAATACGTTTGTGTGATATTTTTATTGCTCAGGTTTTTAACCGACTTCCAAAAAGGATGAAGTTCTCAAGATTTTTATATGAACTGTTTATCACCTTGTTATATTATAGAGGTATCCAATCAGTTCAATCACAGAAGACTTGTTCAAATAACTTGAAACTCTTCTAGAAATATACTTTTCTAAAATAATTCAAACAAAGAAAGCAACGAATTTTTAAAATAATGATCAAATAAAATATCTAATAGCTACCTACCGACTGCAATAAGTGCATTTATACATTACATTTAAGTAAGTAATTTAAATACCTACAAACTTTTCTTTCTATTCTGATGAAAAATAAATTTTTCTCACATTATTTTTTATATTTTATGTAAAAAATAAGTGGATTCTGTAAGTGATGATTGTAAGCAATATTAGATTACAATGTTTGTAGAATAAGGAGAGATTATGCTAATAGGTACCGTTGGTAGACAAGGAATGCTATGAGATTGTGATTGATGAACGACAAGTTGTATGAAATGTAAGAGACAAACTACATAATTATGAGTAAGATTGTAACGTTCTGTCCACACAAATATACGTAATTGTAATGTGATAGATTGTAGTTTTAAGAATAGAATTTAGAATTTCGTCCATATATTTATTTTGATTGTATCTTTACGTGTATTAAATTACTACCAAACTACATAGTGACGAACGACAGCTTCTTCCGGTGAAAGGTTTTTTATGTTGTTCGTAGATGGCAGTGAAGTTGGGATTTATTTTTCTGTATCATGAGTTATTGAAGTGGTAATGTTCAAACTAGCAATAAATAATTTGTAAAATGTATAACAAGCCCCACCGCATAGAATTTAGACCTTTATAAACTTGATAGACTGAATGTGTCGTTTTATTTGCCTCACTTGTGTGAAATGCAGTATTATATGTTTAAAAATGTTTTTATCGAATTGAAATTGATCACAATATCCGCCTGCATATCGTTAAAGCTGTACGCTAAATGGATACTCTTAGCCCAACCCAGGAATCGAAGTTGGGTCTTTTTTCGCCAGTGTTAAAATATAGTCCAATTCAACCCCACTAAGACACAAGTATGTGTATTCACCGCTAAGAAAACCCCATTCATTGTAGCGCCGCAATTCCTGGGCACACCGCTTACCATCTCCTCGAGTATCGGGATCCTTGGTGTCGATATCTCCAGCGACGTCCAATACCGAAGTCATTTGCAGGACAAGGTTAAGTTGGCATCAAGAAAACTCGGAGTGCTCAACAGGGCGAAGCAGTACTTCACTGCGGGGCAGCAACTCCTTCTTTATAAGGCACAGGTCCGGCCTCACATGGAGTACTGCTGTCACCTTTTTGCTGGAGCACCTGCATACCAGCTTGACCCCTTCGACTCGTTGCAAAGACGGGCATTGAGGCTGGTTGACAATCCCATACTCACAGGTAGAGTGGAACCTCTTAGCCTTAGGAGGGATTTTGCCTCACTGTGTGTGTTCTACCGCCTATACAATGGTTTGTGCTCAGATGAATTGTTTGACATGATGCCCGTAGCTACATTCTATCATCGCACCTCTCGCCATAGGCAGGGAATTCATCCCCACACATTGCGACCTGAGACGGTGCGCACTGTGCGGTATGAAAGAAACTTCATCCCACGCACACTCAAGCTGTGGAATGACCTCCCTGCTGCGGTTTTCCCAAGCGCCTACAATATGGGGTTCTTCAAGAGGGGCATCAGAAGGTTTCTTCATGGTCGGCAGCACGAATGTGACACCCCTGGTGTTGCATACGTCCATAGGCCACGGTAACCGCTTCCCATCAGGTGGGCCGTGTGCTTGTCTGCCAACTTAGTGGTATAAAAAAAAATTTAACGATGCAAACTGTCGAATCACTGCTTGCCTTCCTTACGTACCTACTTCATTAGCTCATAGCATTGGTATCATCGTAGGACACGGCGGCATTTCCGTCCTACTGAGCAGTCCGACTGGGGACTCCATTCAATAACTTCGTGTTGTGTTCCCAGCACTGGAGAGTCTGAGCTTTAAGTGGGAAGACTGAAGGCTTTTCCTGCTTCGTCTTCTACACTGACGGCATAGTAACTCTGTGCATACAGGCAGCGCGAGTGTGACTCCTGGTGTTGCACACGTTCATAGGCCACGGTAGCCACTTTCCATCAGGTGGGCCGTGTGCTAGTCTGCCACCAAAGTGGTATAAAAAAATATCACCTTACCGATATTATTCGTAGTTCCTATATCCAACGGTGTTGTACTTATGATGACGGTAACAAACTCATTTGGGATTGTCTTGCAAGAGTGATGTTATCGTCAGTTTTCCAATCCAACTACCGTTACCTATGAAATATTTTGTCTTTCGCAAGTAAAATTAATCTTCTCCGATCCTTTTTAGTTTCCCGTCAATATGATACTTCTCTAATACGTGGGGCGCACTATAAGTTTCCGGAATGAATATGAAAAAATACTATTAAAGGTACAAAATTAATTTATTGTTTTTCAAAATAATCTCCCTTGGCGTCTATGCACTTTTTCATTCGATCAAATCAGTTTTGAAAACTTTTGTGCCACTCCTCTGTGGTGACCCCTGAAACATGTTTTTCATACTCCTCGACAGCCTCTCCTGGTGGTGAAAATCGTTGGCCGCGTAATTGGTTCTTAATTTTTGGGAACAGATAAAAGTCACAAGGTGCCAGGTCGGGACTGTATGCAGGATGACTCATGAGTTCTACATTTTTCGCCTTCAAAAAGTCGTTTGTCTGTCTGGCCGTGTGAGAACTAGCATTATCGTGGTGCAGGATGATACGGCGTTTACGGTTATTTTTACGGAGTTCGTCAATAACTTCCGGCAAACAAATGGTCGTGTACCAGTCACTATTCACAGTACGACGATTTTCTAAAGCAACAGTAGCCACGTGTCCAGTTTTATTAAAAAAAGAAGCAATCATCCGCTTGATGCACTTTTCACGCGCGCCACTTTGGTTGGTTTCGGCTCATCTTGAAAGACCCATACGCTCGATTGCTGCTTTGTTTTGGGATCGTAGCAATAAATCCATGTTTCGTCACCTGTTACTATGTCCCACACCAAATTTGACGCACCTTCGTTGAATCTGGTAAGCATGGCACTGCACCAAGTGACGCGGTCCGTTTTTTGATCCTCGGTCAAGTTATGTGGGATCCACCGCGAGCACAGCTTTCTCACACCCAAATGTTTGTGTAGGATTGATTGTATTTGACTCATGCCTATTTCTAAGGATGCGCGAATTTCGTGGTAGGTCACATGCCTGTCTGTTTCAATCATACGGCGCACAGCATCGATGTTTTTGTTGGTCACAGCGGTGGACGGCCGACCATCGCGAGATTCGTCACTGAGATTGATACGACCACGCTTGAATTCTGCAAACCAGCTATAAACAGTCGTCTTGCATGGAGCTTCATCGCCAAAAGCTGTTTCAAGCCGAGCGATGCTCTATTGAGCCGTCAAATTACACTTTAAAATCGTAGAAAATCATACTACGAAAATTTTCCCGAGTTAAATCCATGTTGATGCAGACACACAATTTTTTAAATGGCGCCACAAGGTAAAAACAAAAGACAGTCAGATGAAACAAACTGTATTCTACAGCCAAAGAGTTCTATTTTCAAATGTTGTAATAAATTTTAAATATTGTTTATGTAAGTGGCCAGTTCCGGAAACTTTTAGTGTAACCTATGTATGTAAAACTAAGCGCATACATACGTTCAAACCTTTTCCTCACATCATCAAAAGCTCACGGTAAATGTAAATTGGAGAACTATGCTTTGGCTTTCCTCGCAGGAATGGGGGTCAGAAGATAGTCGCGACCATAAAAAGTGGCAATTTTTTTTAACATTCCACACAACGCTATCTAGATATAGATCTAAGCATATCTTAACTAGCTTGTGTTGTGATAAACACCAAGGTACTATTTTTTTTGTAAGATGTGTATGTAACGCACCTTACACAGAAATACCCAGACCAATGCAAATATACATATTCATGCTTATTTTTGTAGGAGGTAGGACACGGCGGTATTTCCGCCCAATTGAGCAGTCCGACTGGGGAAGTACCTCCGCCCTACAGAATACCGCGGTTATAATAACTTTGTGTTGTGTTCCCAGCGGTGAGTAGGGTAGCCAGAGCTCACTGGAGAATTTGTGCTGTCAGTGCGATGACTAAAGGCTTGTCCTCTACACTGACGGCACAGAAACTCTGCTTACAGGGCCGGCAGCGCGAGTGTGACTTCTCTGGTGTTACACACGCCCATAGGCCACGGTAACCACTTTCCATCAGGTGGGCCGTGCTTATCTGCCACCTAAGTGGTATAAAAAACATTGCATTAAGTGGGAATCGAACCTGCGCTTTCTGCGTAGCTGTCGAACGTTCTACCGCTACGCTACAGAGGCCGTAAATGCCAGGGTTTGGAAGCTATCGTGATTGGTGCTCTGATAACTATGATGATTCGCAATGACATTATTTATTATTGTTTCTTTCGAGTAGTTGGGTCTCGTCCGTTGTTTAACGACAGAGTGTGACAAATGACACCAAGGTTTGTACATAAAAAGTCGCTTTATTTGTTATCTACAGTTAGATATAAAATAAATTACATAATGATTTTCATGCGGCTTCGGCTGCGGCGTCCGTGACTACAATATACAATTGTCCATACATCTTAATCACTTTACAATACGTAAGAATACACTATGCCATTGCACAAAATACAACGTGACGTCACATCATTACTCTTCCTTCAAAATAATATTTACAAAAGGTACTTTATTCACTCCTAAATGCCGCTGTGAGACGCAAATTCGAGCAGTATAGTTTGTCAGAGTGATTTGTCGTCGTACAACGCCATCTAGCCGCGAGTATACATAACTAATAAAGAAAAATACATTATTAGAATGGCATTTCACTAGGATTTGTCTTTTCTACAAAGGTTATAATAACATAATCGAAGTTAAAGAAAGTCGATTTACGGAATATCATCTTACGAGTAACTATAGGGATGAAATGATACAGGATTAACTATTTACAATATGAGTTTAGAGATCATTACATTAGATACAAAATGCTTTCATTACTCTATGCGGGCCTCGCGAGACACTGGCTGTACAAATAAGAAGGACTCATCGTTATCAACATGAGAATGAAAGAGATACATGTATTATAATATTGTTGAATAATGATGAGCCCCCGTTATTTGAATATTTCGGTCATGGTGTCATTACAATAGGTACTTAGTACACAGCAGAAAAATACTCCTCTGTTTGTCAATATAAATATATGAAATGGCAGTGGTTAGTGAGGTAATTTGTACGAAATAGAACAGTATCTTGCTGCTGAGTACAGGATCGACGTCCTTCGACGGATGTAGGGTGACTACACGTTGTTAGAACTTGTAGATTGTATGAATCTATATAGTTTGTCAATCGAGGTGCGGTCGGCAACAAAATTGGGCAAACCTTAAGAAACTTACATTGCATGTTTATATATTGATGTATTTTTGAACACTCAGAAATTTGTAAATTTGAATGTGTTAAGCTATTTTGTTGCCGACTGTACGTGTTTAAGCTTAACAATCGACGTTAAACTTAACTGGGTATCGCGTACGGAGTAACAGAGTAAACATTCCTATAGAGGCAAGTCCGTTAACAAAGTCCACAAGTTCCGCGGGTGCCCGGGCAGGCGCCGGACGCCTCGGCCGGCCCTCGGCTCGCTTCCCTTAAACACTATTACGTATATCGTGTGCGTCGCGCGTTACACTAGGACTAGACAGGCGCGAGCGTCACTCTCATTCACTTCGCAAACGTCACTCGAGGGCGCCGCGGCCCTCGTCACTGTCACTCGAACAGTTCACTCGTAACAATCGATAGTCGTTCCTCGTTCAGTGGTGTCGGAGCACTACACGGGCCCGTAGTCCGACAGCGGCTGCGCCGAGCGCGCGGAGGGCGCGGCGGCGACGGGCGGCGCGGGGGCGGCGGCGGGCGGGGCGGGGGCGGGGCCCGCGGGCGCGCGTCACACGGCGCCCTTGACGAGCGCGCGCTGGTGCGGCGCGGGCGGCTGCGCGCCGCGCCACACGCGGCGCCACGAGTCCAGCGTCTTGCCGGACCAGATCCACACGCCCGACGTGATGCCCACGGCCAGCGCCATGAAGTACTTGAGCATGAGCGCCGCGTACAGCGGCCGCGCGCCGCACGCCGCGCCGCACGCCACGCGCCGCAGCCAGCGCTCGCGCCCGCCCGCCTCGTACGCCAGGCAGCCGATCACCACGCCCGCCGGCACCGCGTACAGCACGCTGAACACGCCGATGCGGATCATCAGCTTCTCCAGCTTGTCGGCCTTGGAGCCGGCGCCGATGCCGCCCTGCCGCTTGATCACCGAGCGGATGCGGAACAGCGACACGAACCCGGCGAGGAGGAACGTCGCGCCCAGGGCGAAGTACACTATCAGCGGGGCCAGGACGTAGCGCTTCAGGTTCTCCGGCGACGAGTTCCCCACGTAGCAGATGCCGGCGACGGGGTCGCCGTCGACGGCGCCGGCGAGCAGGACGGCCACGGTCTTCGCGGCGGGAATCAGCCAGGCCGCCAGGTGGTAGTACTGAGCGTAGCCGGCGATGGCCTCGTTGCCCCACTTCAGACCGGCGGCGAGGAACCACGCGAACGACAGCACGACCCACCAGATGGACGAGGCCATGCCGAAGAAGTAGACCAGCACGAAGACCAGCGTGCAGGCGCCGGGGCCGTTGACGTTGGTGCGGAGCAGCGGGCCGTCGCACGCCACCTCGTCGTGGCCGATGGCGAGGCGCGCCAGGTAGCCCAGCGCCACCATGAAGTAGCAGGCGGACAGGTACACGATGGGCCGCTCGGGGTACTTAAAGCGCTGCGAGTCGATGAGGAAGGTGGTGAGCGTCATGAGCGTGCTGGCGGCGCACAGCCCGCCCCACAGCGCCACCCACACGGCGGCGAACTCTTTCTCGTCGCGCGTGAAGAACGCGCCCCGGCACGGCAGCGCGCAGCCCGCCACCAGCGCGCTGCTGGCGTTGGCGCCGGGCGGGCCGGCCGCGCCCGCCGCGCCGCCCGGGCCCAGCGCGCGCGTGCTCACGAGCGGCGGCCTGCAGGCGCACGCGCACCCGCCGCCGCCGCCCGGCGCCGCGTCGGCCGTGGCAGCGGCGCCCGCGCAGTTTTTTGGGTCCGTACACGTGGGGCGAGGGGGGCGGCGCGGCGGCGGCGGCGGAGGCTCGCGGGCTCGTTCCGTTTCCTCCATGCAAAGCTGGTCTGGGTCGCCCGCGCGAGGCAGACGTTCGCAGGCCATTCGTTCGGGCCACTGGAAGCCGTAGTGCTGCATGAGAGGCGCGCACCCCGCCCGTGCGCGCTCGCATACGCTGCGGCATGCCGGTAGGGGTTTCTGATAGTCTTCGATACAGATCGGTGTGTACACGGAGCACAGGAAGAACTTCAGGTCGGCGGAGCATCTGATCTCGACGAGTGGCCAATATTGGTGGACCTGGAACATTAACGAAAATGATTTAGAATTTGAAGGAATCTCATCAAATTTGGCGAGAAATTTAGGCTCAGCTCAATCAGGTTATGTTTACTTGGTGAGCAGGGAAATATTATTTTTCTGAAAGTTATAATAGAAGTGGGCAATTCGGGGAGAGTCTACCTTGATAAACATACATGGCATCAGAAAATCCCGAAATTAATGAGACATACAATATGTCAGAACCTTTTTACACTTCTGTTCAAGGTTCTATGAGGGCTATATCTGTTTGTCACAAAAAGGTGTGCAAAACACTCACCTCTAAGCCGGCCTCTTCCTGTGTATCGTGGTCAAGCGCGTTGGGGAAGCTCGTCAGGTTGTACCCGATGCCTCGGCACATGGGGATGGTGATTTCCTGACAGCGCGGCTGCACCAGAGCGCCGACCACCGACAGGGCGGCCAGCCCCATCAGCACCGACCACATGGTCACTGGCTCAATTTACCGCATCTGGAAAGAATAGAGACCAACGTTATAGATTGGCGTATAGACAAAATTTTGATATCAATATTTTTTTCAAAAATCATTTCATTGCAGGTGTTAATTCCCAATTGAAACGGAACGGTTCATGGTAGGAAGTAGGAAAAGGATCCAAAAAGTTTACGTAGCAGTACGCTTTGAGAGTGCTAGAGACCATCCCATTCTCCTCCACCTCCTGCCATTCTCAGATGGTAAGTTACAAGAGATCCCATTGTTTATGATCGTTCAGATCAGGGTAACCGATTGCCATCATTTGAGATAAGCTTTTTGTTCTTTTACATACTCCTTGTTTAATCAAACTTTCTAACGATTTCCATAAAACTAGCCCACACGACGACAGCTGTAATTATATAGTAGACACACAGTGGAATATATCAAACTATCTGCAATCTGAGCGATATCGGCGCGTTATCAGCAGCTATCAGACATTACACAATGGGCGTTGTACCCGCGGCTACCGTGCCTTACTACCGAGTTTATTACTAAGATAACTGCCGATAAATCTACTCAATTATTTTGGGGAAACCCTCCATTTTTAGTGCTGTGTAATCATCGCTAATATTGGTTTACCTTTTGTGTAATTTTCAGAAGATCATAAAATTTGTTACTTTTTATGATGTTCTGAAAGTTCCGCTAAAACGCTCTTTTGACCAATTAATACCCAATATTACGAATGCTGAATAACGTCTGAATAATTTATTGAAACCCCTGCATCGTACTTAAATTTTGAAATATGTTGTGTTTTCAAGTTTAGTTGATTACCACATTTATATGCTGTATTTGTATTGTATTTTTTACAGCATTTTGAGAAGGATCGGACAGAGGGGATTAAACACTTAAGTATATTTCGGGATGTGGGTGCTATAGCACCTCTGCCTACCCCTTCGGGGATATAGGCGTGAGCCAGAGGCCTAGCTTGGTAATTGAACCCGAGACGACTTGAGCAGCACCAGCATTTGCATTCGGTACAGCTGCTTTTGTCACGTATGAATCTATACTCCATTCGGTTATGTACTTGATGCGACTTTTTTATAAAAACACGTATTAAACAAATAAACTAGGCTAACTAACTAACTAGTGGTTCAATTTCGGTTTTTGGTCTCTAAAATGAGTTTCCTGAAAAACATAACCCAATTTTAAAATTAAACATTATAAAGACACACCAAGATTTACTAGATTACGTTTAGTTAAGTACCTAACGGTATAGACTAATAAACATACGAATTTATTGCCAAAATTATCTATTTCGGTTTAGAAAAACACTGTCCACAAAAATGTTTCAAACTCAACACGTGAAAACAGATAATTAATTGTTTATTTCATTGTTCTAATTTTGAAACGGCTGTTAAAAGACTAACCGAGCAACATTTTTTATTTCATAAACAACTTAGAAAATAAGTTTCTCGAGATAATTTGTTTAGCAAAATAATGTGCCGCACACGCATTCCATAATGGCTCAATAAATTCAACAATCAACATCTTCTGTAAGCTACTAAAAGCTCATAAAGACAAATTTGTACAGACTATAAAAACAAATAATCGGGGTTAAACATACTGGTAGCATTCCAATGCACGCTGTAGAATCAGTGAAATAAATAGTTTTATTTATTTCTGGAGTAACATATGCTACTGTATGTGCTGTGTACACGTACTCGTAAAACATGAGACAGGATGTGTGCCTGTAGTATTGTACCTACTAGATTGAATCTCACAGATGATTTATGAGTAGGAGTATGACTTAGTTGCCTTGATTTTTGAGAAAAATAAGTGCAAGTGGCCTCTGCTTCTAGTATAGTCTTGCTCTCTAGTAAAGAGAGAAATAGTTAGGCGGAATAAATTCAAATTCCTTATTGGCTAGAATGTTAAAACACTCAGATACATTAACAAAAAATAGCATCATAACATGTAAGTTTTCATGTACTAGACTTTGCCTCTCGTATTACAATTCCTCTGTGCACTCCCGGGTTTGCTGGAAGAAAACTCAATTTTGAGTTAACCTCGCCTTTGTACATAACTTCTATTTTTCTGTATAAATGTAATTATATAGTAAGTACCGCGCCGCGGTTTCACCCGCGTAAATCCTGATCCCATGGGAATATCGGGATAAAAAGTAGCCTCTGTTACTCACGAAAAATGTAGCTTTCTAATGAAAAAATAATTATTAAAATCGGTCCAGTACTTGAGTTTATTCGTTACATACAAAAATACAAATCTTTCCTCTTTATAATATTATTATTGATGTGTACTATAAAGTATAAAAAAAAAGATTCTTTAAGAACTTATTAAGAATATTGGTAACCGAAATTACTAATATTCCATCTAACACCTTCAGTTAACTTACATTATATTGCTCGTGTTAGCAGTGGGTTCAAGTCAGTAGTGTAATGGCCAGGATTTGATCCCGGGACCTCTCAATCATAAGGCCGACTACTAAACTACCAACGTTGAATCCTAAGTCGATTGTATTTTATGAAATCATTACTTTAGGCAGAAAAGTAGTGTCTAATTTAAGGAAGATTGACAAAATAATCTTTGCGTTGTTGGCGCCCGTCAGAATCAGTGGTTAATGCGCTTTTAACGACATGCCATATCGACACATGGCTCGTCCGGACTCCGGACTACTCCGATCTGAACGTGCCACAGCTACAAAAAGGTTAAATTAGCCGTGAGACACATTCCGCGGTTACACTTACTTAGTGTGTAATAGCTGGGATTTACACAACGATAATCTTATAATTAAATCCGTTTAGGGTTTTCATCGGTGGGGTGGATATCATTCTGTTCAACTGATAAATAATAAAAACGATAAACGTGTTTTGTTTAAATAAAACATCGTTTCTTCAGAGTAGGCAGCACGAGTGTAACACCCCTCGGTGTTGCAAACGTCCATTGGCCACGGTAACCATCAGATGGGCCGTGTGCTTGTCTGCCACCTAAGTGGTATAAAAAAAGGTCCATTTGTATGTACGATTTTTGATAATCGGGGTAGCTTGAAACCAATCACTAAATATAGCATAATAATATCATTTGGAAATCATATTGGGGAAGAAATATATAATCTCTATTTTCCTTTCGCTAAGAGAATCAACCTTCGTTAGAGGAAAATACCCTCACTGGTTCAGAAATATGTCCAGTCTCTGAACATTTACAACGCGTTAACAACATTGTTCTAGTTACTACTGAAACGCTAAAGCTTCCTATGTATACTTTGCTATTGTTTTAGTACCTTTTACCCGGTAGAATCCGCTCGGTTAGTACAACGCATAGGTATAAGGACTCTACCATACCATGTTTGAAATATGGAGCTTAGCGGCCATTTTGAAAAAGACTGCTTTAGTTTTTTTGAATATAAAAAGTTGTATAATAGTTGATTGACTTCATAAGTATATATTCATCAAGCATTTGCCAAGTAGCATTCCAACTATGCATTTGTAGGCTACCAATCTGCCATACATGGATTAGATATCGTAATGAATTATTAAAATTTTGATTGTAATATTATGCACATACACATAACTTAGTGTTGCTAAACAAGATGCTTGCACATTTAACACAATGCGTGTTTTCAACACAATAAGTGCTAATCTTCTCAGTATCGGGTGTAGCTCTCGGAGCATAACGGCTAAATGATCAAATGACGCACAAAAACGCATATAATGGTATTAATAATTCAATCATTTGAATTGAATGGAATAACAGAACGAATGAACGATTGGAGTTATATAAACATAATACGCTGAACGTAGGCCTGCGTTCACGGTAGACGTATTTAGACATGATGCAGTGGTGCGACTGATAGCGGGGGGATTAAGGCATTTTATAGTAGACCAGGTTTGTTATGAAACGAACACATGATGGTGTATGATCCAATGACCCTCTTGCCTAGCCAATCGTTTTTATGAAGGTCCCTATTCTGCTAGAAAACAATGGACCGGAAATAATTTCGCAATTTGTAAGTTCGCAGGATGGAAACCGAGTAGTGCTTCTTACGTGGTACCAAGAGCAATTGGGACTAAATATATAATAATACTACTTACAGTTTTGAAGTGCGAGTATATAAAACAACAGATTGTCACCTCTGGTATGTATTTTAAATCGGTCATAAACGTGAAATTATTCACGGTTAAGTGACGTATCGAATTATTGCTTCACTATTATTATCGTGCACAGAGGAAAACAATCAAGAAGTGTTCATTGCAGGTGGAAGCCCCGCCGCACGCGTTGCGTATCAGACCACAGTTATATTAATGCGGGCACAAATTGCCATGAAATGCACTTAGCTAAATAGAGCGTCATACTTTTCACCAGTGAATGCGCGTCGCTCGCAATAGGGGCGTGCCCTACGCTTCATTACAGTCGCACGTTTACTCCGGTTCACTGGAAATAGTAATAGTTGG
Source organism: Eilema griseolum (assembly GCA_963662185.1). Lineage (NCBI taxonomy): Eukaryota > Metazoa > Arthropoda > Insecta > Lepidoptera > Erebidae > Eilema > Eilema griseolum. The sequence continues at coordinate 1,457,124 of OY759243.1, read as the reverse complement.
CGTCGCGAGTTACCAACGACACCTTATTGTCGGAACGTGTTGCGGGGCGGCCCAGCGCGCGCCTACCTACCACTCGCTCTGTTTGCTTTAAGCCTAATTTTATTGAGTTATTCAGAACTGGGCTATTTTTATTAGTTCCGCGTCCTGAGTTAGCGTTAAAAGCGCTCTGAGAAATAAACCTTTGAATGTTATTGCGTGACCGTATCGCTCACTGAAATTGAGACTTTCTTTTATACTTCAAAAAGATTTGTAATATATGCAAGTTTTGACAGTTTCCGAACATTATATTGGCATTAGAAAACTCTTTGAATGAAGATAAATGAGCTGCATCCTGTCCGCGACTGGCACGATGCCACGAGATACCGGTGTGGTTATACAATAAATATTTTTTAGGTGTCGTATTACTTAGTGTTTGTTATCTGTGGATGATTAGGTTCGATATTGGCATATATTCATGGTGTTCAGAGGTTGATGCCCGTCGTCTGGCGGGGTGCCAAACTGTTTAAAAGCTTATAGACTTGTGTTATGGGACAAATCATGGACGTGGGCGATACACGTGTACTTTACCCGTTTTATTTGCCGAGTAATGCGTCAATGGCAATCATTTACGCGGTTCTGAATTATGTGGGAGATGGACGGCGCCTTGGCGAGCGAATGATTTACAGAGTGTAATGTTCAATGATGAGTGGATTTAACATCAAAGTTAGGGTAAACAGTGACATGTTCATGTCACTTTTAAACATTAAACGAGCCGAATATAAATGTAAAATGGGTTTTTAATGTTTTTATTTGTAAACAGTGCTCAAAAAGTGTAGCTTTGCGGGTTTTATTGTATCTTTGTTGAATCTGAACCAATTGGTTTAAAAAATTTAAACACCTTAGTGAATAAGCGATATTTTTTTTTTGCATGTAGTATTTTTGGTTACTTTAAGTCTTTTATCCAAAACAATAATTCATATTATTGAGCTTGTCGGTTTGGGCTTATCTTTGGCAATTCACTAGCACTTCTATTTGCAAAGATAAGTCGCCTTTTAATTTTTTTGGTAAGCGTTGCAGCTACCTGCTACCGTTTTGCAGCGACCTGCTACGAATTGTAGTTGATTTTTTTGCGTGTAAATTATGAATACCAAAAGATATAGTAGGAAAACGACGAAGGAGTGGATGATTCGCCCCCAAAGACTTGTATCAGAGTAATGGAAGTCTGGATGAGACGACTGTTCGGTCAATTTATTTCAGTATTTTTGTTCATTGTTTATCCAACAACGAACAAAAAAATATATTGTCCTGATATTAAAGCAACTGTTAGTAATTGTAGACATATCATAAAATTGTATTATAACATTATAACAAATATTACATTTTGATCTATGATAACCAGTATCGCTGTAAGTATTATTTTCAAGTTATCAAGTTGGCTCTCTAGGTGATCTCAATTTTATTGATCTTAAGTTTTTCTTTTTGCAAATTTATGTATATGAAACCGTCTAGTGTCTATTTGTTATTTATTTGTGAAAACTAATAAATGCTTTTTAGTCATGAAGTAGTAATGTTACATAGTTTTAATGCTGTTTATTTCCGATAAAAAATAATGAAAATAAAAAAAAGTAATCAGTTCCCGCTTGCGCTGTCACTCGCGCCGCAGCCCACACATTTCTCCGTTTGTTGCTAATGAAAATGTGCGCGTCCGATATCTGCACGAGCTGTGTTCACAATCAATACGCGACTTTACGAGCGGCTCATCGTCCAGAGACGAATGGAAATTATGAGCATTGTACGGCCCGCCACTGAAATGTAAGAATTATGTACCGTCAACATAGAAAATTATTTTTATGCACTTACACCTATATTTTAATATACGTTTTTACCTTGATAACGGCCGAGGCTGTTGCCTGTTAGGTTCAGTTCTAGACTCCGTGCAACTACGGAGTATTTCCTACGAATTACTTGAGACAGGGTGGTGACAACAAAATATGCTGACGATTTTTTTAAAGCAAGTAAGACTAAGTATGTTTGTTGTGGATAACATAACAAAAAAACATTGTACGTAACGTATATTATGGGTAGTGAAAGAGACAACAATAGCCGCTAGTACCTAATGGACATTGCTGTACCTATGTATATCAGATGACACAGCGCTGGCTTTTTGGTAGAAGTGATGGACCATATATTTTCGTATTAAAATTTAGTAGAATTTGTTTCTCATTCATATTGTGCAGTGGAGTGAGCGAGTGAGACGTCGCGTCGTGAAGATTTATGTGACTAGTTTTATTGCTGACCGTACGACAGAACACGAACACGATGTAGCAGTCAATCGAATCAAAAAGTTTATCATTCAGTTATAGTTCGATGTATGGATGTTTGTATGAATTTGTTGATGTCTTCTATAAACGACGTTACAAGTGAAAACAAGGAAAACTTTCTAGAAAAATAAAGGGTAGAATAAGATTAAAAGTTTCGAAAGAAGAAAATTATTTTGGTCTGGTTTTGGGATTTATCTAGTTAGACGAACCAAATTTCTTATCTCGGGTGTTTTGAGATAAAAATTCACGCTTGGAAAAATCTGAAGTGTATCTCTTTTTTTAAAACCACTTGGTTGGTAAACAAGCACACGGCTAACCTGATGGAAAGTGGTTACCGTGGCCTATAGACGTGTGCAACACCAAGGGAGTCTCACTCGCGCTGCTAACCCTGTAAGCTTTTGGTCTTTCCACTGATAGTACAAAAACTCTCCAGTGAGCTCTGGCTACCCTACTCACCACCGGGAACACAACAGAAGGCTATTATGGGCACGGTATTCTGTAGGGCGGAGGTACTTCCTCAGTCAGATTGCTCCATTGGACGGAAATTCCGTCGAGTCCTACCAAACTAATCGAAGAAAGGATCTAACTAAGAGGGTCCTATAGTGTGCCACATCACACAGTAGTGCAGCTTTCTTCTAGAGGATTTTGGCCACGCGATAATCGCTCCCGTAAAATCCCAAATAAACCAAAGGGTTCCACGGTGCAGGCTTTGGATGTAACTGGTAACTGGGATAGGCGGTAAAAGGAGAAGAGTTACTGAGGTAGTATATAAATATAACATACGCGAACACACTACTATAATCTAAAGGAATGTTGCCATATTTATGTTACCTGCAAGTTCCACAGCGAGTATTAAACAAGCAATCCCCGTTTCATGTATCCGCTGTTAAGTCACAAACGTCCCTTTCCCAACCCCGTCCATAATAAAACTATTATAGTCTTAATTTTATAGTTATTTTTATTTACGGCGAGCGCACAATGGACTGGGCCCACGTTCCGCGCTCGGCTCGCGGTCGTCGCGGTCGCGTCGTAAAAGTCCTGCGACTTTTACGTCGAGTCGCAAAGTCGTCGAACGCGATTTTATGAGCGATCGCTTCCTGTGAACGTACTGTATACGTCTTGTATATATGCGTGCATTTCGTACATAGAAATCTAAATCTAAAGATATGCCATGCCACTTGTGCCAGCTTGGTCGAGCTCTACTGGCACTCAATAGATTAAAAAGAAAATGGTTTTGACCAATTTTATGCAATTGTTAAAACAAATGCTGAAACTCTGAGATGAATTTGTGATACAATATTTTTAATTATTTTTTTAGAAATAAGGAAGTAAGTAAGTCTTTTGGATGAACTTTTTTAATTTCTGCTCTTAGTCGACAATACTTGTCTTAGTAAAAATTGTAGATAAGTTCCATTTCTATAGTTATAATTACTCTGTGGTTTTGTCGTATATATTTAGTCTTATACAGAGTGCTAATTTAAAGTATAACTTAGTTGTAAACTCGGTACGTTTACTTGCGTGAGGTATGACAAATGGGTTTCCTGGCCACCTGGCGCATTTACAAACTTATTGTGAGTTACAATTAAACTAAAAGATACGTGACGTTGATACTTGGGAATACTGAGTCGTGAGTACTCGTGAGGTATGTATAATATTCACTAAGAGTAGGTTGAATTTCAGTCGCAGAACATAAATTGTGTCACATATGAGAAGGGTAATAAATAACAGAAAATAAGTAAAATCAACCATAATTTAAGACAATTTCCTTACAGGCTAGTAGTCTAGTAGATAAATAACTCTTTGGTTTTAATAACGCTACAAGCTTTAAGCTGACCTCTATCTACTTTATAGTGCTGTCCAAAAGTCAAACAGCCAATTCCTCATACCTCGGGAACGTTAAGACCGCGTCACACGTTGGCATGTGCCCACAGCCCTCGGTTTATAGGTGGTAAACACGGAACCGGCGACTCCCGCCCCGGCGGTTTATAGCCTGCGCAGCTCGTAAATTATTTACTTCTGTCATTTTGCATATTGTGCTGGACAGCTACGGAGTGGATCAGCACTATTTGTGTTACCAGAACGGCTGTTGGAAAGGAAAAATGTTGCCTTTGGTTTGGTCAATTTTAGAATCCAAAGAAATGTACGTATATGTTGCACTATGTTGAAGGGATTGTGTTAGTTATGTCAAAACTAGCAGCTTTTTGTCACATAAAACAGAGGGTGAGACTATATAGGTGCGGACCGAGTTTGCCTGGTTTTTAAATTGAATTGGAAAAAGATGGGAAAATTAAGAGTATAGTGAGACTTATGCCTTCTCCAAAAGTCTTCATGATCCTTGGATAATGGTGAAGAATTTCGCAAAGCAGATTACGTCTCACAAAAGGGAATAACAGTAAAGCAATAAATTTGAGTCATGCAGCCTTGTTAGCAATATAGGTACTTAACTTACTGATAAATTGTTAAAAATTAGTCATTTGTCTGTAAACCTTCTTCAAAAGTAAATCACTAAACGAATGTTGGCATAAAACGTAAGTAAGTTTGCGCAATCAACCATACAGAAATCGGAAGTGATTGTCTGATTGTCTGCACACACGACAAATGACGCTTGACACTAAGTGAAACGACTCCCGCGTATCCTACGACCATTGCACCACATGCATATTCAAGCACCACTAGTTGATACTGTGGTGGTGCGACACTATGGGAATAAGACTACCATCTAACAACGTCTTTATAGTCAGTACGGAGCAGTTTATCTTCGTTTCGTAGAGATTTAGAAAAAGCGGGGGTGTATTAACGTTTTAGGTCCTAATTTCTAACTTCTAAGCCAACCTCATTTGCTTACCGACACACCTGATGAGGATGAGGCTGTACGCTCGTAATAATCAATCATAAAATACAAGTGGACCCCGGGCGCTGAGGTGAAAGCCTCGAATGCAACGGAGACCATTTCTAAAACCATGATGATACCGTTAGACTAGTAAATAGTGTCGCCAAACTCTCAAACACATGACATTGTTTTATTCATAAAACAGGTATACTGGCTTGCAGGTAAAATCAGCTTGGGTCCTAGGGAGATCCTGGACTACTTGTGTGGATGTATGGTTGACACTAACGCATTTACAAATATTTCTATCAAGTGGGAATGGTACTTGCCAACCACACAAGTTTTAAGGACCCGTATAATCACTATCAAGCTTCTGAAAGCATTAATCTAAAATTATAGTTAGTGTGTACGCCCGTAAACATTACACACGAAAAAAACATGTCTCTAAGATATTAACCTCGCGTATTAAACACGATACGGCTCGTTACGTTCGCCATTTTTTTTTGCCACATGATTGATGTATGCAATGATACGGACTTCATTTTAGAGTTAAGCACTGTTGTTTTTTTTGTACTGTGTTAACGAGAATATTGTTTGATAGATAGGAAGATTGACGGTTACGAAATTAATGTCTAGTCATTATATTTGTGAACGGTTGTTCTATTTGCAAACACGTTTTTATTATTGACTCAACCTGTATATAAACAAATATTAGACGGTCAATTTAATCGATTTCTTTTAATTTATTGTCGTACTGATTTGAAACTTTTGTATGTGACATCCGGATGAAAATACATTAATTTGATACAATCTAATTTGGGACCGATAGTCAGGATTCAGGATGTACCAATGTCATTAAGCTATTTGAAGTGTGCTTAAGATTTTACTTATATCTTGTTACAGAGAGGGAATGTAGAATGTTAAAAAGAATGGATTTCTAACTACAGTTCACTCGCCTGAATCCAGCGGGTACCAAACAAACCTTTATAGAAACCACCTATTCAAAATTAACCTCATTTACCCCCACATAATAGACACCCGCTCACGATTCGACCTACAAACTGAATATAATAGGAGCAACAGTATAATGGCGACAACTTTTCACTTTCAAAAGTTCGACACTAAAATACCACTATTCACTAACGTTGAATTATCTGAGCTACTTTGTTACATTTTATTGTTCGACCTCCTTTTATAAATGAGAAACACTTTAGCTACTTTACTTAGCTCTGTGACAGTATGAAAAAAAAAGTGATTGTCATTTTTATAAAAAGAATTCCGGTTTTTGACACAATTGCGTTTGTATAATTGACCGGTCACGCCGCGGTCATGCTCTTGCAAAAAAAAGCAGTAATATGGTGGTTACTTCCCTGGTCGAACTGGACTGGGTATAACTCCCGTTTGGGGGAAACTAAGTAGGGAGTTTTGGTGGTCAGACTAGGCTTGTCAATGGGGTCAAGTGTTTTATACTCGTAGAAAAAGTTTTTTTTTATACCACTTAGGTGGCAGACAAGCACACGGCCCACCTGATAGGAAGTGGTTACCGTGGCCTATGGACTCGTGCAACACCAGGAGCGTCACACTCGCGCTGCCGACGCTGAAGAAACCTCCTAATGCCCCTTTTGAAGAACACATAGTACAATCAATGCGTTAGCATAATCGTATTAAGAAAAAAATGACCTGTTCTATTTTTATAATGGCGAAGGTGGTAAACGAACGAACATGAATATAAATTCCAATCATAAAGAAATGTCTCTTTTTATTTAATTACCAAAAGGAATTTAATAAATACTCAGTAGGGTTGAAGCGCAGTTCAAATGGCCGGTACGTGTCATAATGTTACTACAATCAACATCGCTAATGTCTGCTATAATAGCCTGCCTTTATTATAGTTATCAATAAAAAATCTTCAATGAAGGGATTTCATTCTTCTGTAGCCCTCGAACACTGCGGTAGGTAGCATCGCACTGCTATATAGGCTGAGATAATGGTTGCAGATATTATTATAATATTATACGGTTATTAATCAATACTCCATTGTTATAAACCAATGAATAAAAATATGTTATCTTCACTACAATACTATGGGCACGGGTGGACAATCGTGTGTAAGGGCAGCGATACACTTGCGGAAAATACGCGATGACAGTTCTATAACGTTACACACTTTACACAGATCCGATGGAGGCTTTGTAGGTACTTGTTATTAAGATGTAGGTTGTTAGAATTCCACACAGAGGGATATCAGTTTTTTTTTTAGATTAGATTAGAAAAATCTTTATTGTAGGTACACTTATAAAAAATTATCGTACACGTACGAAAAAAGAAAACACAAGAAATATCCGTAAATCCTATTCGCGTGGTTCCCGGCAGAGTAGAATTTGGACCACCCCATCTCTTCCCTTCCGGTGTCGTATAAGGCGACTAAGGGATAGGGCTGTTTAACATCAGACAGATATATACAGCCCAGACTCAGCCTCAGATGCATGGCTTGAGTCAACAATAGTGCCAGGAGGACGGCAATAGGCCCCCCTATTACGTGGGACCGAATTTAATGATTGGTGAAATGTGGGTGTTATGTCACCTCTGCCTAACCCCTGCCTAAAGGCGTGATTATTTGTACGTATGAAGTTTAGTTTGAAATGATAATATTCAGAAAATATATGAAACAGCATCTACCGATTGAAAACCGCTATTGAGTTCCACTCTGTACGTAATGTCTCCATTACCAGACCAGCTCAATGGTGTCAGATAATATATTTGTAAATCATTAATCTGATGTGGTAGGTGTGTCAGCACGCTAACGTGCGCAGGCGCAGAACGGCTCATTGTAAAATTATCGCTAATGAGTCACCTCTCCTCTCGCATGCTAAAAGTGTTCGTGCTACGTGATTAACGGCCTGTACACCAGGAGCAGTCCTGCTCCCCATAAAGGAAGTCATAGCGGTTATTGCGCTAAGGCATGATGGCGATGGTTCAGGATTTGTTTTTTAGAATACTTATTACTGATACGATATACCTAATTATTTAGGTACTGAATTTTGTAAGATTGAAACAGAAAGATTCGATCGCCGATTTATTGATATTAAACGATAGTGTGGCAATTAGCAAAACGGGATCCGTCTGAAATATAGAGGTTACTTACGGAGGGGAGTGTAAAAGGTGTAAGGAAAGAAAAATATGTGGAATATATACCTAAAAGTATATATTTAGTGAGAGGATTTGCTCGGTCGAACTGCCCAACTTGTAATAGAAAATGTTTCGTTAAAGAAGTTACACATCGTATTCAGACATTTTTTACGAAAGGTTTGTATTTTGACTAGAATCGAAACCGCAAAATAAAACATTGGATCAAAGCGGATTTAAAATCTGATTTATCTAATTACTTAATAATTATTTTATTATAATGAAATTACTTGCGTATATGATGTTTCCATATTCCTTTTTTATTATTTTAATTATTTTTAGACGAAGAAATCAACTGGCGGAAACAGTTCCACTTCAGAAACTTCACTTAGAATCAAAATGCTTGGTGCTATTTTTAGACATGTATACTCGCATTAGTAAGTTTAATTAGCTGTTCGTAGATTTTTTTTTTACTACTGTAGAGCAAGTGGTACGCTGTTAGTGATGTGTATGTGACGAAACCACCATCTTCTGAAGATAAACTGAAATACTTGGGCATTCAAGATTCTGCATCGCGATATTAACTTTTTTTATTGATTAACATCAAACCAGGCAGATACTTCTGGTTGATAAAGGCCGCTAAGGGTCTTGGGTATCATGATGTGACCATCTGTCAACTCTCCTGCAGGTGACAACCCCGCAAACAGTTATTTTTCAAACAAATTCTTGAAGCAACTATTACCAAACGTATATGATGGTCACCGAGTGCCAATTATAGAAAGTCTTATAAACACAGCTTAACGACTGTGTTGGCAAACAGACGTATCTGCCTGGTTTGATGTCCACTATTTATTTACACTTAGCTCTGCACACTCTACTGGCTGTCGTATGTTACTGACTTTATGTATGTTTATACATCATCTCAGATCTAACACTATACGCTAAGAGTTTGAATGGCACAGATACGATCATTTAAAATGTAGGATTCACAAGATATTGTAACTGCAAAAAATTGTATGTTCCATTCCGAATAGTATATAAGCATTTATATCATTATCTACTAGGGTAAAGGCTTTTTTATACCACTTAAGTAGCATTCAAGCACACGGCCTACCTGATGGAAAGTGGTTACCGTGGCCTATGGACGCGTGCAGTCATATTCGTGTTACCGACCCAGTAAGAACAAAGAGTTTCTATGTCGTCAGTGCAGAAGACTAACCTTTGGCCTTCCCATTGACAGAACAAAACACTGTAACAGTCAAGTGAGCTCTGGCACAGTATTACTATATATAAGCCTCAGCTGTGGCTATCCTACTCACCGAGGTATTCGGTAGGGCGGAATTACTTCCCCAGGACAGCAATACCATCGTGTCCTACTCTCTTCCGACTAGTTTCTCTTTCAGATCAAAAAACATATGTATTCAACTTAGGTCTATCAGGTAAAATATTTTTGACAAGTAGATTATTAGTGTGCCTATTTGCTGAATTAGCGAGTGTTGAATGCCATCCCAGTTGTAGGCGGAAACACCTATTACTGTCATTACGTGTTAGCCTCATTAATTTGGATACAGCTAACGCGCCAAAATGCAGGATAATGTACGAATGCTATATAAGATTTTGAATTCTATTCTAAAGTCCAACAAAAAGAATTCTTGAGTTTCTCTGTGATAAAATGAAGTCAGAATAAAATATTAAAACATGTATTTGAAGACAATATGGAAAAGGATCCAGGATTCTTGGGTTTGTTGGAACTGAAGAAGTTGGCATAGACCTTCTTTTGGGGATGTTGTCCAAATAATTATATTACCATATCTGTATGATATGGTAATATAATTATTTGGACAACCAGTAGTTGTTACATTAACACTTACACTTAAAACATGCAACCATTATGTTAAGTTTAATACCTACATACATACATATAATCAAGCCTTTATCCCCGGAGGGTTAGGCAGAGGTGAATGAACCCAAACATTTCACCAATCATTGAATTCGGTACCACGTAATATGGGGTGAGCCTATTGCCGTCTTCCGGGCACTATTGTTGACTCAAGCCATGCATCTGACGCTGAATCTGGGCTGTATAAATCTCTCATGTTAAACAGCGCTATCCCTTAGTGGCCATGTACGACACCGGATGGGAAGACATGGGATGGTCCAAATTCTACTCTGCCAGGAACCGCATATTAATGCACAACATTTTAAGCATGTAAATAGTAACACCGGTATGGAAAGAAAACAAAACTGAATATAAATGAAAAAGTAAACAAATAAGAAAAGTTTGGTAAAAATGTTTTGTGTATAATCTAAACTAATTTAATTTCTACTAGGTACTAACCCTAACCAACCCTATAACAAATCTTTTTGAAAAGTGGTAGCGTGTTAGCGAGTAAATATGTTATATGTAATGCAAAGAAGAGTAATTTCCGTTTTTAGTATTGTTGTGGTTTGGCGTTAAATAATTTGATTACGGAGAGATCGTAAGGTTTGATACCCGCTCCGTGTAGTATTTGTATTATATGAAAATTGCATTGCACCAATCAAGAATGCGGATAAGCACTCACACAATCCATATTCTAGAACCCAATTACAAACGATGCTTAGATGTCAAGATAGTGCTATATCCTAGAATATTTATGATGATTACAAGCCTCGACACAAGTCGGGTTTGACGCCGAATGTTTTAGACTTAGATATAATTATATACCTCCCTTACCGCGCAGACACGCCGACGTGTGGAATGTTAAGTAGGCAGACAAGCAATGGATTAAGTTATACACATTGTAATCGAGCCCAGTTGTAAGCAATCAACGTTGGGGTCAACGGCTCTTACCTCGCAATTTTCCGCTTGACAAATCAAACTTAATGTTACCTACTAAGTTATAAGCGATAGCGGTAGCGGGATTCATAGAAATAAGATATTTACAAAATAATGGTTGTAGCGAGTGTAATTGCGGTGCGTGAGGTTCTAGGATTGAGTCCGCCAATGTTTTGGGTCAAAGTGGGAGTCTAGGAACTAGTGCCATATTAAGTGGAACTATACACAGTTGACGAAGGTTCTCGTTATATTTTTACCCTATTTTAATATTGAATTTAGCTTGCAGAATACTGCATTTTGTACTGTTTACTAGAGACCATCATCAGTTATTACCAATAACTTCTTTTAAATTTCGTCCCACTTCTGAAGATGACAATGTTCTAATAACCCTTTTGGTATTTTAACTGTTTATAGGGCGGATACTTGTTTGCTACTATGGAATAAACAAATCTATTCATCTTTTAATTTTTATGTAGATTCAACTGAATATATACGTCAACGGAAATGAAGGATTTTTATGGCTTTATTAGTGTGTGGTTGCACGGTCGGTTACAGCTGTGAATTAGTTACATCATAAACACGGTGTAAAATATAAAACTGAAGCGTCTACTAAATAGATACAGTTTCCACGTACATTAATTCATCATTCTATCATGAAAATTACATTTATGTTCGCCAGATGTTGGTCAGACATGAATGATGTAGTGGAACAGTGGCAATATCAAATTGTCACTATCGCTTTGCGAGTTTGTTTTACAGAGTAGTGAAAGCGCGAAAAAAGGAGAAAGAAGAATCTCTAGGATCGCAACGCAATTAAAAATAATAGTAGTACCTACTATAAAATATAAACGCAATTTACGGTTCAAAATTTGACCACCGGTATTTTAACGGACTTCAAAAAAGGAGGTTAAATATTCGACGTCAATCAATCAACTAGCCCATCGCAGTCCACTGCTGGACTAGGCCTCTCCCAATGTTGGGAGGCTTTGGCCTACTGTTTCCACGCTGGCCAGACGGGTTGGTACAGGGTTTTATTTCGAGTTTTCCTTCTCTCGCAGTGATATGGTTTGCATATCTTTCCATGAGTCGCCTCTTACGACACCGATTCTTTCTCCGTCACCACACAGAAAAATTCGACGTAATATATGCATTATTTTAATTATTAAATCAATCAAATTGAACATTGAATGAAGGCCATTGTAACCACCGCCAAAGGGCTTAAGTTACCCGTGCCCGCCTCTGACCTGTACCACCTGGAACCTCGATATTGCCAATTTAAACTTTTTTAATGACTTATTAGCCAAAAAAATGTGCGCTCGTTTTTGACAAAACTATTTGAGAGTAACCATTTTTAAATCGAAATTGAAGAGAAGTTACGTTTAATAACAAAACTCCCCTTTGATTGACATTGAGTTTTAACTATAATGTAGTTTTGTTTGCACATTACAGCTTTGTTCCTTTTCAGCATCGTAAATCACTCATCTCATCTAGTACGAAAACTTTCATATTATAAAAGTCCGGTTGTTCAAATAATTACAGCAATCCGTCTGCATGTATCTCCCTCTCTCATTCGTGATCGATCTTCGTGTACAACTTGTACTATGATGATGCCGGTATCGAGATGGATCATTAAGTGTAATGGTATGTACATACGTGATTACACGTAATTGATTAGCCATGTTATTATGAGGTACATGATCCTTACAAGGAAAATAATTTGATTGGTTTGAGGTAAATATTTTGAATCAATTATAATAACATTATATTATGTGTGTATATCACTTAGGGAAAAGAATTAAAATAATTAATCCTAATTAAATGTGAAAGTTTGTTTGTTACTTAATTACAAAACCAGCGGTATGGATTTACAGGTAGACAGACAGGAAGAGTATAAATGGGTGATATGTCTGAGTGCTTTTTATTTCGGCAATTCCGGACAAACTGTGCGTCGCGGGAAAGAGAATTTGTTATACGCGAGTGTTTCAAAAATTTATTTAAGAACATTTTTATCAGTGTCTTGTCCAAAAGAGCAGGGTTTTTAAAACTCATAAAACTGCGACACGATTAATATTTTTTTAAGTTTGCACACACATATAAATGTCAAATTAATTTGCACACACATATCAGTGTCAAATTCCGTCACCAGATGGCGGGAAGGTGTTCGATTCGGAAAAAATGTATCACAACCGGCTTTATGACATTTTAATGTAAATGTTTGCGCGGTCGAGACGCCGCATTTTTGCCACGACGGCGACGACGAGACGGAGACACCGTCCGGTTCGTGTAAAATGTGTATTACACATTTAGTTTAGATGGGTGTCTTCGGAATCAAATGTCAATATTAACTTCTTTCTTTCCAATTTAAGTTATTATGGTTTTTCTTTAACATCCAAATAACCATATAGGGGCTGTATAGGGACCAACCACGATCTTCGGGGCAGAAGTCAACTTCACCCTCTAGCCGTTATACCCTACCTGCTGATTACGCATCACTCGGTTGGAGTTTTAGTTGATACACGCTCCCGTGAATAACAATATAGTAAGTAAGAGAAGGAATAGGAGAGTGGATAGCTCCAAAATGCAAGCATTAGATGCTGCCGGGACCAACGGAGTGTTGGTGATGATGTAATCAAATGTCAGTCATTTCTCGTTTGTCTTTAATATTCAACAACCTATTGCATTATATCCAAGCAATGAATGACAATCACAAAGTTCATAACTGTCACTCAGACAAATCTCATTATTCTTAATTTGTTTAATTTCGTATTCAAATTTATTTAGTAGAGCTATTTAAAAGGAGGAATGCCAACCTCGTATTACAGAAAGGTTATTAAACCGAAGCCTCGGGGGAAATGTTCGAAATATCATCACGTTTTTGGCAAAGGATCTGAGGGAGCGAATTTTTATTTACAGGGAAAACTCTTGGCAAACAAATCGTCGTACAGGTACGATCTCATCTGGGTGTGGACACAGCAGATGTTTGTCGTTTACGCTGATGTGCCCGAGAATTGCAGTCAAGACGCCGAGCTTCACGGATATCCGGGCCGATACAAGCGCCTAAACTTGTATGTATACCTACATCTACTTGTGTTGCCGGGATATAACTGCTGTTTAGCTACAGTTTGATGTCGATATTAGTGTGTGTGTGAAGCTGTGTGGACGGGATACTCTAGTGAAACATTTTTGAATATTCGCAATTTCCAACACTGACTTCTATGATAATATAAGACAAGGTTTAGAACAAACAAACAGTGACGCGGTACCTAATGCAAACAATAAATTTGATTTGATTGTTTTAATAGTTACCTAGAAGTTCAACGCAATCGGTCATTTATTTTACTTTTAAAGTTTGTTTCCTTCGTCCGTGTTGGAACTTGAGACAATGAGAACTAGAACATTAAAGTTAGCAATAAGACATCATTCAGAAACAACTATTGTACACTCATTTTGTCATTCGTGTTTAGTATTTGAAAAAGGAATTTGGGCCATTAAAACTTGTAAGGACTTTGACAAGAACTTCTTGAATTGTAAAAGTTATTGCGAATAATTTTTATGTTTTGCGAAAGCAAGGACGTATTTTATAACAATAGCGGTGTAACGGTGCTTGAAAAGTACAGCCCAAAGACAAAAGAGCTAAGAGACAATTCTTTTCGTGTTTATGGTTATTTAGGATGTTCTGCGAAATTTTAATGGCGGTTGCGATTTTTGTTTCGAGGGCATTTGTTTTTTTTTAAACTACTTAGTAACGTAGGTAACTACAAGTACATTATGGTGGATTTGCGAATGCTTGTAGCACCAAAAAAGTGTCACCCGCCGCCGTTGCTATCTGCGGAGGGGAGAGAAGCGTAAGCGAATGGGAGAACGGAAAGGGAGGGTGGAAAGGCCTCCGGCAGTTTTATCATCCATATGATTATAGCATACTGCTACTTGACATCGATATTAAGTAAGGTGGTATTTTCCAAGTCGAGTCAGTCGGATAAGCATGCACTCGGCCCTGTCTCGAAATGTCTATCTAAACCTCTGTAAACATCTATCATATAATAACAGAAAGCATCTTTGATAAACATATTTTATAGATATACGATACGCTTTCTATACAGGTTTATGATTAAAAAGATGTAATTTATTAATTTTAATGTTATAACATTAGATGGCAAAACTCCAATCAATTTAACGTGGCCACTCTTATGCCAGTGACTCAATCTTTATCGTTAGAAATGTCACTCCCTTTTGTTTCAAAAAGGGGCATTTTTCGTATCGATCCCTAGCAGGTAACCGGGAGCGGATGATTTATTGCCTGCCTTGTTTGTTCAAATAATCGATCCCCTGGCGAAATTTGTGTCGTGCCACGAAATGCGGTCGTAAAATAACAATCGCAAGATTCATTTTTGTGTGTAACGAACCTGAACGCATCTCGATTTAATGGCTCTAAAACGAAAATACCCGCGTGCAGTGTTGGCGTGGTAATATTTGGACAATACCGAGTACGCTTGCTCAATTTCCATGCGAATTTATTGCAGCGCTAAATCGAGAGGAGTCATCGTCGTGAATATATTTATAACAAAACATAATAATTCAGCCGGCTTTAATGTAAATAGCTGTAAATAATAGAAGCAGATTTGCTAAAAATAAAATATTACATCATGCTAGCTGGCTTACTATTATAATAAATTACTTACTAATAAACATATTTTGCCTACATAATATTTATATCTAGAAGTAGAAGTAGATATAACAAGAGTCACTGATCCTAGATCTTCGGTATTTGGTGCCGAAGTATGACGAATTATGGTGAGACTGCTATTACAAAACTCTTGAAAATATGACAGAAAATGGTAGCAAATATTTTGTTTCGTCGTGATGACAAAACGACGTAACCCACAAAGTAAACTGAAATTCACATAAAGCTATAAAGTTTAAATTTTACCGGATTCTAATAACAATGAAATCTCGAAATAAAAAGTAAATATAGATTGTTTGGCGATTCGCAACAAACTCGGCACCAACACCAATATACGGTATGGTTTAAAACTTATCGAATGCTGTAACATTTTAAAGTTTACTCAAAGATATAAGGTATTTTAGATACTCGAGATTAAAAAATTATCACTGCCGATATGAAAGGCAAGCGATAATACCTGGTTAAACTGCGTTATTGATATTTATTTTTGTCAAATATACATGTAGTACGGTTGTAATAGAGCGTTCTTACAAGGTATAGTATGTACCCAGATTGCAAGATAAGGCTCTGATAACGTGCAATACCTACACATGTACTAAAATAAGTTTCTCCATACAAATTCATTGCAAAGTAAAAAGGTGTTGTTAACTTAGTCGCTAAACGTTTTTTTATAACTCTTTTTAGTGAATACCGCAAGGTGGTATTTGTTTACCGCTGTCTCGCTCAGCACGAACAAAGGTAAACCTGATTTTGCTAAGGGTCACATAGTTTGATAGGGTTGAATGAAACAAGAAATTAGAATTTACGAGTGTTAAGCGTCGCTCAACAAGACTAATCTTTATTGAAAATAATTTGAATTTCGATTTTTACTTCGAGTGCGACTCGTTTTATGAAATTTTGAATTTAGAATACCATCTACTATAGAGCAAAATGCAAGCGTCATTTCGTCAGTAGGTAATGTACGATTGAGGAACAGGAAACAGTAAAATTTACAACCAATTTTGAAATTCTAACAAGTGTTCGCTGTCTGTTTTTTTTTAGTTTATCAATGGTCTGTAACACATGTAGACAGTTCGGCTGATAGTGGTCGACACGTCGATATCTGTGATCGATCGCTAGTGCTGTTTAATTACTCGACTACTCGTTATCAAGTCGTATGATTTATTGATATTGGCCGTATCGTGATAATGGTTGACACAAAAATAAATTTCGTATATGGCTCCTTGTAATGGATGTTTTGAGATACATATTTTATTACAGATAATACATAATATGTTAGCGTTGCTAAAACAACTAGTGCAACTAGAATCTTTAAATTATCTAATTAATCTCAATTCTGTTGAAGTACATTTATTTATTTATAAATCTCTAGACATACTAAATGTTGTTGAGACAAGATGGGCGCTTGTTAAGTAAATGATTCAACAGAACAGTAGGTATCTAGTAATTTTGTCCATAAATTATATTATTTTATTTTCCTAGTATAAAGCCTATACCAATTCAAAGGTTTACATTTAATAATATATGAATAGTAGGTAACTTTGGTGAGTTATTTGAAGAGATTTTTAATAGAATTGGCGGAATGACTGCGAGGAATTGAACCCGTAAGTCATGGCAGTGTTATTAATATGTAAAAATAAATTATTATGACTTGAAATAACAGTATACTTAAATGGTGTCATGTCGGTTACAATAAAGAAAGTACAAAATCATCAATCCTCGTATCATATTCAGATAGCCTTGGTTCTAAGCTGGGGATTAATTGCTAATAATCCACTTAGCTATGACAAACATATGTACGTATGTCTTCATTTATCTATATATTTTGATTTTTTGAGGTGATTTCAAGCTTATCTCTCAAATATTCCATAGAGCTGCCTCTAGATTGTGACTGTTTGGCGTATCACTGTAATAATAACTGCATCTATTAATAGGATACCTACTTGTATTTAGATATTTGTTGCCAAGAAATATTTTAGACCTTATCCAGCTGCAAATAGTAGCGAATATACATTTTCCTAAAACTCCAAAAATTCTTAATCAATGTAGGTAGTAATCATTCCTCAAAAAAGGGCGTTTAACTCGGATTAAATAGTAATCCCCGGATTAACCTAGATTAGTGAGATTGATTGATGAGAGGATAATCACGTCTACCTCATTATTTGTTTAGAAAATTAAACAGAAATCTCATATTACCACAAGTGTTCCTGTAATATCTATCGTTAAGGAGATCCACCAGATCAAATATTTTCCAAACACTCATTGTGTGAGTACGGGCTGTTGTGTCAGTTTGCCGCGCACTTGTCTTCAACAGTCTCTTGTTATCGTTATGAATAGCCACTGTTGATACACTCTGCTACTGTTTAGATTCCCGCCTAAGTACATTTCAGAACGGTTAATATTTGAAATAGTGTTCCATAAACCATAGAGAATCCTGCTGTACTAGAGCTGGGCACTGCCTATGGTCCCTTTTCAGTATTACTTAATTTGCGTGTTACACCAAATGAAAAAATTGGCGCCTGATAAGGCCAACGGTATTTTATAGTATACAAATTTAGGCTACTGCTTTTTGTAATGTAAACACAAAGTAAATATGAAATACGGATTTATAGGCAAATAAGGTACGCATACACAATTTGATAACGATTCACTAAGTTCCTATAAAAAAAATATAGAAAAGCCTGCTGCACATGCCTTATCAGCGAAACATTTTGAATGTACAAAAAGTGTGGGTTTTTTAAGGATCTTGTAAAGCTGGCCACCCATAGTGAGGGGTAAACTCGTACATATATAAATAATTTGATAAATGGCTGGCAGGACGGTAGCCCAGCGGGCGTGCGCGATCGTTAATATTGTTAATAGTACTCCGTCCCTTGACAACGTGAACATGAGCACCAAGAGAGCATGTGGAGCGTACGGAGATAGGCCATAACCTTGCATACGAACGAGGCTTAACCGGTCTGTCTGGAGGTGGTGGAATTTGGTTGCTGTTTATGATACACATATCATGAAGAGCGAATTATATTTCAGTAGACTTTATGTAGACGGTGAAAATACTAAGATTTTGGTACTAGTAACGAGTTTTAAACCATGTTTCAGATTAGCTTATGAAGAATTTAAAATTCTCTTTCAGACAAAACCTTATCTAAAATGTGAATAAAATAATTATATTTTGATAGGAAAACATAATAATTTACTGCATAACAATCTTTCGACAGTATACTACAGGTATAATCTTAACAGGTACCGCTGCAAATCGACCATAGACAAAGACATTAAAAGACATTAATTAAAACATGTCGAATATAGAATCTCCTCCTTTTAAGTCGACATAGTTTTGTAGAAATTTATAAGTAATTGCATATATTTTTTCTGTACATATTTTCAGTCGACAATAAATTATTTTGGTGAATGTTTCGGACATAAAAATATGTTTTCTTTTTCATTTTCTACTCATTTGTATCTTATTTTAACATCGAGTGTCCTATACATTTCTATGAGTCAAGCTCTCAAAAACTACCTGATACTTATCTTAGAATAGGTATGTAAAGACGTTTCGTTAACACGAGATCTTGTGACAAGATTTTATTCAAGATAATTTGTAATTATAGTTATCTCGTAATACATAGACTGGTTTCTCATAGTAATAAATTATGCCCACATTACATGGTATAATTTATGTGTGGATTCTTTAAACAACAACTTTTTTATCCTAGTGTATCAGGGGTCAGGGCTGCTCGATTATATAGACAGGCTCAGTAAGAGCAAGTTTGTAGGCTCATTTTCATAATTCTACCGGCACTGAATTAGCAATTCAATTACGACTTGATTAAGGGGAGCTAAAAATAGAATGGTGGCCAGAATGTGTGGTCCAGACTATGAAAGGTTGAGATGTTTACCTTTATGCGGCAAAAAATAGTAGCGAATCACTCGTATGATAAGCGTTCACCTTTGTTTATGAATATTAGCAATACCAAACACCAGTGACCGACCGACCCTGTAAAAGTTGTCATCTAGGTTTTCTGTAGGCCTGTAGGGGTTTATTTTAAAAGAATCCTTAGCAAGTCACTGGAAAACCAGACATTTAATTGTCACCAGTTGTTATTCATGCTGGCGAGGGGTGTCGCTAGAGTTAGTTGCGGGATATAAAAGGATAATCGATGCGAGAGTGTCACCTTTTTCAGGTAATCTGTTACAATAAGATCATTGCTTGACATAATCAGTGAGGTTTGCTGTGCAAAACAGATTATTGAATGTTCAGAAATTATGATAGAATCAAATTGTGTACTGTGCAGTGCATTTTCTGCGATGTAATAAAACGTGCTTGAAACAACACGAGAATACAGTTTCAGTTATCTTTTTCGGTAGTTATTTATATTCTCTCAAACCAGTCATGTTTGGACAAATGTATTCCCATTTCGTGCATCTTTGTCTTATTGTAGACATAACTAAACACCGTGTTGTCATCAATTCCTTTCAAATACAACATTTATTTTTCAAGACTGCGTTAGAACGACAAAACAAATGGCTTATTTGTAATTCAAATGTTATCTATAAAAATCTTCGAGTTCAACTTGAAATTGTACAGCACGTTACGCCTAGAGGATGTACAAAACGAGCTAATCAAATGTGTGTACGTGTAATCCGAGTGTAATTTATGCGAGCTCAAATTTGTAAAGCCTCATAGTCGGGAAACAAACAAGGCATTGTCGGACGCGTGAATCGTGCGTGTGATCCCGCCTGTGTTTGCTCCTCGGCCATCGAACCCCGCACCATCGCCTTTATATCCATTCAAATAAGCACTAATTATATTTAATGCGTTTTACCTGTAATTAGGAGGTGTTAGAAAATGTGAAACAGTGTTTAACGGTTTCGACAGAGTTTTTGGGGTTTGTTTACATTGTTACGTATACGATTCGACTGCTTTATGAGGTGCTTTTACCATCGCCCACGCCACATCGCGAATACAAACATGCCGATGGGAACTGTAATGTAATGATTATTGTAAACATTACTCACTGTTTTATATACTTTACACCGTTTCACTGCTTTACGTGCACATTAACAGTTGACCAGACGAATTAATCACTATTATTAGTTGGAAACTTGGAGAGAAATATAAACAAGGGTGAATATTTTTAAATGGAGCTCAACAATGTCGGTTTACACAGCTTACTGGCTGTAAAGCTCGTGCTTTCCTCAGTTTTACTTACAGGAAATAGCGATGTATAAATCGGACAAGTGTAGCATTTACAGGGAATAGATTCGCGGACACTTAGCGAGCCATTAATACTCTCTTTGGCAGGAAGATGGGCGAGGAAAGTGGTAGGTAGCCGCTCATAAATAAAGGCGTGACTCAGGCGGCCGGTGGCGTTCGTTCTATTTTCGACTTGCAAATGAGAAAGTGCATCGACAGTGCAACCCTATAGGACGGCGCAAGTTCCAATATACACGCGTAGGCAACTAGAGGCAGTCTATTGACTTCTGCATATTAAGTATCTAGACACAGTGGCGGGATTTCTTTCTGGAGTCGAGTGCATTGCACTACTCTCATTTCATACAGTTCTAGGTACTTACGTCCTATTAGCCTTGTCTATAATCGGGGTATGAGTACTAAAATTTAGAATATGAATTTAGATCTTACGAAGTAATTCAAGGTGAAATAGGTATTTTATTGTTTACTCAAACTCGCAAATTACTGGTACCATTACAGTGTAAACGCAATCTCGGGCGTGAAATTATGAGTTTATGTAAACCAAGATTACGGCTTGATAATACATAATTTTAATGAGTTTATTGATGCCTGTTTTCTTGACGAGCTATTAGTATCATGGCAAAATCATTATGTTTTTGATAATAATTTGAATACTTTAGTTTAAATTATACACGTATTTGCATGTTTGTATGCAAATTACAACTTCAATTCCGGGTTTTTATATCTTAGTGTGTTGTTACAAGCTGATATTAAACATGCTCATATCTCGTAAACGGACACTTATCGCCTCAAAACAAATCCCAACAGTGTTATCTCAAATACCTACATACGTAAATACATCGACATTGAATCAATATTAGATAGGTTACCTACCGCTGAGTGGTAAGCGGACGCCGAGCGGCAGACGGGCGACACGCCACTATACACACACAATACACACTATTTACTTCACCGTCGTCTTAAACAACACCTAATTGAATCCATGTTATCATTTAAAATATCGATCAGTCACACGCGGGGCGACGGGTCTCAGGCGACGCCGTATATTTTTACATTCAACGTTGAGATATTTTCGATAGCAGTCCGGTTTTACTTAACACACACGAGTTCACCACATTGGCTATATGTTTTGTTGTTGTAACCGGTACAAGAACTTATTGTCACAGATCAGCTGTGCGTATGTTTGAAACAATATCGAGTTTACGTAAATCGGCTAGAAATTAGACACGAACTAACGCACTGGCGCGTGGAGCGGGACTGATGAGTGAATGAACGGACGAAGTTTGCATCTATTCGAGCGGGGGTTGCGCGCGCGGGGCGGAGCCTCGGCAAGTTTTAACTGACGAGTGCCGCAACTAGATGGCGCTACACGGCTTTTCGTATAGGATATATTTCGACGCGCGTTAAAATAATTATGTGGGCGAGGGCCGGGCAGGCGTTCAGTCCGCCCGCCTCCTTATAAATTAGGAAAACGTTTTCAAATTATTTCCCGTCAAACATTTACTCTCCAATTCATCGTATTCCTTCGATGTCCGGAATCAATTTACGCGAATTCACTTTAGGCATTTTGAATTTTCCCACCTCCTGTTTACCGTTCTCAACGTGACGGAAATTAATGTGTGCCTGTGCTTTCCCTAACCGTGAGGAAAAAATGCCTCTTTTCCTAAACGAAGCGTAAGAAATGTAAAAAAATATTTTAAATCACGAATTGGGCTTGTAATCGCGAATGGAAATCGATTAAAGTTTGTGGAGGCGCTGGGGATTGAATCTATCGGAGGGCCGATCAGTAAAGTCTCATTCTCGATTCCTCATTGCTTCCGACGAGAATAAAGGAAAATGTTCGTGTGCTTGAAGGCATAAACGCGTTATAAGGGAATTATTAAAGATTGTATCTCTCAATCTAATGCAATTAGAAACTAAACCTCTAAAAGAACCTACCTCAGTTTATTATGTTGTGAACGATATTACTTTTGTTTATCACATATTATTATGAATCACGAATCCTGAGGTTCTCATTCCATTTTAGAATGGTAGCGCAGACTGATAGAACAAACATTGATGATGACCGTAGGTTACATATATCTGACATGCGTTCCATGTACGCCATTTTCACTAATTTTCTTTCCAAAGCATTCCATAGTTGACGTGGATAAAATAGCCGGTAATATTTATGTAGAATTATGACCCAAAACTCTCGCAGTAACCAACCCTGACTCCCTAAAACGGCTAAAACCCTAACTTGCCAAGATAAACCCTAGTCCCCAACATTTGTTTACCCTATGCTTAGTAGTTGGAATTAATTTATGTGTGTTTTTGCGCCCCACGATTGTTGAATTTGCAGAATGTAGCTACTTACTTACGATTTTAGTGTATCAGTACCTATGTATACAGCCTTACCTATTATACACAGACATATTTGATATTTTTTTTCTTTCCTTCCCCTCCCCACTCTTCAGAGCACGCCACTGCCACTGCAGGACAATCTCAATATCCTAGGTATGGATGTTCGCTGCAACCTGAATAACAAAAACTACATCGAAAGTATCATCAAAACAGCCTCACGAAAACTCGGAGTCCTGAACAGAGTGAGACGGTTTTTCACGCCGGAGCAGCGGTGTCTTCTATACAAGACACAAATTCGCTCCTGTGTGGAGTACTGCTCGCATCTCTGGGATGGTTCAGCAAAGTACTTACTAGATGCTCTCGACAGGTTGCAGCGACGTGCGGTCCGCATCATTGGGAATCCCGAGATCACGAACACCCTAGAACCTTTACAGCTGCGTAGAGATGTTGCATCCATGGCTGTATTTTACCGTTTGTACCATGGGGAGTGTTCTGTTGAGCTCTTCCAATTAGTCCCACCCTCCCCTTTCCTACACAGGACAACGCGTGCAGGTCTTAGATGTCATCCGCACACGGTGCAAAACATCCGATCAAGAACCAAGCGGTTCGGAGACTCTTTCCTCTGTCGCACCATTAAGGCCTGGAATTCATTACCAGCTCACGTGTTTCCTTCTTCCTACAGTCCCGGGTCCTTTAAGCGGGGCGTGAAAAAGCATATGATGAGGCCGTCAAGCTGAGTGTCACCATTGTCACACGGTATGTGTGAGTAATGGTGACCCTCTTTTCTGGGACTTTGCCTTCAGCTTACCATCAGGCAAGGCGAAGTCCAATTGACGTGTCCTATATAAAAAAAAAAAAAAAAAAAGTACGAAAACTAGGTATTACTAGAAACTAGGTATTATTAACTTACTATGGAAACCAATAATTGTATAATTATACTAGGTATCTAGATATCGGACTTCTCGCGAATTATATCTTGGAACTTACTATTTCTGCATTTTTGAGCGCCTACCCACCATTACAGTTATTATGAACGGTTAGGCTGGCGACACACCACACTCACTTTGTCAGTTTTTAACGGCACTGTGTTTTTTAGTTTTAGTATCTTAATCACTGGATTCCACGTTCCGGATAGCTTGAATCCATCTTCCCTGTTGAAATTTTTATATTTTTTGATTTCAATGGCTTCACGCACAATCCGTGAATAGTAGTGGCGATCAGTGGAGAGGACTTTGAGTTGATGAAGCTCAATCCAGTGATTGGTACCCGACTCAAGATGTTCTGCTACTGCCGATTTGTTGAACTGACGGTTATTCACAGCTGCGATATCTCTCTCTGCAATGGTTCGCTTGGTCTGGCCTATGTAGGAACTCGTCGCCAGCCTAACCGTTCATAATAAGTGTAATGGTGGGTAGGCGCTCAAAAAATGTTCCCCGCATACATCTCGACGCTCGAAGACTAGTCAAGTCGTGACCACGGGTGCTGCAACGCATCCGAAACGTCGGCAGAAATAGTAAGTTCTAAAATATAATTCGCGAGAAGTCCCGATACCTAGTATAATTATGAATTCACACCGCGAAAGTTTAAAAATAACATCAACAAATGTATTTATGGTTTCACTAGCTGATGCCCGCGTTTCCGCCCGCATGGATGTCAACCAATTGCGATAAAACAAACCTGAGATTTTAAGTCTGATAAAGACCTTTCTAACGAAAATAAAGCATCATAAACCGTTCATTAGTTTTTGCGTCCATTGCGAACAAATAGACAAGAACAAAAAAAAATACATTCAAAATCGTTGATCTAACATAATCCAAATATTTTTTTTAAATGTGTTCATGGCCTTGCACGACCACTTTATAATTTTATAATATAGATAATAAAGTTAGCAACACAAGAAATCGCCATATAACCCGGTAAAAAATAGTTTTTATTTCAATAAACTACAAAACTTAAAATAAACACTTCGTATAATTAATGAATGGAGGGAAATCACAAAATCTCTTCGTTTATGACAAATGACAGATATAGGCGCGACCATAAACAATAGAGTGGGCGCGATAAGGACAGATAAAATGTGATTTATAGTGTGCAGAGCGCCTTAAATCAATTATCATGATGGCCTATACAAAAATATTGGGTTAAGGGATATGGCCTTGAAAAAATGGTGACTTATATTATTATATTATCTTAATGGCTTTGGGCGTATGTGTTATGACATAACTTCACGAATAGTTTAGTTAGGTAGAGGTGAGTCTACCCGGGGGTGGACATTGCAGTATGTAAGAAAATTATGAAGAAATGAAAAGATTCAGACGCGTAGAGAGGATGGACGGAAGATTAATGATCAGATTAAGGGCTTTCATGTATGTAAACAATTATGAAAGTAGAAGAAACGAAAGGTATATGTGTGTTAGGATCGTAGCAAATGTAGATTTGAATTTGGGTGTGACCCACTCAAAAATGTCAGGCTGCGACCGCACCCGTCCTCACATCACCTATTTACTTATTTATTAATATTGTGTAAAAGTCATTATTCTATAAATACGACATCTCGGCCAATGGCTGATGATAACACAATAGTAGGTAGGTACTATATAACAATAAAAACATAAAAACATCGTTAACGTCAAGTCAATTAATTTATTCGTTTTGATAAGCTATGATTTTTAACAGCTAATAAACTCATTAGAATAAATACCTATTAATAAATACTTAGGTACATACACTGTGTCAAGTTCAAATAAAACGATTGTATTCCAGTTGTCGAGTACCTAATTATGGTCCACTGATGATATTGATATTTGATGATGACGATGATATTTTTTGGCATATTAAATATTCATCATTACTATTATTATTAATTTTTCTTTTTTTTTCTTTTTTTTTTGCCGCTCCACCAAGACTTTATTACAAGTTCACGTGTTTCCTGCTTCCTACAGTCCCGGTCCTTTAAGTGGGCGTGAAAAAGCATCTGATGAGGCCGCCAAGCTGAGTGCCACCATTGTAACACTTAGTGTCTGTAATGGTGACCCTCTTTCCTGAGACTTTGCCTTTATTTTACCATTAGGCGAGGTGAAGTCAAGTTGCCGTGACCTAGATAAAAAAAAAAAATTGTGTTTCGATTTTTTTATCATTATCATTTATCATGTGATCCGCAAGCCGCAATAAAAACTATTTCTTTCTTTCCTTCTAAAGATGTGGTCGTGGCTTAGTGACAACTGACAATAGAGTGGGTTAACATATCGCAAGGTTAAGCAATACTGGCGGCCGGCGGCGGCGCCTCCTTCTGCGAGCAAGTAATGCTCGTGAAGGAGGAGGCGGGGCGGGAGCGGCAGCGGGAGCGACGACGGATCGCAAGCCAAGCTGCCCGCGTACGAAGGCAACTCGGGCGTCGGAGGTCGATGAACGACCTCCGCCCCCCATGAGCGCCGGCCTGGGGGTGACAGGTGGAGCCGCCTGTCACCCTAGCAGAAGCAGGCCGCGGCGGCGGCGCGCCTGGCGCGCCACCCTGTTTACCGGGAACGAGTTGGGGACTCTGTAGTCCCCACACACCCGAGAAGAGGGCCAGATCGTCAGAGATGGCCCTGGGTCGGCCGGGGTGCGAGGGATATGCCTGTCAACCTCACCTTCGGCAGCCAAAGCGACCCGCAGGCGGCGTGCGTTTTAGTCGGTTCGAGTCCGACATAACCTCTCCCTCCGGCTCCGGTGGGGAGGTATCCGTGGGGATTATGCACACGTAAAAAAAAAAAAAGGTTAAGCAATACTGGCCAGGTTATTCTTAGAATAGTGACCAACACAGTGATAATAATTACCACGAAGGAGTGGTCGGTGCATCTGAGCATACATTATTTATACGTCGTCGTATACATTACATTACTTAGTCTAACAAAACAATACATTCTAGGGAAAAGTGGTATACGAACACGGTTATCTTTGATGTTTTCTTAGTAGAGGGTAGTTTTTAGTAGTCGGGTAATTTTTTTAACAAACCTGTCACTCGTGAAGTGGTAAAAAAATCTTTTGGAATCTAATACTTTCTACACAGTATCTAATTCTACTGAGAATGCGATAGGGTTCGAGTCAACACACATCATGCTGCTTCAATGATTTTGTGACGTGTTTACGAGCGGGGGATCCTGGATTCGATTACCGGATCAGGCAGCTCATGTGCAATTTCGTAGACGAACACAGTGAATATAAATTTCACAAGTCAACAAAATGTACACAATACTACAAAAAAAGTACCAGGACCTCATAGCTTGCGAGTAGGTTGTGTGGTTAGTGTACAACTTGTGTACACTCATTGGCGAAGGAACAGGCCATGATGTGTACATATTAATGGCCTGTTCGTACCTACACGTGCAATGGTACGCCACGGCACAAGCACAATGGAGCGGTGGACGTTGCAGTACACTGGTGGAACTCGATACACGCCATTTGATTAAAGTGACTTTTAGAAGTATAAAAGAATTTTGGAACGTTAATATGGAAAGTAAAGATTTGTTCAAAATTATAGCATTTTCTTACCCGACTACGGGGAAGCAAAAGATGGGTTATGATTTTACAGGCTATGTATGTATGTATGTAAGCAGGCTGTTCCCTCATAGCTCCTCAACCACATATTAGAACTGGGCAAATGAAGTATCATTAGAAGCATCTTAGTCGTCCGCTGGTTATTGGCTATATAACATGCCACTGAATTTAATATGGCGCTGTCGCATGTCGTGTTCTAACAATTATATGTGAGAGTTTGGCGATACTACCATACGCATACACTAAGTTTAAAACTAAAACCCGACTACTAAAAAATCACGCTCTAAAAAGTATTAAGCGAGTAAAATCTACGATAGCCACTTAGTCTAACAAAATAATACATTCTAGGAAAATTCAAATATAACTTGAAATAGTTTTTAGTATTTGGCATTTACTAACTGTCCTCAAAGCTCTGCCCTAGGGCCCGCACTGTTTACTGAGGAGGTTCGCAGAAATAATCGGAGTTCAGCCAAACCTGCAGTTAGAATGGTAAAAGCGGACCCCAGACTCAAAGGTGAAAGCTTTGAATGCGGCTGGGATTAACACTATGATGAAGAAGAGAATCCCCAAGCTTTTCATCATCTACCGGGTGTCATCAATTGACAGGCTTCATATAAAAAAAAATATGTATATCATGAACTGTCTATTGGCACTTGCGCGTCAATTCCCAGTCCGTATAAAAACGTAATTGGGTTGGCTGTCAGATCCTCCAGATATTGAACTTGTGCCTTATAAATCGAGAAGAGCCTCCCCTGGGACTCCAGACCATTATCCATTGCCAGCATACCTACACCTTTCCGTGCAAAAAGGTTCATCTACAGGGACTTGTTTTCCACCAAGATTTATAATACCTTCATTTTTCTGTACTTTTAGGAACGCATACAGGAACAGGACTGATGGTAAGTGGTTACCGTAGCTTATGTATGCTTGAAAAATCAAACGTATGATAGATGAGAGTGCAGAGGAATTTAAAAAGACAAATATATCTTGAGATCGCGTGGTGAATGAAAGGTAGCGTTGGTGCTGTTTGCGTTCATCGCGAACAAAGCAAGAATTCTAAAATTGACTGGATGGACTGCACAGAATGGGCTCTACATTCGAGATATTAAAAAAATCTTGGATTACACTCTTGTTTCTGATTCTTTTTACTAACTATACTACTGATTTTTTTAAATATCTCGTATGTACAGTCCACAAAGGATATAAGGGTACATCCTATCATATTATAGGAGGTAGGACACGACGGTATTTCCGTCCCAATTGAGCAGTCCGACTGGGGAAGTACCTCCACCCTATAGAATACCACGGCTATAATAACCTCGTGTTGTATTCCCGGCGGTGAGTAGAGTAGTCAGAGCTCACTGTAGAGTTTTTGTGCTGTCAGTGGGAAGACCAAAGGCTTGTCCTGATTTTGTGTTCTGCACTGAAGGCACAGAAAATCTCTGTTCTTACAGAGTCTGCAGCACGGGTGTGACTCCCCTGGTGTTACACACGTTCATAGGCCACGGTAACCACTTTCTATCAGGTGGGCCTGACTGCCACCCAAGTTGTATAAAAAAAATTAAGTTATATAAAAAGGTGTACTTATATCATTTAGCAACTGTACAGGCACAACTAATTAATTTTCAATTTAAGGATAGTATATGTAAACGAGGGCCTTTCTTCAGTAGGTATTATGCTGTGAACCCCTCCTATTACTTTAAATGATTGTTTTAAGAATGGGTACATGTGGACCCTAAGCCATAACGAGAGAATAGCAAAGGCACCACTGTATCAAGGTCTGATATTTGACCCTTCTAAATTGTAAATTGCAACCTTTTGTTAACTTCTGCATAAATATTATAAAACTACTTATAAAGTATTCATGGAGAGGTTTAGTACGCATTTAATAAACGGTAAGTATATATCTGAGGGTAACAGATGTTTATATTCACGCTGATTTATACTTGAAGAGGTAGGTAGAAGTATGGGGAAATTGGTACCATGAAACGCTTTTATCATTCAATAGGGCGGGATAGTACAACTTTTCTTAACCCTACTGAAAGAAAAGAGACTTATTAAGTTACTTTAGCTCTGCTACGTCTTTCGTTCATGTTTTATGCGTGCCCGAAGTTTCGTATGGTTCATTTCATGGTAGCCCCCTGTTATTTAAACCCTCGGGTTATAATAATTGCTCATAAACACAACATTCTGAAAACATTTTCATAATCCGTATTGAAGTCGCGAGTCCATATGCGTTCAGCTCGATATTTATCAAAGCCGAGATTAACTGAACAGATGTTAAATCCTAGTAAATCGTGCTCCGGATTTAACCCTGCACTCGCCGCTCTCGTTACTCACGTACAATATGGTTTCAATAAGCCATTAGCGCTGTGTTCCTTGCGAGAGTTATCGCAGCCCGAACCTGGTGTGCACACTAGTTAAATATGATTTGTAACTGTTTTAATAGCGCTTAATTGGAAGGAAACATCTATTTTTATTGTTAGTACGGGCTTTTTAAGTAACGTTAGGTTTAAGAAGGGTTGAAATTACTCAATAGGTTTTAAATTATTTCCGGACTTAAATGGCGCTGAGAAAGTTGTGGAAATAATGAGATAAGTTTCGGATGTTTCACATTATATTTGAAATATAGCTTGAGGACATACTTTTAAATATTTTTAACGTTCGTTTGTTGTAAATAAAAACAAAATAACTGGCGCCATTCGGCCGAGTGCTCTGTGTAGACTACCTCCTATTTACATGTAAGCAACTCAATATTTAACTATAATTTTTTATATCATTTTTTTTAACAAATAATATTCCTTTGTTCCCACTAGTACCACCAAATTGTTCCACCAGGGGTACTAGTGAGAAATCTCGTTCTCTATAGTACCACTAGCTGTAAAAGTTAAAATGGGTAGGCAGAGGTATCCAAATAATATTGTGGCGATCATAGTACTGACTATCAGGATCCGCACCTCTGCTGATAGAAATCAGAAACCCAGTTGGCTTCTGTGTCTTAATACCTACATATGCCAAAGAAATGAAATGAATTCTTTTTTACACAACTAATCATTTTTCACCCATCTTTAACTAAACAAGTATTAACATTCCTGGGAACCAATAAATTTATTTATCATTTGAAATCATGAAACAATGCGGCATAAAAAGCGACAGTGGTGTGGCATGCGGGCCGAATGCCGAGGACGACCACGCGCCATAAATCTACCGGGATGGCTGACATTCGGCACCGGGCGACAGAGCGCGACAACAGGGTTAATCCTTCTACCGTTATTCAAATAGGGCCGATTTATAGCTTTATTGTATTGGCTAACTGTTTTAGGGTTAGATCATCTGTGTTGATGCAATCAACTGGTTTTATTTTTGATTGCTGGTTTCAACTTTGTTTGACCTTGTTAAATTGTTGTAACTTTTTTGACGGTAAGTATAGTGAAATCTTTTTCTATTTTTATTTATTTATCCATATACATATATGCATTACACTTTTTTTTTTAGGTCCCAGTAACCCTTAACGGTTTCGGCTTGTATCGGTACCCATTTGAAATCGTTCACTTATTCACTAATAATACAAATCACAAAAAAGTAACGTTTATCCGGGGTAGTATCTAACACGGAAGGAAATAGGCGTATGTATGTATACTACAGCCAGTAAATTTTCGAACCAACGTGATGAATGGATTGGCCAGCCTAGACCATGTGTTCAAAATTAGATGATCATTTTTTTACTTAATTTGCTAAACCGAACTAAACAAAATTAAACTATACTATACTAACTAAACTATACAATAGTTTGTGCTCAGATGAATTGTTTGACATGATCCCACAGCTACATTCTATAACCGCACCTCTCGTCATAGGCAGGGAATTCATCCTCACACATTGCGAACTGTGACGGTGTGCACTGTGCGGTATGAAAGAAACTTCATCCCCCGCTCACACACTCTTAGCCTCTCTTAGCCCCCGCGATCAAACTTAGCTGTAGAATGAATTCCTTGCTGCGATTTTCCCAAGCGCCTACAATATGGGGTTCTTCAAGAGGGGCATTAGAAGGTTTCTTCAGGGTCGGCACCACCTCCTTTCAGGTTGGCCGTGTGCTTGTCTGCCACCTAAGGGGTATTAAAAAAAAAACTAAAGTTAAGACTGTCCATTTTTATGGTCTCTATAATGAAAATATACTTATTTTGTTCTTTAAAGATAATATAGTATCGCTGGGTAATAATTTATTCTGTTCCATTGTCTCATGATTCCTCATAACTGTCGGTAAAAATATCCAGAAGCTTCAAAATGGCATTAAACGTGGACTTAACTTCATGTTAACAATAAGGACAATACCCGTAACCACGAAAAGCATTGAATAGCTATAGAACAATATCTATAGACAATGCTATGAACAATATATTTTGACACATTGTGAGTCTGTAAAGTACCTGGGCAGGTAATCAGGTAATCCACAAGTGACAGATAGGCCGATACGATAACGGTACGGGCTTACACGCTGACGGAGAACTTAATCCGACACCCGGGGACCGGGATTGTTTCAGGTAAGTGTCCCAGAACTGGGACTAGACGATAAAAGGGTTAAGTATTTAACTTTTGATGGTGAAACGTTTTGAAGAATGAGGCCATTCTTTAAAAGTTAAAAGAAGACATTTTATCATTATTTGCAAAAAAGCTTTCTCGTTGGCAAATCTTTGTGCGAATTTTTGAGGTTTGCGTGCAGTTCAGAATTTGATTCCAGGATCGGGAAATGTGTTATTTTATACTACTACTACTTATATGAAGAAACTTTAATGACTAAAGTAGATGAGTATCTTGATGATGTAAATGCGTGGTCAACATAAGTCTCTTGCTTGCTCGCACAAAATGAATTGTAAACTAAAGCAAATTTAAAAAAGAAAGATTATCTAGTGTTAATATACCTAGTTCTCTGAGTTTCATTTTCCAATGGTTTATTTTTATATTATTCCTGACATAATTGTAAAATTTTGACGTCCATATGTGCTCTTTATGTGCGTAAACTGAATAAATGATTCTTTGATTCTATTTTTTTTTCTTTATTTTGTCGTCACTATCATCGTTTCAGCGATCCCGGTTGCATTCTTTGTTCTCGTTTCCATAATTAATTTCACGTAATTGGGTTATATTGGTAGCGACTGTTGCCTTACCCCCCAACCCGACAGCAACCCTGAAAGTACCTTTTGAGCGCTTCGACCGTCTCACTGAGATTTGGCATTCAATATGTACCTACGCTTATTAGAGAATAGCACCTCTACCTTGCTGCCTATATATAAATTTGAATGTTTATGAAGATATTTGTATATCTGAAAGTTTGTTATTCAATCACGCTCAAACAACTGAACAGGCCTAATTGAAATTTAATACAGATAAAACCTAGAATAGGGGCAGCAGGAACAGGATCAAAATTTCACGCGGGCATAGTCGCGGGCAACGGCTAGTGAAGTACAAAAGTAAAAGTATTCAATTCCTTATAACATTACGACTATTATATTTATACTAAATGTGTGCTGAAGTACGGCGTCGTGCGGCGGTCGCAGTAGGCGTCGAACAAAAAGTACAAATATCACGTTACCGTAACGTATACCCGTGAGCCGGGAATCGAACCAGTAACGCGCTCGACGCCTCCACCGCAAACAAACAAAGTTTATGTTTGATATAATCTTATGATGAGTTATGATAGGCTTGACTTGCTTGAGTCACCGTATGTAACATCTTTTTTTGAGAAATTTTCAGCCTCTCCTTTCCTACACAGGACAACACGTGCAAGGTTTAGATGTCACCCACATACGGTGCAGAATATACGATCAGGAAGCAATCGGTTCGGAGACGTTTTCCTTTGTCGCACCATTAAGGCCTGGAATTCATCCAACTCATATGATTCCTTCTTCCTACAGTCCTACGGTCCTTTAAGCGGGGCGTGAAAATGCATATGACGAGGCTATCAAGCTGAGTGATTACATTTTCTGAGGCATTGCCTTCAGCTTACTATCAGGCGAGGTGAAGTCTAATTGACGTGTCCTATGTGCTATGAGATAGATAGATAGATAATACTTTATTGTACACGACATTTACAGCTGAGACAAGTAGGTAACATGCATATACAGTTTAATGTACAATGGGCGGCCTTTTCGCTGAAGCGATTTCTTCCAGGCAATTTTGGGATGGACAGTAATGTGACAAGATATGAGATAAATGTGTAGTTATCATATAAAACCAAATAAAAGGTGAGCTACGTTATATACCAGGAATGGGTTTTAATAGGTATAGTATTTCTCGCGGGCGGAACCGCGGGTGACAGTTAACAATAAGTATATTGTGTATTGAATCTAAAATTAAATATAAACGGCACTTTGTTAGTTGTAGTCTAAATGATAAGTGAGCATATAAATCAGATTCGCTCGAGACTAACGTTATTATATCTCAAGAGATAGATAAATGTTACGAGAGTAAATTACTCCTTAATTGAGTTGTTGAATTCTCTGCTACCGCTAAAGCGAGATGAAAGTCAAAAATAATTTATTCTATATATAGACCATTAAAACAGCACTTACAAAATGTAAATATACCTCAAAAGTTTCCCCATAGTGAATAAGAGAACCGATCAACCAATCAGGCTGTCCCGCGAATCTTTTGAACCTGAGATTAGATTTAGGTACTTAATCTATAATTACATCCACCACCAAAGAGACCTAACAGCGCATTTTGCGCAGCCTGAGCCGCGTGGTTCCCGGCAGAGTAGAATTTGTGTCACCCCATCTCTTCGCATGTGGTATCCTACAAGGTAACAAAGGAAACAATATGAATGTTTATTAAATTTGAGATTATTTTAAAGCCTTTCGGACTATCAAGTTGAATTGCGGAATGTTGAATCCCATAAAGTTGAATTCCCAACATGTTGAATTATGATTTCCCAAAATGTTGAATTTACTCAATGTGGAATCCCATAGCCGCGTGGATTCCAGCAGAGTAGAATTAGGGCCACCCCATCTCTTCTCATGCGGTGTCGTACAAGGCAACTAAGGGACATCATCAGACAGATATATACAGCCCAGACTCAGCCACAGATGAATGGTTCGAGTCTGCAATAGTGCCCGGAATACGGCAATAGGCTCATCCCCTACTACGTGGGACTGAATACAATTGAAATTGAGATGTGGGTGTTAATTCACCTCTGCCTAACACTCCGTGGATTATATATGTATGTATGAGTACAGTCAGCATCAGATCGAATTTGACGAACAAAGTAGGTACTGAAAATGTTCTTAATACCTTGGTATTCCCCCCTTTCTGTTGATTAATTGCTCTGATATTTCGTACACACCTTAAGGATGATAGTACAATATCGCTCAAACAATTCATCTTGCTCTTAACACCTGGTGGTATATTTAAAAAAAATAATAGAAAATTTTGAAACTTTGTAGTCAAGATTATTCTGACGCTGACAGTACATTGTAACGAAGTATCGCGATAGCTATAGCTGATTGCATACCAGACTGTCTGGAGAGACTGTCTGGCTGTATGGTCCTTCCGCTAAAACTGTCGCTGTGTACGTTTATATTAGCAGTATGCACAGCCTTGTAATATGATCTCATTCATAATGTCTCCTCACGTGTTATTACCCTGCTCTGATTGCAGTCTTTATTGCCAACTTGACTTTCGTATGTTCATGATATAAGAATGGTAAGAATGTTAGCCTACTATAATTAGTAGATATAATTCCATACCTCTTTTTTTTTTACGTGCGCAAAATCCCCACGGATAACTCCCCACCGGAGCCGGTGGAAGAGGCTATGTCGGAGTCGATCCGACTAAAACGCACGCCGCCTGTGGGTCGTTTTGGTTGCCGAAGGTGAGGTTGACAGGCATATCCCTCGCACCCCGGCATCACCAATTCCATACCTCTATAAACTATGTATCCTTGTCGTATTAGTGTCGACTTTTAAATCAAATCAAAGTAAATATATCCATATTTAGTTACAGCATAAATTAATAATTACGAACGTCAAGATTATTAGGTAGTTCTACATTTACATTTAAGTCAGATTTGCAATTGCAAATCTAGATACAATTTATAGTTTGTAGGGACATAGTGTTGGTGCAAACGGAAGCGCATTCCAATCACGGCATCGAACGACCAAGAAGGGAGTTCGGCAGTTACTCCCATAACGTAGGTATTGCTGTTCATTTGTGCCCTGCCTCACCCCTTTCGTGAATTATTAGTTATTAGTGACAGCACAGATAATATAATTCTTATAGTAATTTGTAATTCTTCAACCGAAATACAGTTACAGTATCTCAAGTGGTTAAGTTTCATTTATCTCTGTTCACCTTCTGATGGCCGTGCACTACGAGGAGAAACTAGGAGACCTAGGGTAACCTAGGGTAACCTCAAACCGAACACGCGCCTTCATCAAATATACACACTACACCATATAACCCCACAAGTTTGTATCGATAAGGTTCTGGAAAATGGAAAGCAAGTTGTATTTATATACTTTTTTTTATACCACCTAAGTGGTATAAAAAAAAGTATAATACAGAAATTCAAGTAGGTATTGAATAGTTTTTCAAATTTTTATGAATTAACTCTCAAGCATCAGTTTAGAAAATATCGGAAGATGGCTCCACCAACGCCCTTATAAGATGGTTGTATTGGAGAAATTCGAATGTCCTATACCTGTTCATGAAGCTCAGTTTGTCAGAGTATCCTCTTCGCCGTAGACTCATCTTGGACACTCACTTTTACTAATCTAAATTTTTAAATAAAACGTGTAACAACAAAAGACGCTGAACATCTAAATTTACAAATCTAATGATGTTCCATCAAAATCTGCATCCTTTGCTTATGTTACATAATTTAGACAAATAGATTCCTGAGTAAAAGGTCTTGACAAACATACAGATGGAACAATGAACTGATCCTATAAGGTTTCCGTTTTATTCTTTAATTTTTTTTTATACCGCTTAGGTGGCAGACAAGCACACGGCCCACCTGATAGAAAGTGTTTACCGTGGCCTATGTACGTGTGTAACACCAGAGAAGCCACACTCGCGCTGCCGACCCTGTAAGCACAGAGTTTCTGTGCAGTCAGTGTAGAGGACAAAGCAGGATAAGCTTTTAGTCATCCC
This sequence comes from Eilema griseolum, assembly GCA_963662185.1. Taxonomy (NCBI): domain Eukaryota; kingdom Metazoa; phylum Arthropoda; class Insecta; order Lepidoptera; family Erebidae; genus Eilema; species Eilema griseolum. The sequence goes on along the minus strand of OY759243.1, from coordinate 1,420,131 downwards.
ACTGACAGCACAAATTCTCCAGTGAGCTCTGGCTACCCTACTCACCGCTGGGAACACAACACGAAGATATAGATATACATGAAGTATTTACTTATTTTCTACCTAAATTTATACTATATTATACCTACCTAGGTAGAAATGTAGAATATTGTTTAATCGAACAGCTTTGTGGTCGTGCTTAATATTGCCATCTATACAAGATGCTAATTTAAATAAACTACTAATTAAGGTACGAAACAGGCAAACTTAACAGCCCACTGAATGTCACTCAAGCCACAGATTAATAAATAGTTACTATGTAACTCAAGCGGCGCCACCCGCACAGCGAAAGGTAGGCGCTGGTTAAATTTGATTCATTGGCCGAGCAGCCGAGCAATATTCTCAAACTTGAGTCAACATAATAACTACAGCAATAAATCGTTCTCAGATCTCCATTACGATATTCTAATTTATATGCAAATACAAACAATGATCATATAAGGCAATGTACTGCGCGAATTACCGCTCGTATACGGGCCGCATTCTTCCGATGCAACCTTGAACCAGTTGCGTAGTGCGCTCGCTCCTGTCGGCCACAGGGCTGCCACTATGAGCATGACAAGCTCCCGATTTTGTGACACCGTAAAAAGTACTATTACAGAGGCAAATTTTACTAATTCGCCTTGTGTGTTTATAGCGCGGGAAGTTTTAGCTGGCGAGTAGTTTGAATTATTGTCAAGCAAGAATATACGCCTGACTCTAATTCGCGAGAGAAACGAGGTCCAGAATGATGCGTGTGTATTGGTTAAATATAATCTATAAGTGATAGATTTGAACACTTTCGCTGCCGTAGCACCTCGTATTATTCTAAAAAACCCAAAAATCGCGTATACTGGTGTTTTATGGCGTGTTGAAATGAATATCAGCATGCCAGGGAGATATCAACAGCACTGCTGTTACCTACTGTTATCTCATTTTTTGTGTTTATTATTGTATAAAATTTTCTTTTTTCTTTGTGCCTTTCTTTTTTTACTCCGCATAAAGACTATATCGTCACTGGGGTCAAAATATATGTCGGTACTTAACTGTACTTCCCTTTATAAGTACCTGTGTGCAAAATACAACCAAAAATAACTCAGCTGTTATCGAGTGATTGTGTAACAACCAAATAAATAATCTCGATCTACCGGACAGTGTCCATGGCGTGGCGGTAGTGAATGCGGCCGCTACGCAGGAGGCGCGAGGGTTCGATCCCCGCTTAATGCAAATATTTGTATGTATGAATATAGGTATTTGCTTTGGTCTAGTCGTGCCTCGGGGAGCACGTTAAGCCGTGGGTCCCGGTTGCCAAACCAACATCTATTCTTCTTCATGGAAAATATGGAATTTTACCCAAATCCGCAGTTAGAATAGTGAAGCGTACTCCAGACTCTGAGTTGAAAGCTTCGGATGCGACTGAGATTAACACTAAGATGAAAAAGAAGAATAACCGCGGTAGCCTAGTGGTATGGGTAATGAACTGCTGAGACGAGGTCTCGGGTTCGATCCCAGGTTTTACCATGCCACACACCAATGACTTTTAGATGCTTTTCGAAGTTATGTGTGTATTTATCGCAGGTTTATAAGTGCCCAGTTAATGGCAATAGGCTCGCCACCTATTACATTGGGACCTGAACATAAACTGGCGAAATGTGGGTGCTAGCACCTCTGCCTTCAGGGATATAGGCGTGAGTTTATGTTATGTTATGAAAAAGAAGAGAACCTGTCACTTATAGGTATTAGTTAATACGAATACACTTATACAGTTATGAGGTACGATTATTGAAATCGGTAATGTTTGAATTCGTATTTCATGTTTGTAACGATAGGTAAGTAGATAATATTTTAATTCATTATGGCTTTTGTACATTCTGCATTCATTACATTATTGTTACTGTGTATAAGTACACAACATCATGCTCATACTGAAATGCTCGCTGCATATATTATTACAACAATAAATACAATTATTTTTAACTAAGGGGCAGTTCTCACTAAAGGAGCGGCAGCCGGCACCGGCTATTTGAGGCAACATATTACGAACCATTTTGAATCTTATCTATGCCAGAAAAAGTTCATAGTCTTTTGAAGGTAGGTAAAGGAGTATATTATAGTGTGTATGTATAATGTATATATCATTAATAATCATTATTGTGGACAAATTTGAGTATTATTGTTATGGTTAATAGTTCATTATTCGGCCTGCACCTACCTCAATGCATCTCTGCATCACCCTAAGTTAGACTGTCAGATAATGACTTAGGCATTAAGTCCGACTTCGTACAATATTGACTGACTGTGGCTGTGAATAAAGTTTAAAAAAAAATAAAAAAAAGGAGGGGCAACGCTGCGCCTCGAGATATTGTGCGGCTGTACGAACCTTCTCGCATCTATAGTAACAAATTCCGGCCGCTGCCGGCTTTTTCAGTGAGAATCCACCCTAACGTAGCCATTTTGTTATTATTACCAACAATTGAATTAATATAATTAGGATTATATCCGTTTTATTACCGCTCCTCGATAATATGTGGAATATGGTTGTTAAAACAGTAATTAGGTGTGATTTAATTGTAAGTAAATACATACAATAAATTCATTTAATCTAATACAATATGATAATAAATGATTGTTTATTCGTATTTTATGCGTTGCAGTACCTACTGTTCTTCTGATAGCAGAAATTATTGTATGCATTTTTGGCATTGTTTTCGGATGCAACTAACCAAGGAGACCGGGTGATTACCTACTTCGCTCAGCTCTGTCTGACTCATCGCTAACGCCTTCTTTAAATTTGGTCTATCCGGATCCGGATCTTATGGAAGCGACTAGTATCTGATTACTTACTCGTGTTATCCGTAAACACAATGAACGCACCTGTTACATCGGGAAACCTAACACCGCGTTTTATATCTACACTTGTCTGATCTGTTTATCGGAACTGCTAGTTCGAATTGAAAAATTCTTGTTGTATTGAACAGTCCGTTCATCGATGAAGGTTTAAGGATATACTGCATTACGCTACTACTTAAGGAAGCGGAGCAGTGACCAGAAATGTCAAAAAATCCGGCAGGTTTCCGTACATTATTTGAAGACTATAAAATTATGGGCCAAAAGGGTGATGGGCGAAGTCAGCTAGTATTTTATAAGGTGATAACGGTTTCTTGGATCTGGGTTTATTTACTGCAATTATAAGTAAGTCTTGAATTGAAGTTATAGCATTGTTGCGAGTATGAACTGTACAAAGTCACCCTCTTAGAGTTCACTTCAAGATCTTCGAGGTTCAAGCCAACCGCTTTTGCATCCGGTACACGAGTTTGCAACTGCCATTTTGAAAACCGCCATGTTTCTGCATGACGTATCTATTAATAATACGTCATTGTTCTCTCCTCTAAAAAAATGAACTTCGAAAACTTCATCAAATTCGGCTCTGCTGGTTTGTCGGTGATGCTTAAACAAACAAACAAATGTAAAAACTAGATCTTATAATGGCAGCCCTACAATTGATACGCTCGTACGTGTAGGGCGCTAATGGTGGCATGCGCATGAGTGCCGTACATGCTGCCGGTCATTGCGCAACCACGCCCACTGACCCTTCGCTATCAATTGATACAGTACCAATGACAGCCTTTGTGGCATAGCAGTAGAATGTTCGACTGCTACGTAGGAAGCGCGCGTTTGATTCTCGCTGAGTGCAAATATTTGTACTGTATGCATGAATATTTATTTATAAAAAAAAGGTACCAAAGTATGTTTATCAGCATTCTAGATTCCATAACACAAGTGTTGTGTGGAATGTTGTGGAATATTTATTTATTTATTATTTGATAGGTCACTCCTTTGATACCACTTGTTATTTATTTATTTATTAATAAACAAACAGTCTATTCTTTTTCATAATACAGACCTACTGTTTTCTACATTTTTTAAAAACACATCGTTGAGTAAACTCAAGCATAGGTACATATTATATATAATTATCTACTTATTTACATCAAATTAAATTTGAATAGACAGTAATAAGTATTAATCATTTAGACAGACACTCCATGGTTAGTCTCTTGAAATGTCTGAGAGATTTACTAAATAAATCAACATTTATTAACTTGTCATTGTAGATACAACTTATCTCATAAAAGTATTCTCGGCATAACATGTGCGACTACGGGGTATTTCAAAGAGAGGCTTGTTCCGGCATCCTCCCACTCCGTTCGTATCGTTGAGGTACCCCAAGATAATAATTGAGGGAGTTTCGATAATATTCTTGATGCTTTATAGACGACTGATTGATACCAATGTAGATTCTAGGCTTAAAGCTTTTTGACATTGATGGGTATCATTGGGTTTTGTAGATACCTTCATGGTTGTGTGGTGTTTAAAATAGCATTAACCTTTATAACTTACTGCTTATACCTGACTTTAACAATTCTACGAAAATTTTACAAAAATCGACCCTATCAATTTTTTTTATACCACTTAGATGGCAGACAAGCACACAGCCCACCTGATGGAAAGCGGTCACCGTGGCACATGGACATTTGCAACACCAGAGGTGCCACACTCGCACTGCCGACCCTGTAAGCACAGAGTTTCTGTGCCGTCAGTGTAGAAGAAAAAGCAGGACAAGCCTTCCCACTGACAGCACAAATTCTCCAGTGAACTCTGGCTACCCTACTCACCACTCATCATTAATACCGTATATTTTTGTAGAATTTTCATCGGTAGATAGTTAATATGTCTACTCTCTTTTGAAAAGACTATTGCGATATCATACAATAACAATAAACTCTAGGAAATTGTTCCACGCAGACAAAACCGCGGGTAGTAGATAGCAATTATATAAACAAAGAAATCCATAAACATTGCTAGCGCGCGTCTCGTGTCAGCGCCCACGCAAATTGTACAAAGCCTAATTAAATATAAAATGAGTCTGTCAGGCTCAAACATTTGGGCGGTTAGTCTCTAAACACAACAATTTATTTGTTTTCCAACAGAAATAAAATTTGCTATTTACAGTTGAGCGTGGGCCGTTCAACAACGCCTTCAATCTGTTATAATTATGACGTAAAACATGTTGAATCACAATTGGTTAATAATCACGGAATATGCAGAGCAAGTAGAAATCTCGTCAGTGTGGGAACTAGTGTAGCCCAATATATTTCTATAGAAGGTAGAACACGACGGTATTTCCGTCCCAATTGAGCAGTCCGACTGGGGTACCTCCACTATACAGAATACCACGACTATAATAACCTCGTGTTGTGTTCCCGGCGGTGAGTAGGGTAGCCAGTGAGAGGTTTTGTGCTGTCAGTGGGAAGACCAAAGGCTTGTCCTGATTTTGTGTTCTGCACTGACGGCAGAGAATATCTCTGTTCTCACAGGGTCGGCAGCACGGTTATGAGTACTCTGGTGTTACACACCTTCATAGGTCACGGTAACCACTTTCCATAAGGTGGGCCGTGTGCTTGTCTGTCACCTAAGTGGTAAAAAAAAGAACAGTCAATTATTGTGACGTTATAAAACCAGTTATGTCAAATATCATCATTTTTAATAGATATAAGCCTAATAGACCTTCAGAGTCAACCTAACATCATTTATAAGTGGTGCACCGCTGGTTGATGGCTGAGATTGTCAAGATTTGCTGACAATCTCAGCCGTCAATTGAATTGCTGAGATTGTAAAGTCATTAAGCGACTGCTGCCTGAAATCCCTACCTCGAGAGATAGACCTGCGCCAAAGCTTCGCCCATCGATTAGCAAGTGTGCTAACAGCTAGAGCCCCGAGAATCGTGGTGGGGCTGCATACACATTTTGTATCCATACATACATACATATAATCACGCCTTTATCCCCGGAGGGTTAACACCCACATTTCACCAATCACTGATTTCGGTCCCACGTAATAGGGGGGAGCCTATTGCCGTCTTCCGTTCTTTAGAGCCGTGACAGCCCATTCCACTCGAATAATTTCACAATAGCAAATTACTTCATTTTTATATCTTGAGATTATTATTCAAAAAGAGCGGTATTTCAGCATGTAAGACTATAGACGATTAGTACTATTTATTCTCAAGTTTACCACAGTAGTCTGTTCGATGTTTTTGTCCATTATGAAATTCGCAATACATACTAGATATTATAAAACTAAAAACAGTACTGTTTTAAACATAAATGACAGATGCAACTCAAACTCCGCGCCAAAATGGAAAGCAGTTGTGCCAATCAAACAACAACAAAAAAAAAAACAAAAATTTGAATTTGGAACCATAAACAAAACATTCATTCCCGATACTTTGTTGACTGAATGTACACACATCAACAAAGTCTAGGGAACAAGGACATTTCTAGTTTTTATTTAAAAACTCTTTCTTGTAATAGTGAGTGTTTTATATCAATAGAAGGGTATTTTTATACCGTTTTTAATTTTAATTTTAATAAAAACATTCTCATATAATTTCTTTTTTTTTTTTAAGAAAGAATTGAATAGTGCCAATGTTGAGTATTACAACCTTCTATGATTAGGCACAAAAATAACGAGGTAGTAAGAAATACAGTAATTAACCGTACTTTAAACGTTTTTAATAATCTGTAGGACCTCCTAAAGCATTAGCAACAGCTCGACAACGGCGTGGCATACTTAGTATGACATTGTCAATCATTGTCTGTGGAATATGGCTCCATACACTGCGAAGGTGTAAAAAAAGTTGTTCTTCAGTGTTCAGATTTTCCAAAGAATCACTGAAAGCTCTTCTCCCAAGCAATTCCCAGGCATGCTCTATGGGATTGAGGTCGGCAGACTGAGCAGGCCATTCCAACGTCGCAATATTGTGCTCGCTTAACGCATTGACCACTACCCGTGCGGTGTGTGACCGTGCATTATCTTGCATGAACATAAAATCTTGACCGAACTGCTGTCGATGAGGGATTACCATGGGGTGTATAACCTCCTGAATGTATTGGTTTGCATTTAAATTGCCCCGTATCCAAACGAGGTCGGTCCTTCCACCAAGGCGAATTCCAGCCCATACCATGATTGTTCCACCTTGGTAAGGATGAACTTCTTGCGGATTCTGGAGACGACTCCAACGTCCAGGAACTCGCCATATACGCACTCTTCTCGAATCAGGATGAAAACCGAAGCGAGATTTGTCGGAAAACAGAACCCGTGCCCATTGATGGTCGGTCCACTGTAAATGTACGATAGCCCACAATAAGCGACGACCTCGATTTCCACGTCAAAGAGCTGGAACCCTAAGCGGTCTGCGAGCGTGAAGATTGGCTTCATGTAGTCTTCTCCTGACAGTTTGATCGCTAATAACCACTTGATGCTGAGACTGGAGGCCTGCGACTAACCGACGAGCAGTAATCGTGGGTTGCCGCCTTGCGGAATTTTGCAAGAAACGATCTTGTCGCGGGGTAGTAACCCTATTTCGTCTCCTGTGACGTTCGGCAATATCCCCTGTAGACCTGTAGCGTGCTCATAATCTGCAAATTACGCTTGGTTGGGTGTTGACAGCATCCGCTACGTCGCGTTGAGTTCGTCCAGCTTGCAGCATACCAACAGCCCTTAACATCTCTTCGCGACTTAAATTACGACGTGACATGATGACTACAGTCACAAAAATGCACAAACCATACGTAAAAGACGTATTATTGATAATAAACGTTATTTACAATCAAAGAAAATAATTTTTATTTTTCCTCAGAGAAACTGCACAATCAAACACTTTTAAAAGTTTTCCCTCCATATTCGAAAATCAGTACTTATTAAAATTTATTTTTAAATTTCGAACAACTCTGTAATCTACTTTATTCTATTTTTATTTATTTGCTGCCAGTTATTTGCAAAACAAGATTTACAAGAAAAAAAAAATTGGGGTCATCTTGTTCCCTAGACTTTGTTGAGGTGTTTATATAGTACAACATATATAAAACGTGATATCATTTCAAAACATGCGACTATGATCTAGTAATCTAGCCAGTCTCACATATTTGAAAATGAATTTCTCGACCGCCCAAGTCGATGCATAATTGACATTTTAGCTGTGGTTATGATAAACAGGTTCGCATTAGTGCTGATTGCTGACATATCGAAACTTGTTCAGTAGGTATTACTACCTCGTGATATGCTGGATATACTAATTAGCATTACGCATTTGCAATATTTTATGTTATTAAGAGCTAACTGGCTGGTGTCTGCTATATTATTTTACGTACTATTTTTATGCCTACACAACATTTTGCAACAGATTAATATTTTTTTATACACTTAAGCGGCAGATTTCTTTTTATACAACTTAGGTGGCAGCCAAGCACACGGTACACCTGATGGAAAGTGGTTACCGTGACCTAAGAACGTGTGTAACACCAGTGGAGTCACATCCGTGCTGCCGACCCTGTAAGAACAGAGATTTTATGTGCCCTCAGTGCAGAACACAAAATCAGGACAAGCCTTTGGTCTTCCCATTGACAGTACAAAATCTCTCCAGTGAGCTCTGGCTACCCTGCTCACCACCGGGAACACAACACGAGATTATTATAGCCGTGGTATTCTGTAGGGTGAAGGTACTTCCCCAGTCGGACTGCTCAATTCGAACAATCTAGTCCACATGATGGAAAGTGGCTACTGGGGCCTGTAGATGTGTGCAATATACTCGTCTTCTTAGAAAATCCCATATTATTAGGAAAAACTATAGCACAGAGTTCATTCAACAGCTTGGGCAGAATTAGTATCTATAGGAATTTATACGAGTAGAAGATTTAAATAAAGAAGACAATATAAAAAATGTTTATTTAAATTTGAGATCATTTTGAAGCCTCCTCTCGGACTATCAAGTTGAATTGCGAAATGTTGAATCCCATAAAGTTGAATTCCCAACATGTTGATGATAAGAATACCATATTATAGACGGATAAATATATATATGACATTATGCTTAAGTACCTGCTGACATTAAAACTCACAACTGAATAATTTATTGTTTGACATTGTGCCTGTAATATTGACATTGAAAATAAAATCGAATATATTAATAATTTTGAATATAATATAATTTTGAAACACTATGCTTGTAAAGATAATGACATTAAAATTTGCACGCTCTACGGGGCAGAATATGTTGTATTCACTAGCTTTTAAGATCTATAATGTAACCATATTCGAAGCAAATAAATGAATTGAAATTGAATTGAATATGATTTCCCAAAATGTTGAATTTACTCAATGTTGAATCCCATAGCCACGCGATTCCAGTAGAGTAGAATTAGGGCCACCCCATCTCTTCTCATGCGGTGTCGTACAAGGCGACTAAGGGATAGGGCTGTTTAACATCAGACAGATATATACAGCCCAGACTCAGCCTCAGATGCATGGCTCGAGTCAACAATAGTGCCCGGAAAACGGCAATAGGCTCACTCCCTATTGCGTGAGACCGAATATAATTATTGGTGAAATGTGGGTGTTAATTCACCTCTGCCTAACCCTCTAGGGATAAAGGCGTGATTATATGTATGTATGTATGAATCCCATAAAGTTGATTTACCAAAAAATAAGAAATGAGGTTCTTGAATGGTTTAAAACTTTGACCAGAGAATATTACCACAAAATATCTGATGACTGATTTGAGAAAAGCGTAAGCCAATAACTAGAATTTCATTGGAGGCGAGCGAGAGCTTATATCTTCAACCAGACGCCTACGAAAAGCTGTATTTTCGATCAGATGGAGAAAGCTGTATGTCACTACACACGGGATGAGTTGGGGTGGCCTTTGTACTTACCTTCATCCCACGCGTCATAATATGAATAGGTACACTTAGGTACAGTCCGTATCAGATAATCTTGACTAGCGAAGTATTCCCCCATTCTGTGGACGGTTTGTTCTGATATTTGGTACACACCTTTAGCTTTTTTTTAAAGAATATTATATAACATAACATAAACTCATGCCTATATCCCCGAAGTGGTAGGCAGAGGTGCTAGCACCCACATCTCGCCAGTTTATGTTTAGGTCCCAATGTAATAGGTGGCGAGCCTATTGCCATTGACGGGGCACTTGTAAACCTGCGATAAATACACACATAACTTTGAAACGCATCGAAAAGTCATGTGTGCCATGGTAACACCTGGGATCGAACCAGAGACCTCGTCTCAGCAGTCGTCGATCTCGTATCCATACCACTAGGCTACCGTGGTTTTTAAAGAATATTAGCAACCGAAATTAGTAATTCCCTCTAACCCCCCGATCTAAGCTAAATTGCTTGTGTTAGGAATGGATTCACGTCGATAGTGTAATTGGCAGAATTGGAACCCGCGAGCTTTCGATCGTGATGTCGACTCCTTAACCACTAAACTAAAACTACAATTTAAATTAATAAAACAGTTTGGTATTATCATCATTTTGAGTACTTTGCAAGATCGCTATGATGCTGACTGTATATACGAATATGACTGGTTGTAATTTGAGCCTAGGTCGTTAGCGTTGGGAATGCGCCTGAATCGCGTTTGCAATTACAAACAATATGCACTATAGGTGGGCAGCTGATTTATTGCGCAAGCGCATGCTTGTGATATGGCTTCTTAGATCGTATTTTATGAACGAACTTTATCATTAACGTATTGTATGTAAAGGTAACAAAAAGAGACAAAATAATGTGATTCCGGCCAGGATCGAACTGGCGGCCTTCTGCGTGTAAAGCAGATGTGATAACCACTACACCACGGAACCAATTGATGCCTTGTATCTAATCAATGTTTGTATTGTATGTTTTTTTATTAGTGTAGTTAAAAATATTGTGGATATACTATTACACGTGACCATAAGGCTGGCCTTTACCTCGCTCAAAGAATTGGCATCGCCATTCAGCGTGGTAATGCCGCCAGCCTCTTGGGCACGGTACCAGTAGAGATCGATGGGGAGGAATTTTTCGATGCCTAAAATTACAGTCTCCCTCTTTTTCTCTATTCCATTTTTGTATATATTGTATAGTTAGCATAGTTTTATATTAATTTGTAAGTAATTGTATAACTATTACACTTGAACGGCTTTTATGTGAGCGACTGCTGTCGGATCACCTACACCCGAGAGGTAAGGCTGCATCAGTCTTGTCTGTCAATCAGTACATTATTGGCTTATAGATGTTGCTGGGAGTAGAGCGAACCTTTTTTTTTCGTGCGGAAATCCTACATATACTCCCGCCTTCCCGCACACCGGTAGGGTTGGTTATGTTGGACTCGAATTGACTAAAATTGCACGCCATTTTAGGTTTCAACTGCCGGGGAGCAAGGTGGCCCAATAAGGTTTTCTAGTATCCCAGAATGGACCCTAGGCTTCAAAGTGGAAGCTAGATACAGCACTTTCAATTGAGGAGATGGATTAATTGAATGGAATTTGGATAACTTTAGGTGAAGCTCGGTGATTCAGTGATTAGAGCATTCTATCTGTAAGGGAAAGATCACGGGTTCAATTCCCTCCTGAATCAATTTTAATTTTAATTTATATATAATCAAGATGGATTAAGTTGTTACATCTGACATACTAATTAGTAATAAATATACGAAGGTATTAAATACCTGCGGGTAATCAAACCCCCGCCTACTAGCACAGGTCACGCTTTGCATACGTAATCACGTATCGCAAGGTAAGTACTAATTTTAATTGCAATTTCCACATTCTTACATACATACATATAATAACGCCTTAACTCCCGGCGGGCTAGGCAGAGTTGAATTCACACCCAAATTTCAACAATTATTTTATTCGGTCCCACGTAATAGGGTGTGAGCTTATTGTCGTTTTCCGGGCAATATTGGTGCCTCGAGTCATGAGTTGAGGCGGAGTTTTCACATTCTTTGTCAAGTATATTTCCGGGCATATATCTTGATCCCAATTCGCGAGAGAAACGAGAGTTTGCAGCGGATTGATTTGATATAATCTATGGTTATCAGATTTTTGATTATTCGATCGAGATCAAGATATATATGTCGGTAATTATACGATGGTATCTTATAGCCTTAAATTAATACTGTGGGCTGCTTTTTGACGCACAAGGCCCTATTTTAGAAGCGTTGGTGGCGTAGCGGTTATAGAGTTGACTTTATGATCGTTATGTCCCGGATTTGGAGTTTGAATCCTGGTCATACAGTACACCGAGGTATACACTTAATACAGGCTATTTAGTTTATAGCTGTAGGGCGTAATGGGAACACTAGTAATTTCGCTAACTAATATTCTTCATCCGTGTGATAACGGAGAAAGAATACAAGTATCACCACCCCATCTCAGACGGGTCATAAGAGGAGACTAACGGAAAAATACGCAGACGATTTCACTGCGAGAGAAGGAAAACTCGAAATAAGACCCTGTACCCTGTACCAACCCGTCTGGCTAGCGTAGAAACAGTAGGCCGAAGCCTCCCAACATTGGGAGAGGTCTATGCCCGGTAGTGGACGGCGATGGGCTAATTGATTTGATTTGAATATTCTTTACAGTTTAAGTGCGTAGTATTTAATGCTGAGATGGGGCCCTATTTAGGTTCACACAGTGTGAGAGTATGACTAGGTTAAGGTTAGTTGTAAGTATAGTACATAAGTAACACACTGTAAGAATCAAAATAAAACATTTTCTTTCTTTCTTTCTTTCTTTCTTTCTTTCTTTCTTTCTTCATCAAAAATAGGAACAATGATCAAACGGCCTAAATTTTCCCGACTCAGGAATTGATATCCAAACTTCTTAAGCAACAGCCGCAACGACAGCACTCGCTACTGTTGCGCACAGGCAGTTTGATTAATCACACTTAATTTATACAGAGTCATAAACCACAATTATATGATGCTGTATGGTCTGTGCTCGTGTCAGCGCACCTCGATCACGCAATCGAAAGTTCACAAATGCGCGGGCGCAGTGCTTTAGCATTTTTATGTTCGTCACAAACACACTGACATACATATTTGTGTGAATGAAATTGAATTATTTAACGAAGCACGGCCCGAGATAATTAAATTTATTTATTTATACAATTATATCATAAATTATGTGTGAGCTTCACATGGTGCGACTGACCACTTTGATCGGTATAATTTATGTTGTAGTTTTATGTTGTTTTGTAGGCTTGTGTTCTTTTCTAGGCTTGTTGTTATAGCTTTTGATAGTTAATTACTGTGGTCAATTATTATTCAGCTTAGTCACAGTTCACCTCACCAATAAACCAAACATCCTTAGATTGAGCCGCAATAAACCAACATTCATCTTTTCTAAATTGCATTTTCTATTATAAAGTATTCTAGGTTCTTCTTTAGGTTAAAAGATCTCTCTGTCTACAGAGAGTCCAAACCTAAATCTTTTAAAATTTAGGATCTATCCTAAATTTTACCAAATTCGGTTTAGTTATCCACAAGTGGAAAGGTCACAGATAGACAGACATGTTACTTTCACATCATTCATTATGTGATAGGTATTTGCAGCTCGCGGCGTTGCGTTCCTATACGGTATCCATATAGATCGTGAGGTTGTGAGTCCATTTTAAGGAGTCACACGAAGTTCCTTTGGCTATATCGTCACCGTATCGTTGTCGTGCCGTAACGTCTCAGCAGTCTCCGCCCAGCGGGAGCCAAGCCGAGGCGTTGTACCAACGACGGCTGGTAACCGAACCGCCAGGTATATTTACGACTTTAGAGTATACGGTCTTTTATTTCTCGCGCCTACGTGCAACGCGATCCCCCGGCCGATCGCGCGATAGACTCAACGTGAGATGTTTATTTGTGGGAAATGATTTATTTTACAACCTTTGTTAATTTCTACGTCCATATAAGTAATTTTGTAATTGGTTTTCTGATAAATTTACGGTGGTCTCTGTTTACCTGTCAATTAATATCGAAACAAATTATTAATAAATTGAAAATGATAGTAGTAATAAACTCACGTACATCTTCAAAGTGGTAGGTAGAGGTATGGCTATCCATGTATAATTATGTAAAAATATGGCTATCCATGTTATTATAATATTGTATGTATGTCTGTGCTGTCAGTGGGAAGACTAAAGGCTTGCCCTGCTTTGTCTTCTACACTGAAGGCACAGAAACTATGTGCATACAGGATCGGCATCGCGAGTGTGACTCCTCTGGTGTTACATACATCCATAGGCCACAGTAACCACTTTCCAACAGGTGGGCCGTGTGCGCCGATAAGCACCTAAGTGGTAAAAAAAAAAAATCTCAGTCCCAGAAAATAGGCCGTGATCGTTTTACCAAAAGCAGCTTTTGTCAGACACGATTGACTTTAAGTTATGCCTTTATTTATTTATTATTATAAATATTATCCACCACCTTGACAGGGACACCCCAAAACAGAAATGGACTTACATAACAAAATATACAACTATTATCTTACTAAGCAATTAAAACTAACACAAAATAAGATAAAATTTAAACATAAAAAAAAACAAGCTATGGATTATTGCAAGCTATGTCATTTAACAAAATCCTTGCAAGCTCACTCCAGTTACTCAAAAATATGTCCACCTTGTCACCTATGTCATTTATGACTCTTATGGATCGGCTAACAGGTGTTTTTTAAAGCAAGTTGGTCCTGGCTGCAGGCACAACCAGTAATGTTTGTAGATATAAATTAAAGTAGAATGAATTGACTTGTTTTAGGAATAGTTTCGGTAGCCAATTCTAGTTATTGCTGGGATTTGAACCTCAGACCTTTCAAACGCAAGGCCGACCTCTTAACCATTAAACTACCGATATGCTTCACAAGATCGCAGAAACCAACTATATAATATAACAAGCCAGAATGCCGCTCAACCATTCGGGCGAGTATACAAGACTTATTAAATATTAATTTGAATGCCGCTTTATGTTAATTCAATAAAAAATGCGTGCATCGGATTAGGGGACCAGAGGTCAGATTGGATGTAATAAAGTATTTAGTAACGTTATACACCTATAACGGTTTTGTCGCACAAATCTTTAGAAACGAGTCTTCGGTGTCACGCAAGTCATTTTAATAAAAGAAGGTAGGTATTTTTACTATTTTCTTCTCTTTGATCTTTCGGCGTTTGCTTATGTTTGCGTGCGATCGTGACATGGGCGTAGTTGGTGGGGGTTTGAAGATTCTTGTAAGTATTTGAAGCTATTAATCGCCGGGGAGAGAGGAAGGTTGAGGGTAAGATGTTGCCCGCCGGCCGGGGTGCAAGGGCCGGCCGGGGTGCGAGGAATATGACTCAGATAATTCACCTCCGACATAACCTGCGGCCCACACAGTCGGCGTGCGGTTTAGTCGGTTCAAGTCCGATATAATCTTCCCCACTGGCTCCGCTGGTGGGAGTATCCGTGGGGAATTTTCGCACATAAAAAATGGGGAGTTGTGACCCTCCAGAATGTTCTAATTAACTCAAAATTTATTCCAGACGAACCTTATACGATGAATGTAGAATGAGCCTGCTTTTCATGTATAAACGGAGGTAGACTGTTAGAGACTGGGATTCGGTAAGCAAGTTTAAAGTACCTAAGGGAAGGCAGCTTTAATATTTCCACAAACAGAATAGAATTGACACGGTAGCACCTTTATATACCAAGAGAAAAGGTGGTCGCTTGGAAAGAAGAAATTTAGTGTATTCCATTCACCCTCCCAGAGATTGAAATGTTAACTATCAACTGTTTAAGTAAGTAAGTAAAGAGGAAAGAGTTGGAAATCTTAATTATTTTCAACAGCAGTTTTCGATAAAGTCTTTACGTTAAGAAAAAATGGGTACTTACTCAAAACTAGCACAATAGAACTATGTAAATTGCTCGCATAAACATAACATAACATAAACATAACATATTCTCCCGCAAAATACGAAATTGCAGTGAGTGTGGACTAGAACAAAGTATGACTTCTGTCATACCTCACGGTAGATGCACTTTGACATCGCGATAATATTGAGATAACTTACCTTTGGTACCCATTTGAATATTAGATCATTGGGTAATACAAGGTCATTGCACTCAACGATTTCTTCCAGATAACCTTCAAGTAGATTGTTTACCAGATAGTTCCCTCATTCATATTTTTTTTACGATTATAAAAAGAGTGCTTACAAATATGTAGAGAAAGACTAACTTTCATATGACTCCTTACTATCGCAATCGCATAAGTTCATAGTACTCATCGCCCTTGTCCGGATGGGGTCACCTCCGTGTTATCACCCTTTTATACCTCGATGGTTCTTGGCTTATATCTTGACGTAACAAAATATATTCCAATTTACTTTTAACATTTTATTTTAACAAAGAAAAGAAAGGAAAAGAGCAGAAAAGAAAAGAAAAGAAAAGAAAAAAGAAAAGAAAAGACCACGTAATAAATACTCGTTCTTGGGTGTCTCTTGAGGGTGACACGGGGTGCTACGGTGGTGAAGAGCTCAAATCTACCAATCGTAGATTATAATAAACCAATCCACGCGTGCTAGGGCCTCGTGCCTCTCTCGGGCCTCTAGCAACTTGGAGTAAAGATAACTATTTTATCAAAATAATGTGTTTTAAGAGGTTCTTAAGGATAATGGAACTAATATCTTTAGGTGAACAAGTATCTGGTGGCTTTCTAAGTGCATTGCAATCTAAAACGCACGTGCGTGCGATGAATACCGATATATGACTGGGTGATTGTGTATGCAACAGCGGTGTACGAGCAAATGAGTTGAAAAATATTTGCGAAGAGTTAGAGTGATTGTAAGCAAAACTAAGTAAGAGCATGTTGTAAACATCGCTCCTTTATCCTTAAATGTGCAGGTTATATTCGAAGATGTAAGAGAGTGGGAGATAAGACGGACCCCTAAGGCACGCCATTTACCTACAAGAACTCCGAAGCTCATCCATCACAAGGTCGAGTAATTTTGGAGATTGAAGACGTTTAATCTATCGAATGCTTCGATGCGCTCATCCAATTAGTCCCTCGGTCCTACTCTCTCCTTTACTATGCAGGACACGGCGGTATTTCTGCCCAATTGAGCAGTCCGACTGGGGAAGTACCTACAGAACACCGCGGCCATAATAACTTCGTGTTGTGTTCCCAGCGGTGAGTAGGGTAGCCAGAGCTCACTGGAGGATTTGTGCTGTCAGTGGGAAGATTAAAGGCTTGTCCTGCTTTGTCTTGTACACTGACGGCACAGAAATTCTGTACTTACAGGAGTGGCAGCGCGACTGTGACTCTTCTGGTGTTACAAACGTCCATAGGCCACGGTAACCACTTTCCATCAGATGGGCCGTGTGCTTGTCTGCCACCTAAGTGGTATAAAAAAAATACAGGACAGCACTTACTAGTTTGCACGAATTTATTATTCTTAAGTAATTACTAATTTAAAAACCAATATGTCTTGTCTACCTAATAACGTTTAGGGGAAAATGTCATCTTGATCCGGGGCCTAACGTACGCTCCGAGGGATTAAGTTTGATAATTAAGTAACGAAACAATTTTGCGCAAGTTCGTGCCGTCGGCGTCCGCGTCCTAATAGCGGTTCAAGCTACGTGGATCGTGAACTACCTCGGTCGAGTGGGAGCTCCCAGAGACCAATCAAAATAAATCCTGCCCCAAAAACATTGGAAGGAGTTTAGATAAATTTTGTGAATTTGAGGTTATATTCAAATGAGTTGGTTGTCAGTTTGTTTGTTCACACAAAATTGATTTATTGGTTGAAACGGTTTTGCACACAGATATAGTATGGTTTGGAATTAATTGGATTTCGTAGATTGACTCTTAAATCGTTTATTTTAGACAAATTTGTGTGATTTTGTGCGAATGCACAAACTTGTAGATTCTAAGTAGGTACATAAAGCGACTTGAATAATGTAAAATGGCGCGGAATGGGAGAGGCCTATGTTCAGTAGTGGAATGCGGTGGGCTAATTGATTGATTGATTGAAAACAACTTAATACCTAAGGCCGTTTACCCGTTTTATTTTGGGTTTAGATTTACCGTTTACCCGTTTTATTTTGGGTTTAGATTTACGGTTTACCCGTTTTATTTTGGGTTTAGATTTACCGTTTACCCGTTTTATTTTGGGTTTAGATTTACGGTTTACCCGTTTTATTTTGGGTTTAGATTTACCGTTTACCCGTTTTATTTTGGGTTTAGATTTACGGTTTACCCGTTTTATTTTGGGTTTAGATTTCCCGTTTACCCGTTTTATTTTGGGTTTAGATTTACGGTTTACCCGTTTTGTTTTGGGTTTAGATTTCCCGTTTACCCGTTTTATTTTGGGTTTAGATTTACGGTTTACCCGTTTTGTTTTGGGTTTAGATTTCCCGTTTACCCGTTTTATTTTGGGTTTAGATTTACCGTTTACCTGTTTTATTTCACTATTCTTAATAGTTTCGGATTTGGCCGTCCAATCCCTTTTGGAAAGTATACCCTGTAAGGTCTAAGATGTCCACTTTATAAAGAGGTAAACTATTTCATATTTTTTAATTCATCAGGATCGGTGCAGTAGTTACGAGTAACGACAACACACAGATGGACAATGGACTAATCTGTTTAAATTTAAACCCATAATATTATCCTTTTACGGCTTCGATTACAATGATTACATTAACTTGAAGCATTCAAATAACTAATATCCTTGAAATAAGGTATTTTCCACATTCAGTTGAAATAAATCACCGGTCCAATAAATATTCTATAATCGAACAATAAAAAGCTCACTGATAAATAATTCAGTGTTCATACTACATATTATTACTTTTGCATAATGTCGATAATCTAAGGCTAGGTATACACAAATCGCTCAGGCAGTCACTGTCAAAAGTTGCCTGTACGAACAATCGTTCAGTAAATTGACAGGTTAAGAGATAGCTGAATAGAAGCTATAAGTACTTGTAAAGAGTACCTACCACAGGTGTTCGTATGACATACCGGGACGTACGTACTCTCTGAGGCGCGGAAGGGGTGTCAATGTGTTAAGAAAGGTTACTCATCTTAGACTGACTTGGTTAGTAACATAATTTAACTTGGCGGTATGTTCCCACTTATCCACGAGCTCCTCCAGTACTCCTTACCACAATATGAAACTTTTTGGAACGTGGAATCCAGTGATTAAGATACTAAAACCAAAAAACACAGTGCCGTTAAAAACTGACATAGTGAGTGTGGTGTGTCGACAGCCTAACCGTTCATAATAAGCGTAATGGTGGGTAGGCGCTCAAAAAATGTTCCCCGCATACCTCTCGACGCTCGAAGACTAGTCAAGTCGTGACCACGGGTGCTGCAACGCATCCGAAACGTCGACAGAAATAGTAAGTCCATGATTTGATTCGCGAGAAGTCCCGATACCGTGTGTTATTATGAAACACAAGTCATAATAACACACGGTATCGGGATCAAATTTGACGGTTTAAGTCAATGTATCAATAGCCTTAGTCTATTAGATATATATATTTGCAAATTAGACGTCTTGACACGTCCTCGTATTATATGAAACAATCAACTGAATATATAATGAGCCGTTATTTTATTGGACTCATTTAATTAGAATTCTATCGAAAGGGAAGTAATTCAAGCAATAGCTCACGTCTCTTCTTTGTCCAGTCCACTAAGTATTATATTATTGAACGAATACGCATTGCCTGAAACTATTTCATACGTTCATCCCACATTTTTGTGATGACGATAATCCATGAGCCTTTTTTTTATACCACTTGGTTGGCAGACAAGCACGCTGCCCACCTTATGGAAAGTGGTTACCGTGGCCTAAGGACGTGTGCAAAGGAGTCACTCGCGGTGCCAACCCGTTGTGC
Source organism: Eilema griseolum (assembly GCA_963662185.1). Classification (NCBI taxonomy): domain Eukaryota; kingdom Metazoa; phylum Arthropoda; class Insecta; order Lepidoptera; family Erebidae; genus Eilema; species Eilema griseolum. Next base: position 1,400,349 of record OY759243.1, on the reverse strand, counting down.
ACAAGAATTTCTGTGCCGTCAGTGTAAAAGACAAAGCAGGACAAGCTTTTGGTCTTCCCACTGACAGTACCAAAACTCTTCAGTAAGCTCTGGCTAAGCTACTCACCGCCGGAAACACAATACGAGGTAATTATGGCCGCGGTATTCTGTAGGGTGGAGATATTTCCCTAGTCAGACTGCTCAATTGGACGGAAATACCGCCGTGTGCTACCTCCTCTTAAAGCTTTACTCCACACCACACAAAGGTACTGCATATAAATAAGGTACCAAAATCTGTAACATTCTAAGCAAGCTCATGGGCTATGAATAAATGTTTCACTTTGTATCTATAATCCTTTTCTATTACGCACCTACTTGTAAATCAGCTTTCTCCATCAGTACACGCGTAGACTTAAATTCTCCAACACACACCTCCATGGCGTAATCCACTATACATGCAAATTATCTCTTTCTAGTTTTCAAAGGCCCACCCACACGTGAACACACATAGCAGTATATAAAACTTCGCTAGTCCCCCATTTTAGTGACAAAAAGGCCCCTCGAAACTCCAACTTTGCTACTAAATTTTTAATTCGTACCCAAAACTCTTGCAATATAAGGTTGTATCACAGCTGACCACTCCATGAATTATGCAGAGAGCGTCGCGGCGGATGGTGGGTACTACTACACATTTGTATTTATCGATAAATCGATACGTATTCGGAATAGATATTCGATATTTTTGCCGATTATCTGCGGTGACATGGGAACAGAAAACTGACATGTGTCGAGTTGATTTATTGTGGAACTTGTAAGTATTAAATGATTTTTTGTAGCTTGCCTATGTGTACACCGTGACCCGCCTGTGATAGATGATAAGGCTATTTTTGTCAGGTCAACTTTCCAGTTTGTAAGAATAATTGTAAGCTTATGAATAAGAAAACGTTAATTAAAATCAGTGCAGTACAATAGGACATCACTTACTTACTCAAACCGTGTTTTTTTATGTCTGCCTGTGTTGCCCTAGGAACCAGATATGCCCTAGGAATATATCTCTAGGATATAAATGTTACTGGCGAAAAGTGGAAGTAGTAATTCACCTCTCCCTACCCCTTTGCGGAAATAAGCGTGAGATTATGTATGTATGTGTATACCATACGCTTAGATTAGTAATCATTCCACGTGAAAATGAATGTACAATTTGGCCACTTAGTAGCTGAATAGTATAAAAGTCACTTATAAGCGCATGTTATAAATACGCAAGTTAGGGCAATGGGTGTGAGCGCTCAGTCGCGTGTGCGTCGTTTTAGCCGCGCGATTTGTGTTGTGAGCGCGGCACGCTGGCGGAAGTTCCGCGTGATTGAGCATGCAAACTACCTCTGTGAACAGATTAGTTCTAAAATTGCTCACATTTTTGGGATTTGTTTTTATGTATCTACTCGTGAGTGAATAATTCTGATTGGATAGGCTGAGACTGACGGCACAGAAACTCTGTGCTTACAGGGTCGGCAGCGCGAGTGTGGCTTCTCTGGTGTTACACACGTCCATAGGCCACGGTAACCACTTTCCATCAGGTGGGCCGTGTGCTTGTCTTGTCCAACTTTGCTACTAAAGTGCCACCTAAGTGGTATAAAAAAAAATGTTACACTGATATTTTCAGGTTGGCAGAGACAACAGCCTGCGATCTGCTTACATCCTGAACACTCATGAGTTTTCTAAGCTGTTTGATATTACTTAATCTATATTTCACTATATATATACTTGGCATGTTTCCGGATTCCGACTACTAAAATTTTCTAACTGAAAAACCTAATGCGTTTGAATAAAATTTTAAAGCATTAGTATGCTAACTATTTAGGTGCCAATAGTTCGTACGAGTATCGGCAGATGGCTCCCAGCGTCACCGTAAGATGGATATATATATATAAGAAAAATTGGATGGCTTCAGGCGAGAGTCGATGGCTCAGTGGTCAGAGCATTCCCTCTGTAAGAGCACGATCGCGGGTTCGAATCCCGCTTGAACTGTACTCAAAAATGTTCCTATCTTAATCAACTTAAAATGAAATAAATAATAATAATAAATATTCTACTACATTCTACACAACGCTATCTAGACCCTTGGTAAGCATAGTTTAACTAGCTTGTGTTATGGAATCTAGAATACGGATAAACATACATAAATACTATTTTTTTTTGTAAATACATACATATTATACATAGAAACACCCAGACCAATGCAAATACCCATATTCATGCATACAAATATTTACACTGAGCGGGGATCGAACCCGCGCCTCCTGCGTAGCAGTCGCGTTCATTAACGCTACGCCACACAGGCTGTCAGATTGGATAAAATGTAGCCTATGTGTTGTAATAGATTATAATTTATCTCTGTATGTACCACAGACAGATTCGTTTAGCAGATTGAATGTGATTGTGTTACAAATCTTCACAGTTATAACTTTAGTAAATATCGTCTAGTAAATATAGTCCGGTACTCTTTAATTAAGCATTTAAAATATTTTTGTACGCGTCTAATTGATACGCAAGGGAAGATACAAAGCTCCAATAGCACCGAGATCTTAAAGGCCCTCCCAAACATAAACTTTGTCTCCTCAACTACTTAAATAACAATAAATCTAGCGTACTTAGGGCTACTTATTCAGTAAGTAATGGCATCAGCCGTAGTATTAGTTAATTATAGTTATAACGTGGTCGGGCATCATCTGCTCGCAATTTATGCCACCATTTAGTCGGTTATTGCGAGACGGGCGAGTTAGGACGGCGTAATGCGGAAGAGAATGCGGAAATATTTCCGCTTTGGGAGTTTTAGAAACTTATGTTTAAAAACATACTTGGTAAACACGTTTGAAATATTTTTGAATTGATTTGTAAATATGTGATTGATTATATTACGAATCTATGTTTCGTAGTTGTGCGTTAATTTTTTTTAGGCAAGATGTAACCTATGGCACTTTTTGGTGAACCTATGATTCATATTGGAGAAAATATGGCTCTACGAATACTATAGCCGTAACTGTAGGTATATAAAGTGGGACTTTTGAATTTTCATGAGTGAAAAGTGTGAAAACAGAAACGTTTAACAGATTTCCATAGCCTATACAATTTAAAAAAAAACAGGCCCATATAATAACAAAATTGGAACAACAAACTGTATGATGCAAAAATAAACTACAGTGAAACCTGGTTAAGTGGGACCTGGATAAACGAGAAACCTCTATTATTGAGAGTTGCAACGAAGTCCCGGTTCTTTTTCATTAAATTACCTCTGTTAATGGGACTTTTTGAACCTGGTTAAATAAGATTTGAATTCTAAGACTTTTTCGATGTTTACCTCTATAATTGAGACTCTGTAGCTCAATTACCTGTATAAGTGAGACAAATTAATCAGGTTTCAACACGTTTTGACGTGTTTGTTTACATACATTTCTGGTCGTCTTTTGCGCATGCTTTGATTGTCAGTACTATCTCATGTTTTGACCTAAAAACAAGGGAATAAACGTGTACAAAATGTCCAAACGCAAATATAAAACGTTATCAGTATCTGAATTAAAACTTCTATCACATTATGATTGTGGAAAGTCGCGTGATGAACTGTGTAGGGAAAATAATATACCAAAGTCAACCCTGTGTAGAATTATTAACAACAAAGAGAAAATTCGGTCTCAGTGTATTGATGGAAAAGGAAAACTCAAACGCATACGAGCTGCAGAGTATCCTGAAGTTGAAAAGTGTCTCTGTACATGGATAAAGCAGGTACGGAATAATAACATTCCAATAAGCGGACCAATGATCAAAGAGAAAGCTCAAGAATTTGCAAGTAAGCTCCATATTGATAATTTTTCTGGCAGTAATGGGTGGTTGGAGGGATTTAAGAAAAGAAACGATATCGCATTCAAAAATGTTTGTGGCGAGAGCAATTTTTATTAACATTTCCACCTCTAAAAATGGAATAACGGCACATTTCGACCTCTGTAAGCGGGGACCTCTGTAAATGAGACAACTATTAATTTAAACCTGTTTAATTGGAAAACTGGATTATTGAAAACCCTCAATAATTGGTACATATGTCTTGGTCCCTTGAGATCCCAATTAACCAGGTTTCACTGTATTTTTTTTTAATTGATTGAATACATTCTGTATTTATGTTGCAGAATAAGCCTATAATTTAAACTGTTTTATTTTTTTAGTAAGGTCATATATACATCTAAACCTGTCGCACCTCATAAATATTGCCACAATTAACTCCTTATTAACTGCCAATAATCATAATACATAATACACCTGTCAATATGTCAGTATGTCAATTATGTCGCCAACGTGTTATTTGTTCAATCGATCTGCTACGAGGCGCGAGGGTGTGACGTAATCAGTGAATAAGCTCGATAATTGTGCTGATTTAATCCGAGACCTCACTGAATAAGATCCGTGGCTTGTACCCAACTGATAGAAACATGTTACATCGATTAGAATTTAACTATATAAATTTAACAGGACTTACATGTATTCTCGTTTTTGGTTGGCTTTCGGTGGTAAAATAAACTTTTTTAAACAATAGAATCCCTCCGGGTTTGTGAGGTCAGGCCGTCATCACTCCCATAAAAGTCGTATTAACCAAATCAAGAGGAAGAGAAACGGTAAACGGTGCCATTTTCTGTGGGGAAAAATTTAAGAATGCAATTGGGAATAAAGTTAAGATGATGGACTTGCTTTGCAAAAGTTACGATTATTATAAGAAGATTTCGTAATCATTGATTATTAAAAAGTATTCTCAATTTTATAGATGACGTAACAAAACCAAAGAATTAGTTACAACTACATCGCAAAAAAGCTAATAAATGTTTATATTTAGCTTCAACCGGTCTAGTAGATACACAAGTCTTTGGTTAGATATCTTAGTTTAATTCATTTCTCTGTTATTTTACGTATGCAGTCAGTTCTTATTGCAGTATACCCTTCAAGGCAATGTATTCTCGCTTTACAAATGCACATATTTAATACAGTCTATTCATTGGCGTCTACGACAGGGAGCAGCTCAATTTCGATGTATAGGATTAGTTTGTAGTCGATACTCGATATCTTATACATTTAAAATTAGGTAGCAGGTACCTGTCTTGACTGACTCATTTTTTGTACGTGGAACATGAACTGCTGGGGTACACTTTTCTAATTGTTGTATTGTAGTTAATGCATTTTAGCACGGAATAGATAATTATACTGACGTAGGTATTTCAACTAGAACTTATGGATGATAGAGAGAAGGAAGAAAAGGAAGGAACGATAGAGAGCGAGAGAGGCCTAAGAACATGAATACCCGAGTCTTTGCAGTTGCATGACATTTACTGCATCTAACAAAGTGAAATTTCGAAGACCTCTTCTATTTTTTTTTATACAACTTAGGTGGCAGACAAACACACGGTTCACCTGATGGAAAGTGGTTATCGTGACCTATGAACGAGTGTAACACCAGGGGAGTCACACCCGTGCTGACGACCCTGAAAGAACATAGAGTTTGTGTGCCATCAGTGTAGAACACAAAATCAGGACAAGCCTTTGGTCTTCTCACTGACAGCACAAAAACTCTCCAGTGAGCTCTGGCTACCCTACTCACCGTCGGGAACACAACACGAGGTTATTATAGCCGCAGTATTCTGTAGGGTGGAGGTACTTCCCCAGTTGGACTGCTCAATTGGGACGGAAATACGGTCGTCCTTTCCTATACAGAACAATCCGTGCAGTAAAATAAATTCATCAAGAGCCAAGCAGTTCGGCGACTCTATATCTTTGGAATTCAAATTTCTGCATATAAATCACGTAAAATAACTGTTACTTCATTGGCCATTTGAATATTTTGAACAAATATGTTAAAATGTCGTCGAAATTTTCCACACGTATAATTTTATCTCCCAATTGTGGATTTCATATTCATGACTCGCCGTTAATCAATCAGAATTGACTGTGCCACGCTACTTAACACAACAGTAAAAATTCATCTATCTATATGTAGTATTATAAAATTGTTAATTAGTTGTCTGTGCACTGGGGGTTTAAAATAAATTATTATGATTGATAATGTCGAAAGTTTACGCGAAATGAAATAAAAAACTTTTTAACAGATCAAAATATAATCGCGATAGAATTCAATAAAAAGTTATTTCAATACTTGGATTTTCTTACTTTAACGATTAAGTAAACAAAAATAATTATATTTAAAATTCTTGTCTGTTTATCCGCGATCGACTGCCTTGAAAAAATTACCTGAACGGATCTGATGCTGATTTTTCAGAAATGTCTTGGTCAGATTTAAAATCTGCCATATATTTTAACGCAATTGGTTAATATATGACTAAACGTTGCGATAGCCGACATCAATGCGGGCGGAGCAGCGTGCATCAGTTAGTTCTATATAAATCACATGTATTGTGAAATACGAAATTGACTACTTAGAATGGAATACGTTTGTAAATCGCCAATCCCTGACTCGTTCTAGAATGTTCTATACATAATGCATGAGGCACTTAACTTTGCATCCATTTGTTATAAATATATAATGGCTTAAAGATTGAAGTATTAATATTATAATCTTTATAAACTTTTATGGTTCTACGACTTCATACAAATATGCCGACGAAATGACAACTTATTTTTCTCAGTCCATTGGCATTTTTTTTGATATTGTAGGCCATGACAAGTAGGTATGTTGGGTATTTTAGATGTGTGTGTTAGGGGTTTGTCCCATCGTTCTCTTTATTTTTCAAGGTCGACTCCCGGCAAAGCTCGTTTACACCAATACTCAGTAGGTAAAATGTCATATTGATAAGCTAAATATAAAAATGAAGGTTTCGGACTCCATTGATATTCCCCTCAGGGGCGACATCTGGATGTTTTCCCCGCCTAGGGGAGACATCAGAACTAACTTTTAAAATTATATTTTGAATACTTATGTCTCTCCTGTCACAGTTCTGTTCTGTCATGAGACAACTGGACTGAAAAAGTCCTTAAGTCTCCCGTTGGGCGGATATTAGGGGAGACACAAGACCGAAACCAAAATCAAATAGTAGATTTAGATTGTATGACAAGGGAGCAAAGTACATCGCCTTAACGAAAAATTAACTTGATCTTAAGTCATATACTCTACTTTGCATCCCCTTTCTATGAGGAAACTTGTACTGATTACAAGAATAGGGACATAATTCGCGCGCTCTTGTTTTTATTTTTCTAGTTAGCATGGGTCCCCGCGTCATGCCGTATTCACCTACCAGCCAGTAATTCCAAATTCAAAATACTTTTTCTAATAGAAAGAATGAAAATAATATTTTTTTAAGTATGACTACTTAGATGTCCTTAGGTGTCGTACTGACCACAAAGCAGCGAGTGTTTGTAGTGAGCCATAAACACTCGCTGCTTTACGGTTAGTACCCATAAAACGAGAAAGACTTGGCTCTCGTTTAGTCTTTAGAGAAAGCTACTAACTCAAACGTTACTAACATTCACACAAAAAGCCACCAAAGTTCGTGGTCCTCTTTAATATTTCGAGTATTCCTTTTGGTCCCAAACAGCGTGTGTTGCACAGTAACCAATCAAAGCTATGCAGTGAACAAACTCGGGAGCTGTGCAGTGTGCAGAAGGGCGTGTTTGTCCAGGTCGTTTGCTTAGTCGCTCATATCAACTGATTAAACAAATATGTACATATTACTCGACACATTTGAAATTCTACCTCGACTTGTTGGATTGTTACAAAGTAAATTACACATTTAAAAAAATGGAAGTTGGTAATATTTGGTTGATTTGTTCTGTATCTGTGTGCAACTTGTGTGGTGGAACGGTGGAGTGTTCTACCGTTAAGTTAGGGTTGAGGGTTAGATGTTAGATGCCTGCTCGCTGCAAATATTTACATATATATTTGCTGATCTGGGTTTTATATGTACGAGTATAATGTAAGTACATATTTCCAAATTCAATGTAAAGAATCAAGTTATCTTGCATACGGCAACACTGATACGAGCGGCACAGCGTGTCGCTATCACAAGTCTTGTTTTAAATTAAGACTCAGTAAAGGTAGTTATGTCCGTGACAATTATATTTCTACCCCCAAGTGTCCCCCGAGTCATGATGACCCTTTTCCTGAGACTTAACCTTCAGCCTACCGTCAGGTGAAGTCAAATTGATCCTGTATTTAAAAAGCTCTACTGAAAGTGAGTTATTACCTTTAATTTGATGAAGAAAACATTTTTATTGCTATTTGTTTAGTATCAATTTGTTGTGTAGAGTATTATCAATGTATTTTAAGTATCTTTCACTACATTATATGTACTTATTACCTGTTGCTGTTTACTAATATTTAATACACATTGTCTTGTTTACTTGTAAAAACTTTTAAGTATCCTCCTCATATTATTTACTTCTGTAAATGTACTTATATTAGCTGTATGTTCCACGACATTCTACACACGACATGTTGTGCGTAAGAATAAAATAAAATAAATACAAATGTCGGGAGTACAGGATTGGCATAAATTAAAAAGCTAACGTAGTACGCCCTCACAATTTTACGGTAGCCTCGTAAAAAGTTAACGACTATTTTACAACTTATTATTATGCTCGAAATGGTAGTCTTGTCTGAATTATTAATAATCAAAATTAATTATAAACAGGTGGATGGTAGGTACTTTACTGAACACAATAGCCTGGCTTGGACAGGAAAATTGGTCCTGGACAGGATCATTCTATTACTTAATATAACACCTCTCATTTTTCGTCGGGGTTAATAAAATAAACAAACAGTTAGACCATAGTCCACTGCTGGCCATAGGCCTCTCCCGATGTTGGGAGGCTTAATAATGCAGTTTAATTGTTAGTCTGCTGCATTTCGAAAAATATACAAACAACACGAAGACTTATAGCGCATTCTGCGCTAACAATGATAGGTATAAAGTTTGAGCCCCATCATCATGACTGCTGAAATCAAACAAAACCACCAAAAATAATGTGCCCAATAACACATTAAAAATCACTATAGAATCTGTTAAAACTACTTTTATTTCAAGAGATATTATTTGAAATTTTCGCACTTTTCTTTCTTGATTAGCAAAGGGAGGAAGCTAATTTATTTCATTGCTGAATCCGTAAAGTATATATGTACATATTTACATTCACGCTTCGAAGGGACAGGAAGACGGATATTAGGATTTCGACATCATTTGAAACTTTGTATGTGACATCCGGATGGGTATGGCATCACCACACCACTCCACCGGCATCGGGCTGATGATGATAGTACCATGAATGGTAATGCTCTTTAAAGGTAATCATCATTGCCTTTGCGAAAATAACTGCTGTCTGACACTTCAACTTCAACCCCGCATATATTAATTAGTTTATTAGCAAATAAAAGTAACATTAATTTTCACTTTGTTAATATTTTTTTAACGTGTAGAAATCCCGTCCTGTCATCCGCATAACGCGTGAGCACGGCACCATCAGCAAGCTCCCCGCGAAGCACCTAGTCGTATCCAAATTTCACGGGAGTGGCCCAAGGATCGATCCCTGCGGAATACCGCACGACTTCTACCACCGACCGAGATAAGCTACGGTTCGGTAGATAACGGCTATCTCCGTCAGGTGAACTGCAACTGTGCGGCAAAGTCATCATTTTATTAATATTTATGAATGAAAATTAACCAATCATTTTCATTTTGTTAATACTTAAAAATACAGGTGAACAAATACCTTGCCTACTTTGGTTAATATTAAAACGGCCAGTATACTTCCAACCCACCCCGTTCGTAGAACACCATGCATTTGTTTAGCCTGACTGGTTTATAGGGGTCAAGGGAGATTGGTTTTTGATAATGCATACGACAATTGAATTATTCAATCCTGTCGTGATAATTTGTATGCGATGGGTGCCCGCGTACGTGAGGAGGTCTGCCATGGATGGTTCGCGACAATCTATACTCTATACAACTGTAAAGTAAATAATGTATATTTTTTATGTGAACATACGATGTGTGGTGGGCGTCGTGGTCTATGCAATCTATGTGGTGAATGTTAAAAGGGTTTAAGTAGACGGATATCGATGAAGCTAATACACTCGAGAGCAATGAATCCGGGTCACTTAAAGAATCCTAAAAATCTCGGAAACTAAAAATGCTAGGTTAATGCAATAAATTGTATTTAATAGACAATGTAATACTCCTTAAATGAAGGTATTAAAACTTCTTAGTCATTGTAAAGTTATATCATAAAAAAATCAAATTTGAAAAAGGGCCACTTTCGAAGATGGAACTACGAAATTACAGCATTTGGTGTTGCTTTTGTTTGTAATCTGTCATTTATGTGGGTACATAAACCATGTTGATAGTGCTCTATATTCATTAATCAAGCTGAAATTATGTCGCTTACGCCTGAAGAATGCACCAGAATACTTACAATGCTGGAAACCGGCCGGAGTCAGCGCGATACAGCCAGGACTGTCGGTGTGTCGCTGTCAACAGTACAAAGAGTTCTCCGACGTTACGAAGAAACTGGTTCTAACCTACGCAGACCAGGAACGGGCAGAACCAAGTGTACCACAGCACGAGAAGACCGATACTTGGTGAACACCATGCTTCGAAATCGCTTTCTCACAGGAACTGAACTCACCAATCAGTTTCGACGCCTCGGAGGAAGTAACCCAAGTGCATGGACAGTAAGACGTCGGCTTGCTGAATCTAACTTAAAACCCCTTAGACCTGCAAACGGCCCTAAACTGGAGCGTGGGCATCGTATTTCGAGACTAAGTTATGCCCAGAGCCACGTAAATTGGAGTATTGAAGATTGGTCAAAAGTTATGTTCTCCGACGAATCAAAATTTATGCTCTACAAGCACGATGGAAGACACAGAGTGTATCGAAGACCAGGGGAAAGATTCAAGCAAGCATGCATCGAAGAAAAAGTAGCCTACGGTGGTGGGTCTGTACTTGTGTGGGCCGGAATTTCTTCTGAAAGTCGCACAGAGCTGGTGATCATAGAAAACGGCTCTTTAACTAGCGTAAGATATGTGGAAGAAATCCTCAATGATCACGTTGGTCCATTTATGGTCAATTTAGGTGAGGATGCTATATTTATGCATGACAATGCCAGACCTCATACAGGTAGGATTGTGAATGACTACCTTCAAGAGATGAACATTACTCGTATGGAGTGGCCAGCGCGCAGCCCGGATATCAACCCGATCGAGCATGCTTGGGACGAGCTAGGCAGATGCGTAAAACAACGAAACCCTCCCCCAATCACGCTTCGTGAGCTCAAAATTGCTCTCACAGAGGAATGGGAGAATATTCCCCAAAATCGTATAAGGAACTTGGTGTACAGCATGCCAAACCGCGTAAACGCAGTAATGGAAGCACGAGGAGGCAATACGAAGTATTAAAATTCAAGAAAATCGTAATAAAGTTCAAAAATTTCATGTTTCCTATTTTTGTTTTAAGGAGAGATCAGCAGTTTTTTTCTTTATGTAATTTTGTGTTAATAAAATGTATGGTGACTCATATTTTTTTTACTTTCATTTAAGGAGTATTACATTGTCTATTAAATACAATTTATTGCATTAACCTATCATTTTTAGTTTCCGAGATTTTTAACATTCTTTAAGTGACCCGGATTCATTGCTCTCGAGTGTAGCTAGAACTATTACTCAGGATTTCCTAGAAAGTTTAACTGAAATATGTATGCATTTGAGAGTTTGGACACGTAGGTTATTAATTTATTGGATCTTCTAATTTCCGTATATATAGGCTACGAAAGAATGTTAATTGATACCTTTACTGTTTAATGCAATAATGTGTTACTCGTATGTCTGTGATATCGCAGATAAAACCTATCGACTTCGCTGGTGCGATCAAGTTTTGCGGACTGTCAGGCCAAGTGGGTAATAAATGACTGGCAATTGCGCAGCCACCGGGTCCCGCCACGACGGGTAGAACGACATTTGTACCATTGGTCTCACTATCATGTATGCTCAAGACCTTGTGAAGGGGAGAAGTAAAAGATGGAAAGCAGACCCCGGACTCCGAGTTGAAGGCCTCGGATGCAACCAAGACTAACGCAATGATGATAGAGATGACTATTTAATTCAAGGATACTTACTTCTTCTTGAAAAGGCTGGATTTGAAGACAGAAATCTGATGTGAACCCCCTGAGTACCTACTGGTAGAGAGACAGATGTTTGAAATGACTTGAAAAATAATAATTATAATGTATGAGATCTAGTCAATGATTAAAATGATTATTAACTTAAATTAAAAAATAATAGTTAAGGGAGAAGGACCAGAAACCTTGCTGCGAAACCAGCTTGACTTGTTCATTTGCACCATATTTTATAGCCTTTAAGGGCTGGAATGGATTTTAATGGCCAGTTTATGTGTTCAATAATAACCGTTCTTACGTTCAGTTAAGAGTTTAATCATTTTAAATTATTAGTTTTGTTTTATTTACCAAGGGGCTATTACGAAACAATCGAAACTTCGGGCTCTCACGAAATTAGAACGAAAGATAGAAAGAGTACCACGAAGTAACTTCGATTTTCTTACGATTTTGGATTATATCGGGATAAACGTGTTCCGAGGAATTATTTCTCGAACGCTAGAACTTCGACCTGCAATTGCGTATGTTTCATGGTAGACCTAAACAGATTATATATTTATCTACTCATTTCACTTTACGTTCTCTTAACAGATAACATAAACGTTACATCCAGTGTTAAGTATTCAAGTTTATAGAGACATAAATTTGTGCGTTATAAACAATGCGTGTGTCGGATTCCCAGTGCAAACACAAAACGCCCTGTATAAGTTCAAATATGGCGCGAAAAAGCTTTCATAATGCAAATAATATTACTTTTGAACCTGAAAGATTGTGCAAATGGACTTACAGAAGTGAACGGCGGCACACACGAAGCTTTCCCACACAAACATGAATCCACATGATAATGGAGTCGTAAAACCATCAAACGAAATATGATGGTGAAAACATAAGTTTATACGGACATTTTACGATCGTTTTTAATTTTCGAACATATATTTATTGAAACGTCGGCGGTGGCGAACGTTGGAGGTCTATTCCGTCTGTATGTGAAGGACAATAGTGAAATGACAACAAAAGCACAGCGAGAAATGTTGACTTAGGAAGTCGAGCCCGGGAGCGTATGAGATAGGGACCACCTACGCTTGGCGACTAGTATAAAGTGCTGGCTGTCAAAAAGAGGAAATAATGGCGTTTGTAGCATCATCCATGAGGTAACGAGTGAGATTGCATCGACAAGATCGTGGGGCGAGCTAGCACGTATATGATTGAGCAGCACTTTATTCAATAGACATATTACGTCTGCAGCGTCTACAGCTTTATAGTGTGTAATGGCGTAAATCATACAAAGTAAGTGCAACCGGTGATTATGAAAAGTAGGTTTAGTGTTTTTTAGGATGTATATGCTTCTTACATAAAGCTTGCAAAAGAAAGGTTGTGTTTGTAAATCGCAAAACTCTGTCTCGTGGCTCATCAACGTGAGCGTGTAATGATAGAAGCTTTTCTCTTTAGTTTGCACATTTTCTCTTTTACTATTTCATCATATCTACGCTAATTCCTAGTAAAATACCTTTCTTTACATATAACATTGTAATAGGTATAAGTTTCTCGAGTATTAGCTGTGTTCATTGCTATACAGCAAAGTACATATTTCATAGAAATAAATGTGGTAAACTTAAGTCACGTACTACTTGACACAGCCGACAGATGAGTAGCTCAGACAACGATAATCAAGGAAGATGAAAGGAAACGTAATCTGAATTTAAATAATTTCGCTGTAAGACGATCCATTCGTTTAATCTATCATCGATTCTGTCGTACCGAACGTGTAGCCGAGTTCGTGACAGATTCAAAATCGATTACGCCCAGTTCGTGCGCTCTCGATACATTAATTGGAACCAAAACACTGCGAGGGTCGACAAATATCTTGAATAAGACGTTGTTATTTTTTTCTAGAAGAGGGACATGGCTCGTTAGGCCGCCACGCCTCGTGTCAGGCGCCGTGCGTCTCGCGCATCAACCTGTCACTATCAAACGCATCTCCTCATTACTAATGAAATTGATGGGGAACACCGCGAGCGTAAGAGTACCAATGGTGCTTAACTTCGCGCCAAAAATAATAACATTTTTCATACAAAAATTAATGAACCAGATATAAATTAAGATAAATAAAACGCTTCATGCCACCAACAGGTGTGCCACGTAACATGATATTATTTAAAAACGTAATAAGCAGGCAGGGACGAATGAAAAATGTTAGGACGGATAAAAGTGACAGGATTGTGGGTGACGAAAAAACAGTTTGTTTTTTCTTGGAATCGGTAGCGAGAACGTGAGATATTTGTAGTGATAATATTAGTTCTACTGGTGCGTTTCTGTGAACCGTGGTTCTTAGAGCGCTTGACGGCGACATATTAATTACTAATAGGAGGATGTCTCATGAGCTGACTTTAGTCAACGATATCGTATAAGTCTCACGCACGAATCTACAGCAATATAGATTACCACGTTCAAAATCGCGAACAACTTGAAAGATATTAAAGTAAATTAGGTCTTTAATAAAGTTTTCACTGCCAATAAAGAACGTTGTGACTGCTGTAATACCATAGAAATATATTATAGGTACTACCTATTTGACTAGACTCGCTGTAAGGACCAAAAATTGAGCGATTTCTTGAAAGCAACTGCGAGGAACCTACTTGCAACGTATTCTAACTATCATCTGTAAAGACGCCAAAAATCATTAACATTACCAGTCTCTGCGTGCCGTATCTACCTGTCTCCGTTTCCCAACCAGCAGCTGAACTGTGATCCGATTTATGTTCTAAACAGCTTTTTTAGTAAGTACTTGATTTTTATTGGTGAAAGCTGTGTTTTCTGTTATGTTCCTATTTAATGTTCTTAATAGACGTTTAAATAAGTAGATAATATCTTAAGCATTTAGCATAACATAAGATAAATTATAAACAGCCACACACATTGCCTCACGTATATTTTATAAAACTAATCTATCCCTTACATTATGGTCGTCTCTATGCTAACACCACTGCTGGATCATCGGAATTTGAATTCGAAAAATTCATGTTCCATTTGACATCTTTGCGGAACAGACGATTAAGTTGTCGAAGCATTCAATATGGCACCCGTTGAGTTCAAGTTGAATCGGTTTGGTCATTTAGTCTTTATCAGTATTTAAATGTGATCGTTACCACTTTTTACCATTACCAACACGATAGAAGTTAAAAGTATTAATTAATCACCTTAGCTATTTGTTATCTTTAGTAAAATCAAATTAGAAAATAGTAATAATACTAGTATATGTGCCGCGTGGTTCCCGGCAGAGTAGATTTTGGGCCACCCCATCTCTTCACGTGCGGTGTCGTACAAGGCGACTATGGGATAGGGCTGTTTAGCATCAGACTGAAATATACAGTTCAGACTCAGGTACAGATACAAAGCTCGAGTCAACAATAATGCCCGGAAGACGGCAATAGGCTAACCCCCTATTACGTGGGGCCGAATCAATGATTGGTGAAATGTGGGTGTTAATTTACCTCTGCCTAACCCTTCGGGGATAAAGGCGTGATTATACTTAGTCTGGCCATAAATACTGTTACAATTAAAATAAGAAAGATATTACATTTGAATTTGGAATCTGTCATTTTTATACGATTGTTCATTGTGTTTTCTAATTTTGGCGCTAATACATTGTACAATATTTTGCTATATTAAAATGGAGTGGGGTGATAAAGAAAACTGAATCGCTGTGATTGCATTATACAAAGTTGGTATGGAGCCGAATGTAATTTTTAAAACTCTCTATACGCTTGGTATTAGTCAAATGGTTGTGTACTGGGCTATTAATAGGTACAATGAGACCTCCTCTGTTTGTGACAGAAAAATATTTGGCCGTCCACGTAGTGTTCGTACGAAAAAAGGTGGTCAAAGCAGTAAGGGATTCTTTCCCTTACTCTGCTTCGAAGAAATCCTGTCCGAAAGCAAAAGATTTTATCTCGGCAGATGAAGATAGCACCCAGAACCATGTCGCGCATTTTAAAAGATGACTTAGGACTTGCAGCCTATAAGAGACGCACTGGTCATTTTTTAACTGGTAATTTAAAAAAGAATAGGGTGGTAAAATCGAAGCAACTACTGAAGCGGTACGCAAAGGGAGGTCACAGAAAAATTTTGTTTACGGATGAGAAAATCTTTACAATTGAGCAACATTTTAACAAACAAAATGACCGTATTTATGCTCAAAGCTCTAAGGAAGCTTCCCAATTAGTCGACAGAGTGCAACGTGGGCATTATCCGACTTCAGTGATGGTTTGGTGGGGTGTTAGCTATGAAGGAGTGACTGAGCCATATTTTTGTGAAAAAGGTATCAAAACATCGGCACAAGTGTATCAAGATACCATCCTTGAGAAGGTAGTTAAACCCCTTAACAACACCATGTTCAATAACCAAGTATGGTCCTTCCAACAAGACTCAGCGCCGGGTCATAAAGCTCGGTCCACGCAGTCTTGGTTAGAAGTGAACGTTTCGGACTTCATTAGAGCTGAAAACTGGCCGTCGTCTAGTCCCGATCTTAATCCGCTGGATTATGATTTATGGTCAGTTTTCGAGAGTATAGCTTGCTCTAAACGCCATGATAATTTGGAGTCCATAAAACAATCCATACGATTGGCAGTGAAGAATTTTCCCATGGAAAGAGTGCGTGCTTCTATTGATAACTGGCCTCAACGTTTAAATGACTGTGTTGCAGCCAATGGAGACCACTTCGAATAAGCTTTTTATATTTTAAATTGTTTTATATTTATGTATTAAACTAACACACTGTGAAAGTAATAAATATGATTTACAATAAAAAAAAAAAGATTTTTCTTCGTAACAATATTTATGGCTAGACTAGGTATGTATGTCATGTATGTATGTAGTATTTACTACAATAAATATAATAAATTCACTGACAAATTCCATTCCAAAATATTGTAGATAAGCAAATGTAGATAAACTTTAAAATAATTCCTAAGTAGGTATGAAACGAAGATAGCAAGAATGTAAATTTTTATCTCCTCTAGAAATTGAAATGTTATGAATGTTACGCAGACAAAGCGTCGCTCGACAATGACGGAGGCAATTCATCAAATTGGCAGGTAAAATGTTTACTTAAGGACAATTACAGTAAAAGCCCATGCCAAATTCTATAATAAAGGCCTCCGAGGCGTGCCATATCGCTGCCGCGTCGTGCCATGAAATTGACTTTGTCACTGCCCATAAATCTTCCCGCTAAAACTAAAAAAAGATGGCGTCCTGTGAATGCGTTCGGGACCATCCAACGGATGTTTACACAACAAGAGGCGATGAGCGATGTTTTTTTTTGCCAATTTCTTAAGAAACTGATTGTTATGTTTACAAAATTCGCATACTTTGTGAAATACTTTGAGAGTAACTTGTCAAAATGTTGATTTTTTGTCTTAAAGGTAATAAAATAACTGCATATTTCTACTAATAGTCATAAATTTTACTTTTTACTTTTTATTCGGTAACATCTTAACGGTTGTTTAGATATTTGAGAGAACATTTTAGTGATTTAGATAAACCTATGGCTGTCACAGCGATCACGAAGATAAACATTTATAGCTAAAGCTGAGAGAAATGGTTTGATTGCTAGACTAATAAATACGTTGGAATACCATAGCAACATAAACATTGAAATATAATAACGCAATTAAATAAAACAGCATTCCATATCTGATCGCAAGAAACATGGCTCATAGGAGTCTCAAGATGTTATCTGTATTTTGCATACAAATATTTATAACTAGCAACAGCGCCATTATTGGAAAAATATGATGTTTTTTAGCTTAGCAATGAATGAATTAATACGTGCGGAGTCGTCGCTTCCTTCGAGAGAGCTGGAGTAGTGCCAATAAATAGTTTGAAGGCGAAGTTTCGTCGCCAGCGTGCCATAACTCTTGCCCCGGATGGCAATAAACGTCACAGGGCAGCACTAGCTAGCACTATCAATCCGGTTTTGCATCCACTATCGCCTGTCTCCATCTTGCCGCCGACTGCGAACACGCTAAAATGTATAGCGTCTTTGGCGTAGATAGTTTTAAAGGACGGAGAAGAATGCTTGCTTTTGCATGTTGTATTTCCTTTTAATATCTTCTTGTTACTATAACTATCTTCTGAGTCATGGCTATTGTTAGTAGATATCGAGACTGTCAAGTCTAAACTACTATATTATAACTTTAGACCAAGTATTCTGAAGTAGGCAGAACTGTTATGATATTGCAGCACGTTTACGTTATTTTTTAGGGAATAAAGTACTATTTAATAATACGATTATAGCCGCGTGGTTCCCGGCAGAGTAGAATTTTGACCACCCCATATCTTCCCATGCGGTGTCGTACAAGGCGACTAAGGTATAGGGCTGTTTAACATCAGACAGATATATACAGCCCAGACTCAGCCTCAGATGCATGGCTTGTCAACAATAGTGCCCGGAAGACGGCAATAGGCTCACCCCC
The DNA here is from genome assembly GCA_963662185.1 of Eilema griseolum. NCBI lineage: Eukaryota > Metazoa > Arthropoda > Insecta > Lepidoptera > Erebidae > Eilema > Eilema griseolum. Next base: position 1,381,750 of record OY759243.1, on the reverse strand, counting down.
TATTACGTGGGACCATAATCAATGATTTGTGAAATGTGGGTGTTAATTAACCTCTGACTAACCATCCGGGGATGAAGGCGTGATTACATGTATGTATGTAATAATACTAGTTTACTGTACGCTATTGTAGATCATGTTTTATGTGATTATCGAAGGACCTATCACCTTCTATTTCCTTAGTACCTACACTTCACCTTTGATTTTGCATTAGGTCGTAATAGTAAATGTCTATATTACCAGTGAAGATTCCATTTTAGAAACATTGTCATATTGTTTCAACAAATAAACGGAAGCAAGAGACAGTCTCGCTGTATATTCGAAAAATATGAAGGGTAGTCTGAACACTCGAGCAAAAAATGGCGGCGATGGAGCCGTATGGCAGGCGGAACGGCCACTCTGCGGTTGGTTAGCTTAAACCTATTTTATGGTTGTACAGTTGTGGACTGAGTTTACGAGTATGCATGCGTACGGTGGTAATTTTAGCTTAACGGCGTGTCCGGTTTTGATTGCCGCCGTAAAATTAGCTAATTAGTAGCTAAGTTTATTGAGCGATTAGGATTCAATAATAGATATACGTTGTTAATTTCGTTTAGGAACTGTCTGGTTAGCGGGGAGGTTATATTATTGATGTTGTTGTCCTTCTCTGTTAATTTTGTATTGTTTTTTACTGCAATGAAACTAAACTGAGTGATGTGATTAATAGCTCAGTGTATGTGTATGGCTGTGTATACCGTCAGTAAGTTTCCCTAAGCTATTAGTCTTCATTCTTTGCTTTTAGATATGACTAATGAAGTTTAAAAGCACACAGGCGTCTTTAAATCATCACAGACGTTACTCATGTGATGCTATCTTCCGAAGAGAGGTGAAGGGAAGAGAGAATATTATAATATAGATTTTTTTTATCTTTCCTCCAATAGAATAGAAATGGAAGTGAGTTAGAGGGAAATTTTGTAACGTTAGAATTTATACAAATAGTATAAAATGTAGCAGACTTAAAGCTCAAATGCACTGATAATATGTTTGAAGTCCTTAGCATGAGTGATACCTAAATTTCCCCGTTCGAGCATATTTTAACTACAAAAGGCAAGGCTCCACCATATAATAAACAATTTATTTTTGTCCATTTATTTTTAATCTACAACTCTATATCCTTCTTGTTTCGATTGTTTTTCTTTACTTACAATACTTATTTTAAATTAAACCACAGAAACAAACCACTCAGCTGAGGACAGCGAGGACTTCTTCATTTACTTCTTCAAACAAAAGTCATTCCATTTATGACAGAGCTTTTTTCCCTTCTTATAAAATAAACACAACACTAACAATTTACAATCGAACAGCTAAAAATACAAACGTCACAAAACATGTCACCGATGATTTATTTAACGCGATATTTATGTATGGCCGAGACAGGACGTGAATGGTGTCTGTTCCTTTTAGTTTACATTACTTCGCCTTTATTCCTATAATATAGAGTTGTAAACACGACATTTTACAGCAAAACTAAAATTGTCACGTGTAACTTGACAATTTTACCTTTGCCATCAAATTCCATTTCCGAAATACGGGTTTGTACGGGTGAATATTTTTTGTGATCGTAAGTGTAACGTGGTTTCGTTTTGACGCGGTGTGGGTGGGTACAATAGGTGCGCGTGGGCACACGGGTGCGCGCGCAGCCTCGGTCTCACCTCACTATTTTTATGACGCACATTATGCATGCAGATTTCATTATAGATTAAAAATTATAAATAGTTGAAGCGATCGTAACAACGCCTCGTTGGTGATTAGAGAAGCTTGATCTACGACTTGTGTGTTTTTTAAATTGAAGAAATTTAATACTTTATCAATAACGGGCTTATTACGAATTTTAAGTAAGTTATCTACGCATTGGATCTGTCTTGGATGATGCTATGTAAAAGTGTGATGGTATTGATTCTATTGAAGTAGAGTTGGATTTTAATACAGGTTTATAATTTAAAAATGAAACTTTAAATTGAAAATAATATTATATTTGTTCTATGAGAGCATTACTCCAAAGATTATGTGGATAGCATTAAGAAAACTAGTATCACGTGGAGCCACTGGTAATTTTGCTTCTATAAACTTATATAAATTTAAATTTAGCCTTATATACCGTTTTTAAGCAGATCATTTATATAGGCTATAGGCGTTGCCTTAACGTTCAAATTTGCTTCTCTTCTTTTTGGCTTAGTTTGTCTAAATATAATCTGGGTTTTTTAAACAATCAACCCATATATTGCTGGAAGTAGGCCTTCTCCAAAGTGCACTATAGCATTCGATCCTTCGCCTTGCACATCCTGTCTATCCCAACCACCGTTTCCAGTTCATCCGTCCTTCTTGCTAAGGGGCGTCCCACCTTCTTTCTTGTTATACTAGCACTTAATTAAGCTTCTTATTCCAACTCACAGAGTCACAACATAGTTCACAACAAAGGTTGCCTATAACAGATCGCAGCCTACGATAAGACCGCCCATTGTACCACTAACTGTCGTAATATATCTTATTTGTGTCCTATGTTTGGTGTGTAATAAATAGTATATATATAATTCTATATCATTTAATAAAATGTACTACTCATGGCTTTTGTCTGTGACATTGTTAAATTATTCAGTAATAGTGCCAATGAAGCCTATGTCTCATTCTGCAGCTTTTCTTTGCTATTTGATAAGTTTATTCACAATAGTACTACCACTTTCTTAAGACCTTGACTTAAGATAAATACATTTATTGTTTTATTCTTAATGCAATGTAAGTGAGTCACAAGCAAGAACTTTTAACATAATATTTTGTACATCTGCGCGTGCGCTGGTGGGTGGCATACCAGAGACTATTTCTATAACAAACACTGCGCTCGCGTCCCCTTCAGAAATCGATTATCATTGTCACTGTTTGCCAGTCTGTTATTGTTTAAAATGTCGTAAAATGTTTATTCGATAATATAATATTAATTGTAAAGATATTTTAAGACAAGATAGTCGATCTATAATATATTTGAAGTAATAATTTTAGATACTAAAAATATAATTACAAATAATAACCATAGCCAATAAAATAATAAAATTCCCACAAATACCACGAATTTTTTCCTAAAACCATTGGATTAAGAGATAACGTCAAATATTATCGCCGCGGACATTTATAACATTAAAATTAAATATAATGTCCACCCGCATCCTCGCACAGACAACATAATGTTGTCATGTTTGTTTTTGTAGTTCAGAAACGCATTCGTCATGTCTTCAGTGACGCCACCCCTTTTCCGAACGTATTAGTGTTTACTTTGCCGACGCATTCGAGATAATCGAAAGAAATCGGATATACATGTGGGAGTTAACTCTTGACTTCATTTTGTCTATGTCATGTCCGTTTGACAAGTTGGGATCCTCTTTAGAGATTTAACATTGTTTTGTTTTAATATTGTTCGGTGTTGTATTTTTTTAAATGTTTGTTGTTTTATTTTGAAATCCTTTATCCATTTCTCAATACTTATTGTATTTTAGATCTTGAATTAACATCGTTATATTTTTTGATTACACTTTGGGGGACGTAGGAGAGAGAGAGGTATAGCATTTATGGGAATCCTTTGCATAGTAGTGGGATATAATGGGCTAGAATCAAGTGATTCCAGATTCAACTGTTCCACCTATGTTTCTTCTGTACTATGTCATGAAATTTCTTAACTTTTGCAAAAAAACGCAGCAACAAATGTACATCCTTACATTTTTTTTAATCCCTCTTAGGTGGCAGACAAGTATACCCACCTGATGGAAAGTGGTCCCCGTGGACTATAAATGTGTGCAACACCAGGGGAGAAAAAAACCTTTACATAAATAATTCACGTACTGTAAGTTTACGATTATGTAATGTTATGTTACAACATTTGTCACATTTAAATGATAAGTTGACGCACACGAATAACTGGAAGGGCCTGACGTATCTTCAGAATTTCTTCACCAACACAACATACAAAAAAACTTTAATAAAAATAGTCACTAAAACAAACAAATCACTAAATCAATTTAAATTCGTTGTCAGGTAGACGAGGTATTACAAAATGAACGGGATATAATAAATTTTCGGCTCCGAGAGCTTTGATAGAATCGTTAATACTCCAAGCTAGGAGCTTCTGACTCATTCTTGTCTCGTGAGCTCGACCTTGAAGGAAGGTTGTATCGATTATACATGTATACACCCTTGGGCTAGTTGTGTTCAGAATTTGTTATTGATCTTAGTGCTTTGTACAATTTATATGCATTGCTATTATGTCTTACGAAAAGTTTTGATGCTCCTTATCTGCCTAGTTCTTAAAATGATATCACTTTCTACCGATTGAAATTGAAACAATTATGAATTTTTTTTTTTATTATGAATATGATTATGTGGGATATTGATTTAGTATATTAAAAAGGTTATTGTCCAGCTTCGTCTTTTGCACTGACGGCACAGAAACTCTCTGTGCTTACAGGGTTGGCAGCGCGAGTGTGACTCCCTCGGTTTTGCACACGTCCATAGGCCACGGTAACGACTTTCCATCGGGTGGGCCGTATGCTTGTCTGCCATCTAAGTGGTATAAAGAAAAAATATCTAGTTTCAGATGCTACTGCTCTTTCCCGACCGAGTTCAGTCATAGCGACTGGTTTCTGATTAATGAGAGCTTAGTTTCAGAGAACCTCGGTAGCCTAGTGTTCGATCCCAGGTTTACCATGGCACACACCAATGACTTTTCGATGCTTTTCGAAGTTATTTGTGTATTTATCGCAGGTTTATAAGTGCCCGGTTAATGGTAATAGGCTCGCCACCTATTACATTAGGACCTAAACATAAACTGGCGAAATATAGGTGCTAGCACCTCTGACTACACCTTCGGGGAATATAGGCGTGAGTTTATGTTATGTTATGTTATAATGATAATGATGTGGTCAGTTGACATTCGAGATTGTCCGAGAAGTGATTACAACAATCTCAATATTTTTGAATATCATTCAGGAGACTTAATTATTCTAAAAATGTGGCTGATGTTGACGATGCCGAACACAAAAATTTATTTGCATAGAGTGAGGGTAATGTGGAAACCTGTATTGGAACAAAATTGGACGATGCAAATTCGTAGTAGCAGAGTCTATTAGTTTTGCCGGTATTCATTTACATGCAAATGATTTAGCGCACGTTGGATATAACAAGGAGAATTTATTCGCGAGAAATCAAAGGCTGTTGTCGTAGAATATCACAAACTGCTATAATGCTGAGAAAAATTACAGAACCAATTAGTTACGCAACTGATATGTACATTGAGACTTAATAACATAACATAACATAAACTCACGCCTATATCCTCGAAGGGGTAGGCAGAGGTGCACTCACATTTATAAACCTGCGATAAATACACACATAACTTCGAAAAGCTTCGAAATGTCATTGGTGTGTGCCATGGTAAAACCTGGGTTCGAACCCGAGACCTCGTCTCAGCAGTTCATTACCCATACCACTAGGCTACCGCGGTTTCATTACTTAATAAGCTAATGCTTAATCCGTCGCAACAATTCTGTATTCGTGTATTCTAGAAATAATATATTTTAAAACTAATAAGCAGTATACTTACAATAATTGTAAACGCAGTATAAAGATGAACCAGGCTGGACCTGCGGGCAATTAAACATTATTGTGTAAATGTGTAATATAACATATCTTATTACAGCGATAAAGCAGTTTGATGAGTAGGCTTTTAAGTAATTGCCAGTGGAATGTTTTTATTGAACTTGGATTTTTATTGTTACTTTTGAAATATTTCGTACTGTCAAATTATGCAGGTCGTCATATACTTTTTGGTGGCAAAGTTAATGATATTATCCGGCACGATTTCTTTGTGAAAATTATTATTCGATTGTTGAGGTGTAATCATATTTACATCTTGTTTAATGAATCGTCCTTATGTTTGAAATATTCTAGGCTTTTTTGAAATCACAAAAATCGGGCAAAAGTATGTCTAGTAAAATCTGCTTGCGATAAAAATTAATTTCTAACTAGTATTTTTTGATAGTATATTGAACTGGAAATGGATCTGGAATCGAACACAACAATGAGTCAGCTATTGCTTCTAACTCACTTGAGAGTTAAGGCACACGTATTTTTATTTATTCTGTTTAGCAGTCACTAACTCATTTTATTAATAAATGTCATCAGTAATAGGTAGAAATACACACAATTTACAATCAGACAAATAAATGTATACTTTATTTGTTTGATTGTAAACTTATAATTTGATACTGACATTGAAATATCAAATTATACACGACCAAGGATCATAAATTATACGACGGATCTATATTGTAAAACAAAATATTATGATAGTAGTAATTCTATACCAGCGGAGTTTCATTTACGAATCCAATCTCAGATTCTGATATTGAAACATTATCCCTACCGATTAAATTATCGTAAAGCACAAATAATGGTTACTGTATAAATTCCTAAACGTATTCTTTATAGCCTTGATTTGAGTGCGTCGTTGGACTACAAAAACATAATTTTTAAAGGCCCTCCATTATCCCCGGGCTCCGAGCAGCTGTCCCACTGCGGGACGCCATTTTTTCGAACATAAATATCAATTCTCACAATCCAACAAAACGCATTCGTATTTATTTAGGAGTCACAACTTGTGGTGTCTCGCAGGGCACGCATTTGGGACCACTTCCTTTTCCTTTTGCAAATAATCTATTATGTTCGTGAATGAGTCGTAAAGGTGTGATTTATAATGTATTTAAAGTCGTTATGTCACTTTATTTATTGTTGTTGGCAAATCAAGGTTTAGTGTTGCCAACTGAAGTGCACACGAGTACAGAAAAAAAGGTTAAGAACACAATCGTAAAACTTTATTTTAGTATATTTAATTATTTTAACTTCCTTTCCTTTCTTTTCTGATCTTGGAATATGCACTTTGGTTATTGTGTAATATTGTGTCATATGTAACATGACGACGTGTAGTGATATTTTAAGATTATAAATATGTATTGTATTTGGTGGCGCGTGGGCCAACGTGCGCGAGTGGACTGTATTGCGGAGAAGCAGATAACTGTTCTATTGACACTTTACACACAAAACAAGACAGGTGGCCGGGCTGCCGCGGATTCGATCCAGGCAGTGAATGCAGCCCGAGAAATTAGGAGAGGATGCACTAACCTTCACGACCCACGTGTTTTTCATCGCAGCCGGTACACGGATCTTCTCTTCCTTGCTCAGGAGCTGCCGTCAGCGTCACTAGATCCCTTGAGGAACACACGAGAGGCACCATCCGATCGGTAAAGGTCTATGAGGCGGTTAAAATACAACAAATATTATTCATTTCTGAGAGACGCGCGCGCGCGATCGCCTTTACGCTGGCTAGTTCAAAGCGAGACTGAGTGTCTATATTTCACAAATGGCGGACGGAAGCCATATCTATGATTAGTGCGGGAGAGGAGACGGGTATAAAAGGAGTGGGTTTCCGTGTCAAAAAATACAGTTTCCACTTCGGCGCAACCATTCCCCCCGGCTTGAAGGGTTACCTTCGAAACGACAAATGCGAAACAAATCTAAAGTCTAATCTAAATCTAGGTTTGGGAAATAACAACTAAAATATAAACCTAGATTGGAGCTCGTGCCTACTGCTGGCTAGGCAGCGGGCAGAGGCGAACAAACAACACAACGCAACAGTCTCGACCAAGACGAGACGCGATTAGCCAACAACAAAATAAGGGTCTCTTCACGTGGGACCGATACAACAAGCGAGTGCTTCTTCTCCTCGGGTGGTTCGGCAACCGTAGTGGGATTGAATCGACTAACTGGCCACCCATCTAACGCGGCATGAATCCAGGACGGTCCACCAAACCACAACGGGTGATCCAAAATTTGCGAAGGAAGCAATCCACGAGAGAGACAATCGGCTGGGTTGTCGGTGCCAGCAACGTGAAAGAGATTATGTGGCGCCAATTCAGATTGAATTTTGCCACTCTATTAGCGACGAATGTGTCCCAACGATGGGGCGAAGAGTGGGCCCAACACAAAGCGACTGTTGAGTCCTAAAAGCTAAAATTCTACTAATATTAATGCGAAAATTTACAATTATGTCAAATAAATTACCTTAAAGATTCCGACCACAATACAAAATGTCATTAAGCGACACGGAAGTGCTAGTCTTAGCACTGCCATCCAAAACTACGCGGAGTTTTAGTAGTAAGCTTATCTTCTCTAATAACTCCGCGGTGCGGGATAATGTACGAAGGCTGGGTCCCGCCAGTGTCCGCAGGCGCAGGTGAGATGTAACCTTTATCTAAATATTCGTTAACAACCTCATCATAGGCCCGCTTCGACTTTGGGGACGCCTGCATCTTTCGTTCCAAACAAAGAAAGCGTTTTTCAGCGGATACACGGGAGCCACCGAGTGAAAACTTGCGGATGGTAGACTCCAGTGGCGGCTCGACGGTGCAACAGAACGAAGCAGTCGAGTGACTAAAACTATCTATAGAAGCGGGTGCGGAACCAATTATAACAAAACCCAGAACTGTTTCCAGGGCGTGCGGAGCGGGGTACGTCGGTCCCCCTTGAACCTTACGTGATAGCTGGAGGTGCGGGAGAATCGAAGCGCCGATCAATATATCGACGACTCCAGGAACAGCGTAAGTCTCATCTGCTAAAGGCAAATCTTTAAATTTCGTTAATAAAGACGTGTCAACCGGGACGGTAGGCAACTGTTCAGCTATTCTATCTATAACGAGCGAATCCATGTCAAACCAAATATTATTATTAAAACGAGATCTAAACCTTGTTTTAACGGTGCCACGAACAGCTGACTGTAAGCTTCCAAAACCCTTCACCACTGAGCGGGTTGAACGCTTATCAACATTGAAACCAAGACGCCGACAACAATCTTGAGTAATAAAATTACTTTGCGAAGCGCCATCTAACAGCGCTCGAACAATGCGCGGCTTACCTAATGCATCAACAATAACAACGCGAGCGGTCGCAAGACACACAGTAGTGAGTGCAGCACTATCGGAGAACGAACACAAGGTGACGTCATCCGCGGCGGTCACCGGGCGGGCTGGAGCGCGCGCGAGCGCGGGCTGCGGCTGCGGCGCAGGCTGCCGTGTGTCACCGCTCGACGAGCCAACCGTGCTCACATTGGATGCGGCATTACTATTCTCAAAATGAAGCAAAGTGTGGTGTCTCGCTTGACATTTGCGACAACTATTTCTACTATTACATAAAACAACGCGGTGTTTAGTACCGAGACAATTAAAACAAAAATTATTAGCGCGAACAAATTTATAACGATCACTAGGCGACAATTTTAGAAAACCAGGACACCTGTACAGTTGCGAATGATGAGTGCTACACAAAGAGCAAACAGGTGACTGTACACGTGCTGGTGCGGTACTAACATAAGTATGAGTTGACCTCAGTGACTTCGATGACGCATCTACTTTGCGTGCAGAATCAACAACTGTCTTCGCGCCTTCATGTTTCGATGAAGAGCGTTGCAATACCTTTATATGCTCGCGAACAAAACTTTCTAAGTCTTCGAACTTAGGAATCCTATTGCCGCGATGATCCGACTCAAACAAACGAATGGTTTCGGAATCTAATTTCCTTAAACCCATATACAAAAATACGAAGTCGCAGAGGTCATCGACCTTTAGGTTCTTTACGGCGCGAACAGCTGACGCGAAAGTATCTAGAAATTTCTCTAAGTTTTGATCGTTACATGCCGTAATAGATTTCAAATCAAACATCTGATCTAAATAGGCGTTAGCTACCGATCTTTTATCCTCATACCTAGCTTTCAAAGTATTTAAAATTAAATTATAATTCTCGGCACTAAACGTAATTCCAGCGCAAACGGTTATAGCTTTACCAGTCAATTTTTCAACGAGATAATGCAATTTTTCGTGATCTGTCAACGAATCGTTCTTATCTATTGTATTCTCAAAACTATCTATAAATAGACACCAATTGCGAATGTTACCATCAAATTCGGGTATTTGAATTGGTGGCAACTTAGGTCGGTCGCGAGTGGGGTTGGGTAGGTCAGCCGGTTTCTCCAAACTCCTAGCGACGCGTTTGATACGACAATACAAATCGTCAAACGACGACAAGGCCTGATAACTCACTGAGTAATCGGGATTCAAATTCAACTCTAAAACGTTGATGTCATGTACTAAGGTTTCGAAATCCGCGCGTAGACTATCTAAGTTTTCTATAGAACACAAGAACGAATCTCTGATGACCAAATCAGAGGTTTTAAGTGCATTATCATAAATCGATTGTACGCGAGAGTAAATCATTTCTTTTTTAGCGTTTAAAAGTTTCAATTGAACCTTACCGGTCCTATCAACCTTTGGGGACATGTTTACAATTAAATCTCGAACTAAAGTGAGGTAAACAACAAATATGAAATGACTTAATCTTAGCGGCACAGAGCAGCGAGGCGGCGCGAGCGACACTCGGCAGATAGGTAGGTACCTACAACTGTGAATGCACGCTTGAACAAACGCGCATAGCAACAAGGTCGTACGTACCTACGCGATGGTCGCTGTCTAGGTTCAACTATTATTTCCGAGATTAAGTATTGCGTAATATCTATTCAAATTAAAATACTTTCGTATGAATTGGGATGAGATGCGAGCGAGGTAGGCACAGCCACGTGTCTACCCACGCAGGTACTAGGCAAATACGACGTGAGCCGAGAACAACGTAATTGAAAAAAACAAAACAAAGCCAAATGCGTTAGGTATTACACTGTGCCTATGCACTAGGGTGTCTGAGTATACCTAAGATCTAAGCCTAAATGTCTGGATGCGGGGTTTTCTACTAAAATAACCAGGCACTTAGGTGCGATGCGAAAATTGTGAACTACGATTAAGTGTTGATATGATACCTAACCTATTTATGTATTAGGTAGGTACAATGCGAGCCAGCGGCGAACGGACAACAAATTCTAAGCCTAAGTGTCTGGATGCGGGGTTTTCTACTAAAATAACCAGGCACTTAGGTGCGGTGCGCTCATTCCCATTAGAATAATAACAAAATACGAACTACGGCTAAGAATCCGGCTCGATCCGGACCAAAAAAATGGTGGCGCGTGGGCCAACGTGCGCGAGTGGACTGTATTGCGGAGAAGCAGATAACTGTTCTATTGACACTTTACACACAAAACAAGACAGGTGGCCGGGCTGCCGCGGATTCGATCCAGGCAGTGAATGCAGCCCGAGAAATTAGGAGAGGATGCACTAACCTTCACGACCCACGTGTTTTTCATCGCAGCCGGTACACGGATCTTCTCTTCCTTGCTCAGGAGCTGCCGTCAGCGTCACTAGATCCCTTGAGGAACACACGAGAGGCACCATCCGATCGGTAAAGGTCTATGAGGCGGTTAAAATACAACAAATATTATTCATTTCTGAGAGACGCGCGCGCGCGATCGCCTTTACGCTGGCTAGTTCAAAGCGAGACTGAGTGTCTATATTTCACAAATGGCGGACGGAAGCCATATCTATGATTAGTGCGGGAGAGGAGACGGGTATAAAAGGAGTGGGTTTCCGTGTCAAAAAATACAGTTTCCACTTCGGCGCAACCAGTATTAAAGTTTAGTATTATTAAGTTATAGTATTTTTAAAATTTAAGTGAGCTCTAAAATATAAATGATCGAATTAATTGAATGTATGGGCGGTGTATCAGATGAAATGGCGCACGTTGGGGGAACCCTATGTCTAGCAGTGGACTGCGGAGGCCTAATTGATTGATTGATAGAAATGAACAATCTTAATTTATTTATCAGGACTGTGATGTATATCAAACACAATGTCTTATATTATATTGACTATATATTCTTGAAGGACATCAAACGGAAGGAAAAGTCTTGCCATCACATAAATTAATGTATAGGAGCGGAGGCAACAAAGAAATATTGGATTATTTTTTATATCATCTTTTTATTATTTTCCTCCAAATTACTCATTTTTTATATTATGAATACTTATGAAAGGTTGTCAATAAAATCTTAGAGAACAAACCAGCAAGTTTAAGAATATAATATTGTTATTGTTATTACTGTTCCCAATACTCGTCGCTTATAGGAGTGACTGTTCAGTAGTATATAATATTAATGACTCAATAGTCGAAGTTTAAGTGTCGAGCAGGCGCGTTGAGTGCTGAGTAATAGCTCCACGACGCCACCCGTGCTCGGCGCAATGCTGAGTACTTAGACGAGCTAACGTAATTACTATTAGAACTATTCGATGAGCTCCGAGACTTGAAATATTAGTGTGCGTTACCCCAGCAGAATTTTGCTGAATATGGTTATTTGAGTTTGAAAATTACACGAGCTAGGTAGAGAAGCTTTTTTCTCTACCTAACTCGTGTAATTTTTATGTAGTTTTTTTTCATCTAACATATATAACATACATATAATCACGCCTTTATCCCTGGAGTGCCAGGCAGAGCTCCCACGTAATAGGGGGTGAGCCTATTGCCGTATTCGGGGCACTATTGTTGCCTCGAGCCATGCATCTGAGGCTGAGTCTGGGCTGTATATATCTGTCTGATGTTAAACAGCCCTATCCCTTAGTCGCCTTGTACGACACCGCATGGGAAGAGATGGGGTGGTCCTAATTCTACTCTGCCGGAAACGTATTTTTTTTAGAAATAAAATTAAATATTTTATTCCAAAAAAAAATATCCCGTCTGACGTACCATCATCGCTGTCCGAAAATAAAATTCAGATTTTTTGACGAACTGTGTAGCGTAGCGATAGAGTGTTCGCCTGCTCAGTCATAGTTTGTGGGTGCGATACCCGCTCAGCGCTAATATATTGTTTACAGGAAAGGTAAAGACGGAGGTAGGACACGGCGGTATTTCCGCCCGATTGAGCAGTCCGACCTGGGTAGTACCTCCGCCCTACAGAATACCGCGGCTATAATAACTTCGTGTTGTGTTCCCAGCGGTGAGTAGGGTAGCCAGAGCTCACTGGAGAATTTGTGCTGTCAGTGGGAAGACTAAAGGCTTGTCCTGCTTTGTCTTCTACTGACGGCACAGAAACTCTGTACTTACAGGGTTGGCAGCGCGACTGTGACACCTCCGGTGTTACAGACGTCCATAGGTCACGGTAACCACTTTCCGTCAGGTGGGCCGTGTGCTTGTCTGCTAAGTGGTATAAAAAAAAAAGGTTTCCCAGTATCATACCTATGTAGTTTACAAAAGTAAATGAGCAAAGTTATTCGCATCGATTAAGTTATAGAAATAATTTTATCGGTTCAGGAGGGATTCGGACGAATGTCTTACTTAACTTAACCGTCACCGTAAGACGGATATATGTATAGAGGAATTTGGATTGTTTCGGGTGAAGGTTCTGTGGCTTAGTGGTTAGAGCGTTCCCTCTGTAAGGGAAAGATCGCGAGTTCAAATCCCGCCTCATTTTTTTCTATATCTTAATCGATTTGAATAGTTGGCATTCTAAATGCTTTATAATTTCATTCAAAAGTTTATTCGCATTCTAGAACCCACAGACACAAGTAAATTATTTTAGTAGTAGAATCATGTCGTGTTATTGCCGAGGATCGAAGTTGGGCCTTCTATATCGCAGGTCAGACTCGATTGAGACTTGATAGAGACGAGTACATATACATTAGAGGAATTAGGACACGGCGGTATTTCCGCCTAATTGATCAGTCCGACTGGGAAAGTACCTCCACCCTACAGAATACCGCGGTTATAATAACTTCGTGTTGCGTTGCCAGCGGTGAGCAGGGTAGCCAGAGCTCACTGGCAAATTTGTGCTGTCAGTGGGATGACTACAGGCTTGTCTGCTTTGTCCTTTACACTGACGGCACAGAGACTCTGTGCTTACAGGGTTGGCAGCGCGAGTGTGGCTTCTCTGGTGTTACACACGTCCATAGGCCACGGTAACTACTTTCCATCAGGTGGTCCGTGCGCTTGTGTGCCACTTAAGTGGTATAAAAAAATACGCGGGATTTTTTCAAAAACGAAAAGTGACTTAGTATATCTTCAGATATTTGTATAAATCTTAGGTTTATTAAGTCTGTCACAAGCCAATCTCATGCATCATTTATAAGGTCTAAAGTTTTCGTAATATCGCAGAAATATCTAGGTATTCTAGATGTTTGCTTGACGTAAGCCTATTATCTCGGGTCAGCCGGCGCCTCACTGCCGATAACGCACTATTCTGATACGAATAACTCACACTAATGGAGAAGGAAACGTCTGGAGAAATATCCACGACTGATGTACGATATATCTTTGTAAAATTGCAAATGTTCATTCATTTTAGTACTGTTGGGTAGCTCTGTCCTGTGTACGAAAGAGAATTGTGTATTGTAATCCATTACACGCGTAGAATATGTTTTAATTAACTTCATTAATCTGATCTATTATTATAAAGAAACATCTATAAGGTATAAGGTATAAGTGTGAGTGATAGAAGATGTAGTGATGAGAATTGAGAGAGGAATGTTAAGATGGTTCGGTCATGTTGAGAGAATGAATGAAAGAAGACTAACGAAACAGGTGTATGAGGCGAGTGTGGATGGTACCGTCGGAAGGGGAAGACCTAGGCGCACATACCTGGACCAAATCGGGGAAGTTTTAGAAAAGGGGCAGGTCAGGAGTACCCTAAGCCTCGTCGGCTTAGGGAACTCCTTCATGAAATGAAATGAAAAAAAAATGAAAAAAATAGTTATTGATGCAAAATGTTACATAAGTACACAATTTCATAACACAACAACTATAGTAATTTTGGGTAACTCTGACCAAGTTTTGTGTAATAAGTATGTTATGATCTAATGAGAAACATTCTGCAGAAAACCCACTTAACTTAACCTAGATCTATCTGTGGTTTCCTCACTAGGCAAGCCTGTATCGAGGAAACCTATTTACACATATAATAATGAAGAATGTAATGAGAGTGAATAAAACGAGAGTAGTATGTCAGGATCGTAGCAAATAGAGATCCGTGATCTCTGCCTACCCCTATAGGAAACAGGCGTGATTTTATATATGTATGTATGTATCTTAAAGGTATTTATTGACTCTTCTGGTCGTCATAATTTTAATTCATAATTTAAGTCATAAGTAAGTAATTCAGAAAATTCAAAAGTAAACAGTGAAACACTAAACATCTGTCCAGTGCCATCTTGTGAAAACAAACCGAATTAGTTCGAAATAACTTCCTGCATCGCGCTATAAAAGTTTCACGCCGATCACTATATATTCCAACAAAGAAAACCGTGTTACCAAAATGCTTTTGTGAAGGAATATTGTATGGTGTTCGTCCGATATAAAAGAACGGACGAAGTTAGACCTAACAGTGACCGCACTAACGGTGGGCCGCAGTGACCACATACTGTACCTAACAACGGACAGGAGAGAGTATGTAGAATCAGTTAACTGACTTACGTGACATGTTCAAAATTGATTCCATAAAAATATATATTTATTATTATCTTTCATTCTTTATGAATACTAAATAACCCTCCTTTTGCTTCTCCGTAGTCGGGTAAAAAATAACAATACTACCGCCGGGCTTCTAACCTAAAGGTTACACAATTGAACCAATACTGCGTACATGAAGCCATTGCCTTTGAATTCATTGAGAATGCTAATAATATTGTCTAAAGCTGGCTGTACACATTGGCCCAACTTGCAAAATATCGTACACAGAATGTCTCTTACGCAAACGGCTGTAGTTTAATAGTTTAAGTACCCATATCGTTGCGTATATTGGCTTACGTCGGCCTAACGTGTAAAGCCATCATTAAAAGCAATGCACGTGCTCAGGGTACTGTAAAATAAATACTGAGAGGATATTCTAAATACAAATTAAATTTAGCTCCCAGCTTACTAATATTGTTTACAAACATTCAGACAGTTGCAATGGTCGTTTTGACAGCGACCGTTATGCAATTAATTGGAGTCGTAAGTCGCACTGACTTACGACAACTGCGAGAAATCAGATCAACTGATTAGCAACTGATCCTGTCGCAGACCTGTATTAGTTGAGATTCAGGATCCAGGTCATAATTGAGTTATGCGAATGTAAACTTTAACGACTTACATTTTAGGATTTATTTTGATTAATGTATCGTGTAATTCACCGTGCAGTACAGTGCAAATTACCTCAAAATATAATGCGAGTTTGAGTCCTTTTATTGATAGTTATTTCAATTTCACTTAAGAAAACACAAAGGAAAAACATGAAAGTGTACCACGGACGCCAAGGTGCAAGGTCTCGGATGCTATTGAGATACAATGGTAGGACGATGATGGTGATTGTATACATACCTCACGCTTGTAAATTGTAATAAATTCTCTAAGAAAAGGCAGAGGTGTGTGTAATTTTTGTAACAGCCATATTTCTTGGGCTTTAAGTGCGAGCATAACCTCCGTGTTATTACCGCGAATTTCGGAATAGTTATACCCAATAACACTTCGTGAGATCCAGGAAAAGAACTAAGGACTGCACGATTGCATTAGATTCTTTTTAACGTTTTAACGTCATAAATAGATGATCATTGTTACAGCGTTAGTCCTACTGTATATCTTCCACTTTAAAGTTCATTCATTCGTACATTCACTTACGCATTTCCCTGATGAGTTTAATTTTGACTTTTACGTTGTTTTACGTGTCCGTTGTACATTGTACTGATATAGATATGATTAGTTTGTTCTCAGTTTAATGTTTAAATTACATAAGTAAGAACTTTTAATTTCCAGACGTTTTGATTTATTTATGGTGTAACAAAATTCCAAAACTAACTGTGAGACGAACTATTCGCTACGAATATAATCCTCTCGCCATTACTTGAATTTGCCACAATTGCAGTTGAACACGTGAGCATTTCGAGCACTTGCTATGTGTGACAAGCTTCACGCTGCGAGTACCCATTCCGACGCTTCCGTCCCGTGTGGCGAGGCATCTACAGACTGTCGAGATTCCTGTATCATTTCCGTAGATGACATTTCTCATTCGCTGTGTGTGACAGGCCGTAAATTCTTACTGCTAGTAATACAAGAATGCCCACGTCTGACCGAGGTTTTACACCGGTCCTGGTCACGAGCACACTTCGATGTCTGACTTGTGTAAGTTTATGATAAATTCCGAAAGTGTAAAACAATTGTAGTGCTCACCAAAATTGATAGACGCTGTTGTCAGTTTAGTACCTGGAATAAGCAAAAACTGAAATGAGTACAAGTAATTATTTATACTGTTGCCTGATAGCACTTGCCACATATTATTTATTTATTAAGCCTGTAAATAGTATGAGGGAAAACCTATCAGGTTAACTAAATATATCCATTAGCTTCTATCCTTAATGTCTTACACTTCTCCTATGTCATAATCTTTTCATATTAGTCGCCCAGTTTTGAACCTTCTTCGTCGAGCTGATGACAAAATCCAGTTGTAATGTTGTCAAGTTCAAAATTCGGCGACATAGACAGTTATCGCAGTAGCTTCGTTCAAGTGTGCAAGTATTGAGGCACGATAGGAGGTGGTCCACTTCCTATCGTATTGACGCGCACCCTCTGCTTCCAAGTAACCCTATTTCACCCGGTTTGACCTGCAGCAGCTGACCTGGGACCTTAATTTATTAAATCACGTCCAGGACGTTCACTGCAGTTTAGGGTTATTGCGGGGCTTATTAATTTCTGACACCCACCTCTGGCGTCGTTTTTGTTACGAGATAATATATTTAAATAAAAGTTCACGAATGATGATGTGATTCTTCTTGTGACTAAATTCATAATATAAACAGAAAAATGTCACGCATGCAACCTAATGGCTGTGAGACAGGTTACGTTCTTTGGCCGGTCGCGACTGGAATGCGATTTAAATATTTTAGCTAGTTGATGAATGCGGCCATCACAGAACCATTTGATTTCGTGTGAAATTCGTGGCATACAACCGCGACATTAATATAATCTTTTTTCTATTTAGGACACGTCAATATTATTACAATTTAGCAGATAGTAAGCTAAAGATGAAGTTTCAGGAGTGATAGTCACTGGTTGCACCCAAAGCTTTCTTTTTGGTGTTCGTGGTTCACTTTTATATATCTCCTTTCTTCTGGCTTCTATAGGAGCGAATGTCGTCTGACTTTCCAACTCCGAGAGGGAAGCCTATCTCAGAACCTCATCCATCCATCTAAAGTGAATGAGTCCCACGCATCTAAAGATAAAAGAAAATATTGTATTTGTTAAATGAAAACTACGTAGGCAGGACTTCCTAGGGAAAGCTACAAAATTGAAAAATGATGAAATGGTTTTATTAAAATTTCGTCCCATCACTTTTCACTCCATTGGAAGAGAGCATTTCGAAAATGCACTGAGGTAAATATCTGGATTACTTTGATACGAACGGTAAAAGTTGTAATTTTAATATGATCGAGGTTAATAATTTGATTTTATTCGAATAAGGGTTTGTTTACGACGCTGATGTTCAGGGATATATTTAGAAGATTAAGAGGACTATAATATAGAAAAAGATAAAGAAAAAAGAAGAACT
The DNA here is from genome assembly GCA_963662185.1 of Eilema griseolum. Classification (NCBI taxonomy): domain Eukaryota; kingdom Metazoa; phylum Arthropoda; class Insecta; order Lepidoptera; family Erebidae; genus Eilema; species Eilema griseolum. Next base: position 1,363,179 of record OY759243.1, on the reverse strand, counting down.
AATAAGTCTGTCACATAGAAGAAAATTCTGAAAATTAATGTACACTTCACATCCCTTTATTGCTTTAACTGCTTCTCTGCTACTCAAAGGTTTGCTGGTAGAGAACTCATACTGAGTTAAGCTCGTCTTTGTACATATTTCTTACATATTTATATTGCGTTTGACCTCTGTACTGTTTGTGTGCAATAAAGAATTAAGAAAGCAAACATGTCGTAGAGGGAAGGAGGGACATCCCCTAACCAGATGAACTGAAGACTTGAAAAAGGTGGCTGGTATAGACTGGATACGTAAGGCGGAGGATCAGGAGCAATAGCACACATAGAGAAAAGCATATGTCCAGCAGTGGGCTACAATAGGCTTGATAGAGTAGAACTTTTACCATATAAGTTAAACTGTTATTAGTAGACTGTTTTCTATATACAACAGATTATAGCCTCTGCCTCCCACAGCAGTGGTAGGCAGAGACAATTTTTTTCTACTTGCTACGATCCTCACATACACCGTTCGCTACCTTAAATTTTCATAATTTTTCCTTACCTTACCTTTTTTCCTCTCATTCATTATTCAAAAAAGCTAAACTTTAAGCAAGCTGCTAAATTTTGCTAATGAATTAATGTTAACATCCCATAAGCTTGAATTCCCGTCTTATTTTAATAAATAAATGCAAATTAAGATTAGAGTCATTAAACAAAGTTAGCCGAAATAATTCGAGTTCGTCTCGCGGTAATTAGAGGTGTGCCTCAGGGGACTTATTGCTCATTAATACCAGCTCACACCAGCAATAATTGAGCCCTCAGCTTTCCTCTATTATGTACTATTTCCAATTAAGACTGTCTTGTCTACAGTTATTATAGAATTTTAATTGTGTATTTGTATATATTTAAATACTTCTTGTGTAAGTATATTATACTGTCCTGAATTCTCATAAAGAGTTGAAGTTTTCTGGTTGATCATGTGCTGTGAGCTGAATTGTACCGATTGTCGTGTGATTTCGTGTGTCTGAGCTGGTTCATGGATTATAATTATATTTCATTCATATTCAAAGGCAAAAGTAACATCTAGTTCTTGGAGCTTCTTCTAGAAGTCTAGTGGCATTCACTCAACCTGGGAAATCTAAACCTTCAAAATCTTCAAATCTAAACTTTCCAATCTTACTGCACAGTTAGCGCAAACTTTGGTCACGGCATTACTAGCCTATAGCAGTATTTGCAGTCCACTGCTGATATAAGGCCTCTCCTAATGTGCGAGATACCCCCAGAGGTAATTAAATTAAATATAAATTAATTGCGAAGCACTTTCTATTACAATATAGTGAGATTTATTAATGGTTTGTCTTATCATTTGTTAATTATTACTTAAGCTTTTGATTTCAAATTGGCTGTAATCAATTTGTGTAATACGGTTCATAAACTGGCCGGTAGCTTCGAAGCCATAAAGATAAAACGCTCCTAAGTATATTATAAGTGTGATGGTAATATTAAGCTTTTGTTTACAGCTAACACGGACCAACTGTTACTTTTACGACTGCCTTAGATAGCTGATGTTCGAAAAATGTTTTATAATCTTTTATATCGAAACTTTCATATGCTGTATCAATTTTGAAGAGTAATAAAATGAAAAAAGATTTTAACGACACAACTAAAACAGGTAAGAGTTTGAAACAAAATGATGATCAATAAAAAGTCGAGATGAAATCGATGGAATCGTAAACAAACGCAGACTACTGAACATCACTAGGTGTCGCATTTCGACAACTGACATTCAATATTACGCTACTCAATTAATTACTTCAGATTACATTGATGTGTTATAAGCGTGGTTATTAAACTGCTTTGTACAAATACAGTAGTGTAGTGTATACAGAAGTGAGTTTTAGTTTTGTAGTATTAGTGGTTTTATATTTATGATGTTTTTTTAGTGTGCAAGGTAGACATTAGTCAGTGGGCTGTCACGATATATCATTCGATAAGATCTGTTGGTTTGGTTGTACGAGTGCATGTTTCATTTTTTATTAATATTTTTATGTTAGTTAAGTGACATTTTCCTATGTTACACTAAATCATTGATTTTTTTAAACACCCGTTTGAATTATAATGAAGTATTGGTAAATTAGCTGTGGGAAATAAACTGGTAAATTAGGAACACACTTGTTCTTATTTGAATTTACAAAATATCAAGTTTGTCAACGATTTATTTTCTTATAAGTTTTTATTCTGTTTATTTTTAAAGGTTTTCAAATGCAAAATGGCATAGAAATTCTAGGATATACAACAACTAGCCCATCGCAGTCCACTGCTGGACTAGGCCTCTCCCAATGATGGGAGGCTTTGGCCTACTGTTGCCTACTGTTACTGTTGTTGGTACAGTTTGGTTGGTTTGGCAGACGTTTGTCTGCCACCTAAGAGTAGTGTGCTTACACGGCCCACCTGATGGAAAGTGGTTACCGTGATCTACGAACGTGTGCAACACCAGAGGAGTCAGAGTCGTGCTACTGACTCTGTATGAACGGTTTTTGTGCCGTCAGTGCAGAAGAAGACACAATCAAGACAAGCCTTTAGTCTTCCCACTGACAGCACAAAAACTCTCCAGTGAGCTATTCTACTCACTGCCGGGAACACAACACGAGGTTATTATAGCCGTGGTATTCTGCAGGGTGGAGGTAATTCCCCAGTCGGACTGCTCAATTGGGACGGGAATACCGTCGTGTCCTACATGTGAAGTATAGAGTACTTTTTTAACCTACAACTCTGTTTACCTCTGAGGATCTGCAATATGTATACAGATATGTTTAGGTCTTTATTAAAAAAGCTAAAATAGCACACAGTACAGACTCAAAACAGTAATTAAATCTAGATATAATACAGAAAAAAGGTCTAAGTCATGTAATGTTCTTTCACCCACAATCTAGCCCAGTGTATGAAAGGACACGCGTGTAAGCGTCGTACAGAGGCTGTGGAGCGAGGCATAATTAGGCGAAACTTCGGACGGTTTATCATTAGAGCCTCTCAAACTAATGAGCTTCGAGTTATTAAACTGGCCCTTTCATCGCGTCCTTTATAAAGACCGTGCTTAGGGCTGTCTCACACTAATTTAAGGATATGGTTTACTTTGACTTATTTGAAATATTAAGAAACTTTTAAACTTTCGCGTTCCATGATACACAATAATGTTTACGGGAATTACCGCGATCATGGTATAGGTATATACGTACCTGTGACCTGTGACCACGGCCGGTGTAACCTGGTCAAAACGTCAGGCAAATCAAAGGTGTGTATGTGCCTACACCATGATCGCCTTAATTCCCGTAAACATTATTGTGAAATACTAATTGTTTTGTAAAGGAATTTATTTATTTTTCAAATGACTTATTATTTAAATGGGAACTTAAATATGTAAAAAAAATAAAGTATACACATCACCGATAGTACCTATTTAAAATTCCCTGAACAAATGGTTCACTTAATTCAACAATTCTGTGGAACCACAGATAATGTGGAACCAAGAAACACAGTTTATTAGACAAAATGAGGCTGTTTAATGCATCTAAACTGACCGTTTCGGCGCACTTTGCACATCTTTTGATTTTCCTTTCCATTTTTAGAGTTTTTCATAAGGCACTGGGTAAAACGGGGTGAATAGAGATCAATGAGTGAATAGAAATAAAATGGTCAGCTAAATGGTCAGTTGAAGGTGACCTGAAGGTGGCACAAATGGGGCGCTTGTCCCAGTCTGCTCTCTGACTCAAAGTTAAGAATTTAAAACACACGACAACGGTTTCACTTTTGCCCCATCCTTATAAGAAAGCTGGGTACGCCCATGGCAGTACTCCCAGCACACTAGAGACTCCCAGTGCTCTATATGCTCCTAAAGCTACTCACACGCGACCAGCTTGATAGTTTAATTAAAAAAATGTTGATGTGTAACTTCAGAAGTTATTTCTCTTCTAATTATTTTAATCTTCCTGCCAACCCTAGCGGCAGTTTAGACATACCAGTATAATTCTATTTACGCAGTAGCCCGCTGACTAGCTCCTACAGCAAATAGTCAGACCAAATATTTTTCTAAACCCTTAATTAATCATTACCTAACGTCGGCATTTTATTCCTTAATTAATTAGGTTCTCTTTTTTTTTTACGTGCGCAAAATCCCCACGAATACCTCCCCACCGGAGCCGGTGGAGGAGGTTATGTCGGACTCGAACCGACCAAAACGCACGCCGCCTGTGGGTCGCTTTGGTTGCCGAAGATGAGGTTGACAGGCATATTCCTCGCACCCCGGCCGACCCAGGGCCATCTCTCACGATCTGGCCCTCTTCTCGGGTGTGGGGACTACAGAGACCCCAATAATTAATTAGGTTCGGGTATTTATAGGTTTCAAGAAAGGTTAAGTGTACTTCGGTGGTTTAGTTTGAAGGAATGATTTAAAAATAGTCAATGTACCTAAGTTTTTTAGCATTAATAAAATATCATCGACCAGGGAAGCATTATTCGTTCACAATAATCTTCATCTAAGTATCTTTATCCATATTCTATTTTTGTATTAGACTTCACCTCTCCTGATGGTAAGCTAAGGGCAAAGTCTCAAAGAAGAGGGTCACCATTACATGGCCTCGTCATATGCTTTCTCACGCCCTGCTTAAAGGACTCGGGACTGCAGGAGGAAGGAATTTCAAGCTAGTTTGAAACCCAAACGCGTCGTGTCGCTGATGTTGTACTGATCTTCTTTTTTAATTATTTTGTGTTGAGTTTTATGGGAGCGTCTACCTGCACCAGATTCTCGTTCGTGAGTCAGCAGGCGTGGCAGGCCGCCATGTGGCCCCATATGCTGAAACCCCAGCACCAACCCTATGGATGTAATGTAGAACATCTGATAGCACTTACATCCGCGCTGTCAGCAGCTACTGAAACATTTCCGCGCAATGCACGCAGGACTCACTATCAGTGAGATAGCGCAGCCGATAATGCATTTCTGACATTACTGGAAAACTGTTTATTAAAGCACACTCACACTAATATAGAGCATTTTACAGATTTCATTCTGTTTGAACATGAGATATATAAATAGTGGACGCAATAGCTCCAGAGACGCACTAGCCCCGTCTGACTTATAATTTTAGGCTTCACAGGAGTCAACAATAGTACCCGGAATACGGCAAAAGGCTCACCCCCTATTACGTGGGATGTGTTAATTCACCTTTGCTTAACCCTTCGGGGATAAAGGCGTGATTATATGTATGGATATTACTTGCTTGATCCTATAAAATGTAGAAGAAATAATCTTGATGTTAATTTGTGACCTTTGTTTCACACTAGTTGATGCCCGCGGCTCCGCCTGAGCGCATTTTTAATCCTGTTATCGTTACTCATGGGCACGATAGATAGATAGATCTTGAGGAGGTAGGACACGGCGGTATTTCCGCCCAATTGAGCACTGGGCTTCGACTGGGGAAGTATCTCCGCTCTACAGAATACCGCGGTTATAATAACTTCGTGTTGTGTTCCCGGCGGTGAGTAGGGTAGCCAGAGCTCACTGGAGAGTATTTGTGCTGTCAGTGGGATGACCAAAGGCTTGTGCTTTGTCCTCTACACTGACCGCACAAAATCTCTGTTCTTACAGGGTCGGCAGCACGGATGTGACTCCACTGGTGTTACACACGTTCATAGGTCATAGTAATCACTTTCCATCAGGTGGACCGTGTGCTTGACTGCCACCTAAGTTATATAAAAAAAAAGTATTTCACGGGATAAAATTAACCTATGTGTTATTCCAAACTGTAAACTATCTCTATACCAAATTTGAGCCAAATCCGTACAGTTTTTCATTCAAACATCTTCACAAACTGGCATATTTGTCATATTAGTAGGATGATTTGAGATTATAACATATAAACGGAAAGAATAATGAAAAGTTCTTCAGTGCGTAGAGGCTCTTAGCAAACCGTCGACTGCTCGAAGTACAGTATTCGTTCAGATATTGCTACACGCGATATTGCGATGAGTCATGGACTCCGTGTAGCTATGGAGGCAGCTAGATGGTGGGCAAAGTTATTGTATAACCCGTTACCGCTGGTACACTTGAAAGATATTGCTATTTTATATCACTGAGATAGCGGTGTCCCTGTCTACTAGCACTGCTCAGTGGCAGAACTAATTTGTTAGGTAAAGCTCCGATTACGCACCTTATAACTACTCAAAATGGGGGACAGCACAGATCGTTTTGGTTGTTTTCTGAATGAATTCTCTTTACATTTTAAATAATATCAACGGGGATATTGCAAATTCGTTTAACTAGCACTGGACGTGTCGTGTATCTGAGATGTAATGTGGCCAAATTGAGATTTCTCGCCAGCAGACGTAGATTCCTGATCCCAATTCACTTGTTAAGCTACGATCCTGGCACATCTTTCGCGTTTTCTAATTTATTATTATATCAAGTGTTTTAAGAAATTTCAACAAACACAATGTTTGAACATTGCAGCTGAAATGTGGCGAGTCCTTTGTCTTTGCTGAAAACCAACAATAAAGCATTTATGGCAGTTTGAGTTGACGTTGTGTTTTAGTAAACACTCAAATAAATTCAGATGATTTTAAATATATTAATTATTTTTGTTCGAAATGTATTCAACAAGAAACATGTTTGGTACAAATTGAGATGAAGAACTATTATTGTTTTAGTTACAAATAAAATCTAATCGTACACTAAATTATGAACATAAATGTGCTAGTTTATTTAAATATTTGAATGTTTCTTATAGGTACTTATGACATTCAAATGTCTTAAAGGATAGGATCTTACTGAAATTAGACGACTTTTATCCTGGATTTTTTGTACTTCAGGCGGGCAAAGCTGCTGATAACAACTAGTGAGATACAAATACTGGCATCTGTTTTATTTGCTCTTTCTATGCAGCTCGTAAAGTTAAAATTTAAAAACTGATATCATTTATAATAACACACTGTCAAAGATATGTAGAGTCCACTATGTAGAGTCCAAGTTAAGAGAAGGTGACATTAGGGGAGCTGCAAGGCTTTTATTCAGCAGTGATGTGATAGCGCCATGCTCGCCAGATACTCTGGCAGATCTGCAAAGCAAGCACCCATCACCTGCTGATAACCTTTCCTTCCCTGAGCCTCTGGAGTCAGACGCTGATTGTCTCAGCGTTTCAGCCAAGGACGTGATAGCAGCCGTTGGCTCTTTCCGGAGTGGGTCTGCCGGCGGCCTCGATGGCCTTACCCCTCAGCACCTCAAGGACCTTACCGGCGTAAGCGTCGGAGAAGCTGGCGACGCACTCTTGAAAGATCTAACGGCCTTAATTAACCTTATGTTGTCCGGCAATGTGGACGAGGGCATCATTGATTTACTGTACGGCGCTAATCTCTGCGCCTTGCGTAAAAAAGATGGTGGCATTCGTCCCATTGCCGTAGGCTGTACATACAGGCGAATAGCAGCCAAGCTGTGTTGTAGAGCATATAGAGACTCTCTCACAGTTAAATTCCAGCCCCTCCAACTCGGCTTCGGCTCCAAAGGGGGCTGTGAGGCTGCTGTACATGCCTTATCTACGTTCCTTGGCTGCAGTGGAGGTGAGGTTATCCTCAAAGTTGACTTGAGGAATGCCTTTAACTCTGTTAATAGGGACACTCTGTTGACACAGGCCAAATTGGAAACCCCCAAAATTTTTAAATTTCTCTGGCAGTGCTATAGGCATCCTTCTAAATTACTTTATAAGGAAAATATTTTAAATTCAGCAGTAGGATGTCAACAAGGTGATCCTCTTGGGCCAGTCATTTTCAGCCTGGCTATTCACCCTATAATTCAGCGACTAAATTCTAAATTTAACGTTTGGTATCTAGATGATGGTACTCTCGGAGGCGATGTAGAAACAGTATTAAAAGATTTGGCATTTCTAAAAGAAGAATTTAGTTCAATCGGCCTAGAACTAAATCCCACCAAATGTGAAATTTTTTTCAGTGATCAAATTGACAATCTTTCGGTTCTCTCAAAATTCAATGCTTTGGCTCCAAATTTAAAAGTTTTACAAAAAAGTTCTCTCCGCCTCCTTGGGTCGCCAATTCTTGAAGATGCTTACGAGTCTTTTGTGGAAGAGCAAATAAATTCTTTTTGTGATGTTTCGGAGCGACTGTACCAAATTAATATACATTCAGCTTTCACCATTATTCGGCATTGTCTTTTCGTACCAAAATTTACACATGCTCTGCGTTCAACTCAACTTTTTAATTTTTTGGAACTTTTAGGTCAAGTGGATAAAGTGCTGCAAGACACTCTATGCAAAATTTTAAATATAAATTTGAACGATCGAGTGTGGCTTCAGGCGTCCCTTCCAGTTCGTCTCGGGGGCCTCGGCGTTCGCAAAATTGCAGATGTAAGTATGCCAGCATTTTTGTCGTCGGTCCATGGCACTGAAGAATTAGTCAGGAAAATTCTATCTCCTTCACTGATTAATTCGGATGTGCCAGGTAAGGCCGAAGCTGTAAATGCTTGGAAAATGACTTGTCCAACTGCCGCCATGCCCGCCAACCCATCTTCCCAAAGGCAATGGGATGAGCCGCTCAGTATTGGTGTTAAAAAACTTTTAATCAGTACAGCTACCAGCGCTGCTGAGCGCGCTCGTCTATTGGCTGTGGGTGAATGGGAATCTGGTGTATGGCTCCAGGCACTTCCTTCGCCCAACATTGGAACAATGTTGGACGACACGACCTTCCGCATTGCGACTTGCCTCCGTTTGGGTGCACCGTGTGTTTCTCCGCATCGGTGTCTCTGTGGAGAAGCTGTCGATAGCCTTGGACATCACGGATTGTCTTGCAACAGGAGCGCAGGCCGCATGTCCCGACATGCAAACATTAACGATATTATCCGTCGAGCTCTTGTCACCGCCGGCGTGCCAGCTATACTTGAACCTGTTGGTTTGGCTCGCGACGATGGTAAGAGACCGGACGGTATGTCGTTGATACCTTGGAAGATGGGTAGGCCTTTGGTGTGGGATGCAACTTGCGTCGACACCCTGGCGCCTTCCCATCTTCCAAGTACGATGGACTGCGCATGCGCTGCTGCTGCATCAGCGGAGACTCTCAAACGGCGCAAATATACCAATTTAACTGGTAATTATATTTTTGAGCCGTTTGGAGTCGAAACGTTGGGTCCGTGGGGTCCAAGCGCGCGCGCACTATTCAAAGAAATAGCGAAGCGACTAATCGACGCTTCCCGTGACCATAAGGCTGGCCTTTACCTCGCTCAAAGAATTGGCATCGCCATTCAGCGTGGTAATGCCGCCAGCCTCTTGGGCACGGTACCAGTAGAGATCGATGGGGAGGAATTTTTCGATGCCTAAAATTACAGTCTCCCTCTTTTTCTCCATTCCATTTTTGTATATATAGTATATATATAGTTAGCATAGTTTTATATTAATTTGTAAGTAATTGTATATTATAATAGAATATTTTATGTACCTACCTAAATTTAGATTTAACTAATATTATGATTTTATTATTTTTTATTAATGTCAATATTAGCATAGCTTTAAAATACATTCAGTGTAAATAGATGACTTGTCAAAGATATCAATTCCAGTTAGATTTACAACCTGCCTTCCGAAAACCAAGACCCATTCGCATCGATTCGTTTAGAAATCCATAACGATGCGCCCGAGGGCCGGCTCCAACTGATTTATATTCGCACCACCGTACAAGTTCTGTACATTTGTGTTTTCTCGCAAGAGGGTTGGGTGACAACTCGAGTGCCTTTTCAGCAACGTTAGGAACTCTGATTACGTAGCAAAGTTAGGGTCTGATTCAGTAACACCATGTTTTCAAAACATGTGATAACAATTCGATAAAACAAGAAAAAGTTTTTTTTTTTTCATACAACTTATGTGGCAGACAAGCACACGGTACACCTGATGGAACTAAGGACGTGGTCTAAGGACGTGTGCAAAATCAGGGGAGTCACACTCGTGCTGGAGTTTCTGCAGAAAATGCAGAAGATAAAGCAAGGCAAGCCTTTTGTCTTCCCATTGACAGCTCAAAATTCCTTAAGATTTGTCAAAACGAATTCCACGTATCTTTTGTTGAGATTATAAACGCTCTCATGAAAGTGCTTGCGGCCTTCCTCGTATGTACATAGGTATGTTTAATTATATGTAGGTATACTTACTACGAGTAATATTAGATCCTTAGAAAATTGTTGCTAACGCCGCGTTGGAGTCAATTTGAAATAAATGTTTTTATTGTTATAATAAATCTGCACTCATAGTTTGATTCGATTGCTGTTAGATATTTTAATTTTGTAACCTTTCGTGAGTTTTGAATGAACCCAAGTACGTTTTTAAACCTTGGGAGTTAAACCACAAGGATTGGAAACGTACTTATTTCAACTGAATTGGACCTGACGACAGTGAATATTGTGAAAGATCCAATAAGATAAACCGTACAGACGTACTTTAGTGTTGGAAATAGCAATATGTGTTTTTTGTTTAACAAAAGAGCTTTTTATCGAAGAATTTATCCAAATTCTTTTGATACGAAAACTTGTCGATTTTCCTACCGAATAAGACGAAAAATTTACGTCAGACGAGAGAAATGTTTGCAAGCTTTGTTTTCATTTCGCGAGGTCGAAGGTTACTCGGCGAATTCACGGTGAAAATGTGTTTGTGAATTCACGTGTCGAATTATCCTTATGAGCTTAGAGATGATTTGTTCTTTTATCTTTTGAGAATACTATTGAGTGAAATGTGAGGAAAAAATATGTTTAGAAATACGTAAACAGATTTCAGCTTAATATTGTTATGTGTAGGATAGATAGGTAGATTTTACTGGTGGTAGAAACTTGGTGGCACAAATTTGTCTCAAGTTTCGACCGGGTAGGTACCACCGTGCACTATTGCGAAAAACCCTCCATAGCAATTCAATCTCGGTTGGATTGTGTTCAGGGGTCAGCAAGTGCATAGCCGGGCAGAGGTGGTGGTTGTCGCAGCACTAGTGGGACCAGTGGGTCTTGGCGTAGTCTAGTGGGGATGGCGCGGGGCGATGCGCCGAACAGGGAGACCTGTAGAAACGGTGGTGCCGCTGGCCGCCCGCGGTATAGTACAGGGGCCCAACTGGGGTTAACCACCTTGGGAGGCTGCCTCACCAGGCCGCGCATAATCCCGATATGGTTCGTCGTGCCGGTTGGTGACCGGAATTGGGAGCCCGGCGACCATACTCGGGGGGGTACGGGGGCCCTTCCGTTCGGCGCGTCGGCTCTCGCTATGCCTCACATTCATAGATAAAACCAATATCCCGCGCTTTGTCACATGGTGCTGCGGCGGCAATCACCTCTTTTTTCACGCCTTCTCCCACCCAAACTCATGGCAGCGCAATTAAAGGAAATAGGCAACACAGCGGCTCGACACACTCCCAAAAGCTTGCTATTTGAGGTGGAGTCCACTAACATCTGTGGGCTCCATGCAAACCTCAACGCCGTCCACCAACACCTAGAGACGGCGAAACCTGCCATGTTTTTTCTTACGGAGACGCAAATACACCGCCCTGACGATACGACCTACTTGCTCTACCCTGGCTATGTTCTTGAGGAAAGTTTTCGTGCAAAAGCCGGGGTGTGCGTGTTTGTTAGGGCGGATGTTTGCTGTCGCCGTTTGCGCTGCCTAGAGGACCCATCCTTCTCCATCCTTTGGGTACACGTAGACCATGGCCCTACGAGTCAGATCTATGTGTGCCTCTACCGTTCCCATACAGGAGATGCTGAGACAACTCGACTCTTTGAATATCTGAGTCAGGCGGCAGATGATGCGCAGTAGCGATTTCCGAATGCCGAAATGGTGTTTTTGGGGGATTTTAACGCCCACCACGAGATCTGGTTGGGCTCCTCCAAAACAGACCATGCGGGAAGAGCCGCCCACGCGTTTGCTCTGGCGCACGGCCTGACCCAATTGGTGCACGAGGTCACTAGGATACCAAGAAGGTCGGGCCTAGCACCTTCTCTGCTAGACCTTCTGCTGACGAGTGATCCGGACCGGTACAGTGTATCGGTGCGAGCCGCTTTAGGCAACTCGGACCACTGTCTGGTCTGTTCCACGGTGCCCATTATAGCGCCCCCACGACCCGTGCAGGGGAAGCGGCGTCTCTGGCACTACTCGTCAGCGGACTGGGATGGACTTCGTGACTATTTTGCGTCCATCCCGTGGGTTGAGCGCTGCTTTGAAGGTAAGAACCCATCGGATTGTGCTACTGCTGTCGCCGGTGAGATCGGTCTGGGTATGGAATACTATATCTCATACACCGATGTCACCGGTGACCGCGGGGTGCGCCCTTGGTTCGGGCGCGAGTGTGCGGAAGCTGTTGAACAAAAACAGTCTGCGTACCGCGCTTGGGTAAGGGCGCGCGCCACGCGCCATCCCAATCTGGGCCACTTCAAGGCGGCGTACAACAGAGCCACAAAGGTCTGCAGAAGAGCCTACGTCAGAGCGGATGCCCTGCGCATAGCGCGGCTTGGTCAAGAGCTAGTGATGCATCCCACGGGAAGCCGTGGCTACTGGCGACTGGCTAAAGCCGTGCAAGCCAACTTCTGTCAGCCTTCGCTGCCTCCGCTGCGTAACCCTGATGGATCCCTGGCCCATGAGCCGCAAGAGAAGGCAAATCTGCTGGCTAATCTCTTTGCGGCCAACTCCCGAATCGATGATTGTGGTACGCAGCCACCAACACTACCCGACAGTGACCACGCGATGCCTGATATCCATATCAGGCAACGCGATGTCCGTGCAGTGCTGCAATCACTCGATGTCCGGAAAGCCAGTGGTCCGGATGGTATTCCAGCGGTAGTCTTGAAAAAATGTGCAGCGGAGTTGTCTCCAATGCTTACGCGCCTGTACCGGCTATCCTACAGTTCGGGTACAGTGCCTTTGCCTTGGAAAGAGGCGAATGTTCAGCCGATTCCCAAGAAGGGGGATCGCTCGGAGCCAGCCAACTATCGACCCATAGCCGTCACCTCAGTGCTGTGCAAAGTGTTCGAGCACATAATCAACAAACAGCTCATGCGGCACCTAGAGGATCACTCCTTAATTAATGACCGGCAATATGGCTTCAGACCGAAACGGTCAACGGGTGATCTTCTAGCATACGTTACCCATCTTTGGGGTGAGGCTATGGACAAGCACGGCGAGTCACTGGCAATTAGTCTTGACATCGCCAAAGCTTTCGATAGAGTCTGGCACAAATCGCTTCTTTCCAAGCTACCTGCCTTTGGTCTGCCTTCTAGGCTGTGCAACTGGGTTGCTAGCTTCCTGCAGGGGCGCCGTATTCGCGTCCTTTGTGACGGACGAGCTTCGGAGTTTCTGCAGGTTAATGCTGGCGTGCCCCAGGGGTCCGTCTTATCACCCACTCTCTTTCTTCTGCATATCAACGACATGCTGTCTACCGGCAATGTTCATTGTTATGCAGACGATAGCACTTTGCATGGGAGTTATCATGGACATCCTGCGGCCAAGCAGTCGGATATCGCGGAGAAAAGGCAGCTTCTTGTCACTGAGCTTGACGGGATCCTGAACCACATTTCTCAATGGGGCTCTGAGAACCTGGTTGAGTTCAATGCCAAGAAGACGCAGGCATGTGCGTTTACAGCAAAAGTATCTTCTTTCCTTCCCCTCCCCACTCTACAGAGCACGCCACTGCCACTGCAGGACAATCTCAATATCCTAGGTATGGATGTTCGCTGCAACCTGAATAACAAAAACTACATCGAGAGTATCATCAAAACAGCCTCACGAAAACTCGGAGTCCTGAACAGAGTGAGACGGTTTTTCACGCCGGAGCAGCGGTGTCTTCTATACAAGACACAAATTCGCTCCTGTGTGGAGTACTGCTCGCATCTCTGGGATGGTTCAGCAAAGTACTTACTAGATGCTCTCGACAGGTTGCAGCGACGTGCGGTCCGCATCATTGGGAATCCCGAGATCACGAATACCCTAGAACCTTTACAGCTGCGTAGAGATGTTGCGTCCATGGCTGTATTTTACCGTTTGTACCATGGGGAGTGTTCTGATGAGCTCTTCCAATTAGTCCCACCCTCCCCTTTCCTACACAGGACAACGCGTGCAGGTCTTAGATGTCATCCGCACACGGTGCAAAACATCCGATCAAGAACCAAGCGGTTCGGAGACTCTTTCCTCTGTCGCACCATTAAGGCCTGGAATTCATTACCAGCTCACGTGTTTCCTTCTTCCTACAGTCCCGGGTCCTTTAAGCGGGGCGTGAAAAAGCATATGATGAGGCCGTCAAGCTGAGTGTCACCATTGTCACACGGTATGTGTAAGTAATGGTGACCCTCTTTTCTGGGACTTTGCCTTCAGCTTACCATCAGGCAAGGCGAAGTCCAATTGACGTGTCCTATATTAAAAAAAAAAAAAAAAAAAAAAAAAAATTCAATTTACTGCAACGTTAACGGGAATTAGCTCGATTTGTTAGTACACTCAAAGAGAAAAGTAAATTAATAAATTGTAATCATATTTTTGAACTATCGCGGTGTGAATTTATAATTTATACAACAGTTCGGGACTAGTCGCCAGCTAGTCAAGCCGTGACCACGAGTACTGCAACGCATCCGAAACGTCGGCAGAAATAGTACGTTCCATGATTTAATAGCGAAAAGACCCGGACCGTTGTATATAAATTCTAATTAATAGATCACCCTTAACCGCTCTTAAATCAATAAACAAAGTCCGAAATATACTCATATTATCTTTAATATTTGTCGTTGGCTATACTTTAACGCGTGTATGTTGTAATAATAAAGAAAATGATTGTTTTTATGTCTCTCCTATTCCTATCATTGGTTTACTCTTGAATGGAGCAAGTTAAATGTGACAAAGTAAGTGTGTAATCTCCTATTTAAAAGAAATAGAAATAAAATTGGTTTGTAAGTACATTACCATAAAAGTTCGGGCGCCTTGGAGATACACATGCCTAGGATAATCAGCGGAGATTGGAAACTTTTAATCTGCCGGAGGTGAGCTAAATGAAACCAAACGGTGAGGTTTAAGGTTTTATTGTCCACTCCAGTGTGCATTTAGAAATAGTTGCAAGGATACAATCCTAATGTATAACTAACCTTAAATTTAAAATTAGAGTTTTATAAGCTAGGTCAATCGGTTCCTATGTCAATATGATCTTATGTCACCAATGCATTTTTAGGTTATTTTGAAGTTTAGATTTAAAATATAATTAAAGTAAGCTCACGGCATCCCTCGGCGAGTATATGTAAACACAGCAGCGAGAAAGCTCGTAGCAGGCGAAGTTTTCAGTGTAAGCCCATGCGGTACATCCAGGTTTGAGGCGAAAAGTCCAAACCCTCCATAAGGAAATGCAGATGACCGAAGACAAAGGTCCAAAGAAAAGATCCAAAGGCAAAAAGAAAATGAGAAAAAGGGCAAAGGCGGTTCCAATTTGGAAACCTGTAACAAAATTGCATGTCATTAGAACAAACTCCAATATGAACACGAGGTCCTAATTTTTTTTATAAATTTGTGCGACTTACCGCCTTAATTTGCTGGAACAATGCCAATAGCAAAAGAAATCATAATATTCTCAGATTAAGAGCTGAAACAATAGAATTTTAACAATTATTTTTCAAATTAGGAACGTGGCAATTCCAACAAAGTGAATCTTATTAAAAAATGACAACTCACCAGAAATAAACTATAATTCCACAAGAGGATAGTTGTGAAGACACAAACTATTATCCTTTAGGCAAAAATACTCTCATTTTTATGAGATTTATTGAAATTAAGTTACGAAGCCATGAATATCGACCATCCAGCCTCAACGCTAGGAAGAAAGGTGCTTTGACAGCTATACGTCAAAATGTCATTCACTCCGCGTTCCGAAACTTTTCGTTCAAAAATAGAATTAAAACCGGTGTGACGACGTTCGAAAAGTGCGTCGTTACAATGTAAGCCCATCAAGATCATCGGAGCCAAAGCCAACTTAACCTGCCAGCCGATAAACCTGCTGATTGGAGGACGACACCAGCGCTTACTTAGGTCGACCTTAAGTGACTGGAGAGATCAGATGAGTTACTGTCCTAAAAGTTATAAATAAATTATAACTTTTTTTTATACCATTTAGGTGGCAGACAGTGCGCTTGTGGTCCACCTGATGGAAAGTGGTTACCGTGGCCTATGGACGTGTATAACACCAGAGAAGGCACACTCGCGCTGTCGACCCTGTAAGCAAAGAGTTTCTGTGCCGTCAGTGTAGAGGACAAAGCAGGACAAGCCTTTAGTCATCCCACTGACAGCACAATTTCTCCAGTGAGCTCTGGTTACCCTACTCACCGCTGGGAACACAACACGAAGTTATTATAATCGCGGTATTCTGTAGGGCGGAGGTACTTCCACAGTCGGACTGCTCAATTGGGCGGAAACACCTCCTAAAAAAACTACCACTATTATTGAAAGGAGAAATAGGATTGCGGATCCTTTGCTCTAAAGTGCAAGCTGGACTGAAGAAGAGAAGGCTATTAATATATTTAGAAACTCATATTAATATTCAAGTCCAGTTCCCATTCGCTGTCGTAATCCTTTGGGTGTTCACGGTGAATGGTGCGCAGACGGTCTGCAATTTATAACCGTTACGACAACGCACGGCCGTCCGGGTCGGAAACATTGTCAAAATGTTATTTATATCAATTTGAGCTTCAACGCTGGCACATGTGATAAGCTACCAACGTTACGGTACTTACTTTCATACAATGCCATATAGGTATACTGGACTTACAGCCCGCTCAATAAAAATTTAATGTGGTCTCTGGGCGTTTTCGATAACAAAATTATACCATCATTTTGTTTATCAAATTACTTGGGACCAGCTTTCCAGTCTAACTGTGATGCAGCTGAACTTCAATATTTACCGTGAAGCGGTACAAGCACACCCCGCCACCAGCAATATGCCTACAATATGAGGTTCTTCAAGAGGGGCATCAGAAGGTTTCTTCATGGTCGGCAGTGCGAGTGTATCTCCCCTGGTATTGCATACGTCCATAGGCCACGGTAACCACTTTCCATCAGGTGGGCCGTGTGCTTGTCTGCCACCTATGTGGTATAAAAAAATAAGCGACTGCTATCTGGCCTCCACAACGAATTAGCGATATCAAAGATCTATAGTTTTTTTTTTTTTTTTTTTACGTGCGCAAAATCCCCATGGATACCTCCCCACCGGAGCCGGTGGAGGAGGTTATGTCGGACTCGAACCGACTAAAACGCACGCCGCCTGTTGGTCGCTATGGTTGCCGAAGGTGAGGTTGACAGGCATATCCCTCGCACCCCGGCCGACCCAGGGCCATCTCTCACGATCTGGCCCTCTTCTCGGGTGTGGGGACTACAGAGTCCCCAACTCGTCCCCGGAAAAGGGGAAGCGCCACGCGCGCCACCGCCGCGGCCTGCTTCTGCCAGGGTGACAGGCGGCTCCACCTGTCACCCCCAGGCCGGAAGTTCTATAGTTAGATTTTTTGGACTTTTGAGAGTTCTAACCACCCGTAGCGACTGCCATATATGTTCTGAGGCACAGATAAATAAAGATGCTGACTTACAAACCGCTTTCTCTTATAAATTGTCCCGTCTACCACCGGTAATGTTCAATAAATATGTAATTAATAACAATAACACAGACTCGACGTGTAAACTAATCAGTGCGGGTCACCTTGTGTGCTGGTGGCGGAGTGTGCTTGTAATTTGATTGTAATACTAGCTACTGTTACTTGATTGAGTAGTGTGATGTACTCTTTTGATTTGGATAAGTAGGAGACATACATACATACATATATACATAAAATCACGCCTGTTTCCCATAGGGGTAGGCAGAGATCACGGATCTCCACTTGCTACGATCCTGACATACTACTCTCGCTTCATTCACTCTCATTACATTCTTCATGCATGCTCGTCGGTTTAGAGCACTCCTGACCTGCCCCTTTTCTAAAACTTCCCCGATTTGGTCCAGGTATATTCGCCTAGGTCTTCCCCTTCCGACGGTACCACCCACACTCGCCTCATACACCTGTTTCGATAGTCTTCTTTAGTAGGAGACAGAAGACTTATATGTGGTACACAGTGAAATAATTATCTTCCCAGTTCGAATACAAACAAGCCTTCACTTAACATTGACTTATAGCAGAACACTGGCAAGCCTTCAGGCCATTAGACGCAAGCCAGGCACAACAAACGTGATACTTGGCTGGGCGTAGGCAAGATGCAGACGGCAGACGAGAGAGTTCTTTCTGTGTTCTCTTAACATCATGTTGGCATCGTTTCTAGTTGATTCCAAGGTTTTTATCTTGGAAGCCGCTATGAGATTTTTCCGCCTCTTACATTTACTATATCTGACTTAGAGCTTAAATCATACCACCTAATTTATCTCCTATTTCAGCAGGATCAGTTATCTTAATATTTAGTACTTTAGATACCTCAATTGCCCGTCAGTTTCTAAATATATTTTCAGTTCACTATAATTAGGTGAAACAAAGCAGATTAAGGTAAACGACTACGCTTCCGGATCCGGCGACGGCGTTCCGTTTCACGCGTTAATTACCGAACATTACCAACATTACTGAACGAACACAATGGCTGAAAGTGTCGGATGTCGCGCTGTGTCATGGCTCAGTTTAATTTATTGTTGTTCATTTATTAATGCCTTGGTGGTGCAGCGATATTAGCTTCCGGCTTCTGTGCATTGAGGCTAAGGTTAGATTCCCAGATGAGCCTCTCGTACTGATTGACGCAGGGATAGAGTATTTCGGGGACTACCTATTTGGGATTAGCAAGGAGCCAACGTCTTAGTGCCATTACAGTGAAGCTGGTGAAGTGTCCGGTCCTCGGAGTGGGAGTTCGCTCGCTTAGTGTCTTGCTCACAGCGATGGTGTAGGACTCGAGGACCTTTATCCTCTATGATTCCCAAGTTGAATAAAACGTTATGGAAATTCTAAGTGCCGGACAATACTGTCACTAATACTAACTTTTATACGGCACAAACACTTTTCACAATATGGCACAATGAGTCCAGTCGTTCTAAGCATTTAGGAAAAAGGAACGTGTATCATGATCATGACACGAGGTGAGTATGCTCTTCTAAATAAACGCGTGACTAAGAGTAATTTATTTCAGGAAACTCGTTTAAAATGATGTATTGTAGCAGAAGAGTGTTGTTTCGTAACTGCTCTTACGGGCAGCGATGACTTTGTGACCTACATGCGGGTCTTCGAGCTTCGCTGCTCTTATTTTCACGGTACACACCTGCGTTTTATACGCTTTATAGCATAGGATTAGCTTGTAACTGAGACTTATAATAAAAGTTTCAAGAACTTTCGGATTAACGAATGGTGGGAAATCAGGTGCACGTATCAAAACTATTCACAAGTCTATTTATATGAGAATGTAGGTTTTTTATTAATGTGATGTACGAATCTCCAATAAGATCTTAGGTGTCAAGATGAATATTACCTGCAAGCCGATGGGCGAGACACCGATTGCCTGACCATACTTTGGTGGTAATACTGTTGATTGATGGCATTTGGTAGAACCTTTTCTTTAATACAACTTAGGTGGCAGGCAAGCACACGGTCCACCTGATGGAAAGTAGTTCCCGTCACCTATAAACGTGCGTAACATCAGGGGAGTCACACTCATGCTGCCGAGCCTGAAAGGACAGAGTTTCTGGGCCGTCATTGCTGAACACAAAATCAGGACAAGCCTTGTGTCTTCCCATTAACAGCACAAAAACTCTCCAGTGACCTCTGGCTACCGTTCTCACAGCCGGGAACATAACACGAGGTTATTATGGCCGTGGTATTCTGTAGGGCAGAGGTACTTCCCCAGTCGGATTGCTCAATTGGGATGGACATACCGTCGTGTCCTACCTCGTCATGCCTGCTACATAAATTGAATAAGACACTTTGTACTTTTTCACTATAGTATTCAAAGTGTCTTATTTAATACTTTGGTGCATGCTTCTCTCTCGGGGTTGAGAGGTAAGATGGCATTCTAGTCTTAATAACAGTGTCTTTTCAGTATTTCTATATCCCTGGTCTTCTGCATATATTTATGTAGTGTACACCTCAAAGAGAAAGGAACAGTACCTCTAACGAAGCATAGCAAGTCTTCTATAAATATGTAAGCGGCAGTACGGACACATGCCGTGTAAAGTTCCGGAGTAATGCGTGTAACTTGAGAAGCTGTCGATGCCGTTGGCATAGCGGACATGGACGAGAATGGTGTCTTAAATATACAACAGCATTTGTGTTTTAAATATTTAAATAGAACCGTAATGGCGGTAAATGATGGGGTGGTGTAAGTACAGTTAGGTAAAAAATATTCAAGAAATTTTCTGTTTTACGAATGCCTTGGTATAGAACGTGGAATGAGAAGAGGAGAGGTTGATTTGTGTCCTCAAGATTTCGGTGACGCCCAAGATTAGCCCAGTCAACTTCCATAGACAAGATACCACTGCCATCCTTATTTCCCTGTTCGTAAAAATAATTCCATATATGGAGGAAGTATAGTATTTTAATTCCATAATTATTATACTAATCTACATTAGTAATTCCAATGGCAAATAAACAACATTATCACAATAACGACGACATATATTTTGGCGCGAATCATTTAGAAAATGGCGTCGCATTGTCGTTTGAAATGCGGACCGTTAACAATGGGACTGGCCGCTATCCAACAGGACTTGAAAGCTGTGGAATAAGGCCACTAGCTACTCTAAAACATCCCAGGACTACACTATACACTTGCTTTTTTTAAAACTATGTTTCTATGCGGCATGATTCATGAACATCAAAAATTGGGACATTTTTGTGTCTACCTTTACAATTTTGTGTTTAATCAAAGCCTCAAGGAATGAAAAAGGTAGTTTCCTGATTCATAATCGTAAGATTTTTTTAAATATAAAGAAAAGTGATTGATAAAATTAGGTCATGGAAGATCAAAGCTTGGTGCTTACTTAACAAATTAATCCCCGAAATAAAAGTTCGTGTAACATTATACTTTTTAGAAATGCTAGTGGGAGCTTGGTCTGGAAAGTTAATTTAGCTAAAAGCTGAGCACAAAGAAGTATGCTAGCCAGCTGGTCAGAGAGCATATAATTAAATGAACTAAATCAGATTATTAACTTTGGAGATGTTTTTTAAACCCTTATAAGTTACAACTGTATTTTCAAGGAAAGGTGAGGACATGGCGTCCATATTATATTGCTAGGTAATTTGTTGGTACCACGTAATAGGTAGCGAGCCCATTACCGTCTACTGCGTTCGCACTCTTTGTTAACTGTCTTTGCGCACGCACGGGTGCGAGTGAAATGATACTACTTTAGCCTTTACTTTACTTTAGTATTTACGGATAAATATAAGAAGATTTAGATAATTTCAGGCATGGTTCGGCGGCTTAATAGCCAGAGCATTTCCTTTGTAAGGGAAAGATCGCAGGTTCGGATCCCGTCTGAACTGATTCCAATTTTTTCTTGTCTTAATCGACATTTTGTATCACTTTACGAGAGTTCACGCGCTAGTCCTATGCTTTCCATCTATTTTATTCTCATAGCCTAAGTTCCAGACGATGTAATGATACTACAAATTACGAACATAGCGACACATGTGACTTGTCATCATATGCTATTTAAGATGACGCTGTTACCAACTAATTACGCAACGATCTCAGTCGCATCCGAAGCTTCCACCTCGAAATCTGGGGTGCGCTTTACCATAAACTTAGATATTTTCTGTGCAGCGACTGCCATCTGACCTCCACAACCCAAAGGCGGTATGGAAGCATTACAGCTAGAGCTAGAGGTGGACTTTTTTTAGAGATCCAATTACTTATAAAGACTGCCATAGATGTTGGTAACCGGGACCGAAAGTAAACGTGCTCCCCGAGGTACGACCTGACCACTACAAATACCTATATTTATGCATATAAATATTTGGACTGACCGGGGATCGAACCCGCGCCTACTGCGTAGCGGCTGCGTTCACTACCGCCTCACCACCAAGGCTCTCTACGAGATACATATTTACTGTATGGTATCTACTTATCAGATTGTCAAAATGACAATAAGAAACACATTCTATTCATTGATTAAAGCCCACGGTCACGACAATGCTCGGTACGAAATATCTCGCTGACAATATCCACAAATCCGATTATGTATCGAGATTAGAATCGAGTCACCCATGTCGTTATTAAATCGATAACGAGGTAGAAATATGACGTGAATCTTTGAAACTGATTTGTAGGGTTGGCAGATGTTCAAGTTCGTTGTTCAAATTTTTGCTAAACTATGGTTTGAATGTGTTCAAAACTAAAAGGCTGTGTATCAGTTTTATAATCTTTGAAACAAAAATATATTCTGTGTGGAATTTTGATGTATAAGGTATTTTGAAATTGAGCAGTCCGACTGGAAAAGTACCTTCACCTTACAGAATACCACGGTTATAATAACCTCGTGTCTGTTCCCGGCGGTAAGTAGGGTAGCCAGATCTTACTGGAGAGTTTTTGTGCTGTCAGTGGGAAGACTATAGGCTAGTCCTGATTGTGTCTTCTGCACTGACGGTACAGAAACTCTGTTCTTACAGGGTCGGTAGCACGGGTGTGACTCCCCTGTTGTTACACAAGTTCATAGGTCACGGTAACTACTTTCCATCAGGTGGGCCGTGTGCTTGTCTGCCACCTAAGTTGTATATAAAAAAAAATGTAGGTCATCCCATCTCTTACATAAAGTGAGAAGTCGGCCTTGTTTTCTAATTATTCCTTAGTATCAACTTTTAATACCACAGTAATCATATAAAACTAGCTAGAAACAGCAGCTAAACCTAAAACTTACACAGTAAAAAATGGAAACCTTGTATTCTAAATATTCCTTATCGAACATCAATTAGCCCGTCGCAGTTCACTTCTGGACATAGTCCTTTCCCAATGTTGAGAGAATATTCCTTAACATTCAACATATTCTCAACTTTTTATACCAAAGTAACCATAAAAAACCAGCTTGAAAGCAGCTGAACCTGAAACTTAGTAGAAACCGTTGTATAAAACTTTCATCGTATCATCCAAATCTTCGATGAATATCCAATAATTCTTCTATAACACGTCATTCACGCACAATTTACCGAAAATATATCCAGCGGTGAAATGACAGCGAGCGATTTAAAACCGTCGTGTCATGCGACTTCTCAGCCGCCGACATGTGTCGCCCCGACTCTAATCCTCTTACGTTCTTTCGAATTTCCATATAATTGTCGCATTGACATGCCCTCAAAATGCCTTTAACATATCTACCTGAGGATTTATTGATATGAAGACAATTTTTTGCGATGTCGACGCAAAGATAGTGAAAATGGGCATATTGAAAAGGTTATCTGAAGTGTAATTGAACGGGACTTTTTGGTAGGTATGTTGAAAAGGTTTTCTGCGTGATTGAATTTTCTTCATTATATTTGGGGGATACTTTTTTTCAGAGAAAGATGATAACGAAATGGTGTTAGTGATAGTTCCTGAATCACTCAATGGGTCTCTGAGAACATAGTCAAGTTCAATGCCAAGAAGACACAGGCATGTGCGTTTTCATCAAAGGTATCTTCTTTCCTTCTTCTTCCCACTCTTCAGAACATACCACTGCCACTGCAGGACAACTTCAATATCGTCAGTATGGATGTTTGCTGCAAACTAAATAACAAAACTACATAGAGAGTATCATCAAAACAGCCTCACGTAAAGTCCTGAACAGAGTGAGGCGGTTTTTCACTTCGGAACAGCGGTGTCTTCTGTACAAGACACAAATTCGCTCCTGCGTGAAATACTGCTCGCATCTCTGGGATGGCTCCGCAAAGTACCTACTAGATGCTCTCGACAGGTTGCAGCAACGTGTGGTTACGCGTAGGGATGCTGCTTCCTTGATTGTATTTACCGCATCTACTATGGTGAGTGCTCTGATGAGCTCTTCCAATCCTCTCTTTCTCTCAAAAAAAAAAAAATCAAGTGTTTCCTTCTTCCTATTGTCCTGGTCCTTTAAGCGGGGTGTGAAAAAGCATCTGATGAGGTAGCCAAGCAGAGTGCCACCATTCTAACATTTTACGAGTCTATCATGGTGTCCCTCTTTTCTGAGACTTGCCCTTTGGCATTTATTGGCGAGTACTGTATAAAAAAAATGCAATTGACGCATTATTCTCCTCGCTACTCTTCTTGGTTGCGGCAAAAGTTAATATTTTAAAGCTCGAGGTCCCCTTACGAGGTTTTTAAATGGTATATCGATTTTTCCGGCAGCGATTGCCATCTGACCTCTCAATCTCGAAAGGGAAGCCTGAGCTAGAGATACTTCAGTTGTTAAATAGGTGTGCAGTGTACCTACTGTAGACTGCACACCTATTTAACGACTGCTACTTCTACGTCTGGTAGGCTTGGGTCTCAAAAGGCCGCATAATCCTTCTCTGTTCGTTTTCGCTTATACGGATGTTTTGTGATCACAGAATTATATATTCAATTTGCCAGATATCCAAAAACGTTGACAGCGTTACAATACTGAGACAAACGTAACAAAGATTCGGAAGCTTTACAAATTTAGAAATAGGTATTATTGTCCGTTGCGCACTCTTTGGATAAGGTCTGGAAATTTAACTGGCTGTTATGATCTTCAGTCAGATCAGACTTTACGTTGTGTGGACGACGGGGCCTTTTCACTTGAGTTATGCTACTATTGATAAACTTACAACCTGTATTATGTTACATGCTATCTTCACTTTCTTAAAAGTATTCGTTTCGTTTCTCTGTAGAGAGGAAGTGGGTGAGCCATTGTTATGGCGAGATTCAGAGACTGTAATAAGATTTGATTAGCAAGGGAGGCGTTTTATAGCAATGGGAATAGTACTTTTAAATGAATAATGAGCACTTTGGAACTGTCGTGCAACTTTGGGATGACTATGCCAACCTCGTCTGCAGCACCAGCTGATTGACGAACGAGGGTCAGACGTTTGATGCAGGCTTTCAACTCAGGGTCGGTGGATCACACCTCCTCATCTACCCACAGAACTTGTACCTAATAACTAAACTAAACAAACCTTGTAATGTGGAAAAACATATTTGTTTATATATATCTATATATATACTCAGGTATTCTAAATACAACCAAATCAATAATTCGAAATGCTATGCCTACCTATATATATGTAATTAAATGAATATGACGCTCTTTTCCCAGTGTAAGCATAGATATCTGGTAATTAAACGGACTTCATACAATTCTAGATTATACATGCAAACATATATTCACGCTTTTATCCTCGGAGGATTAGGCAGAGGTGAATTACCACTCACATTTGACCAATCATTGTATTAGGTCCATTGTCATACGAGGTTTGCCTATTGCCATTTTCCGGGCACTATTGTTGCCTGGAGCCATGCATCTGAGGCTGAATCTGGGCTAAATATATCTGTCTGATGTTAAACAGTCCTATCCCTTAGTCGCCTTGTATGACACCGCAAGGGAAGAGATGGGGTGGAACAAATTCAACTCTGCCGGAAGCCTGTATTAGTATTGTACATAATACAATTAAATAGTATGATTTACATGAAGCATAGAGTACAATTTTCAGAAATAATGTACAATACCTTATTAGGTGGATGACCGGACGAAATGTCACACATTGAGAGACGCCTATGGCCAGCAGTGGACTGCAGTGGGCTAATTGACTTGACCTTATTATCAAAGAATATTAACATCTAATTAGATATGATACTGTTGAAAGTTTACGCGATTATGAAGAATACGAAATAAAATAGTTTTATTCCAACACATAATATTCGATAAAATTCCCAGTCAGAAATGTGATACAATTTCATTTGTAAAATAGTACTCTTGAGCCCATCTGAACGACAGCGTCCAACTTTGTCGTCGAGTCGGTTACCTTATCGCCATCTCGCCCCAGGACTAGTGACCTGATGCCTCTGTACTGATAGCGAATGGAGACATCAAAGAGTATACAGACTCGACAGTTGTAGCGTTGAGCGTACTCATTGTACGCTTGCACTGATGTTTGCCAATTTAAACAAGGGACAAATCATTGGCCTACGAATGTATAAGATTTTACGTCAACGTATGTCATAAATGTCAAATCCCATATATTCGCCATGTGAAACTCCTATAATACACCGGCCAACAAATTGCCACTTGTCTAGAGAGATATGCAATACCTAAGCATTCAGCGTCGAGTGCAGCGTTGCGATAGCATTAATAGAGATTGTAATGAAAATTTCTATGACGTCACCCAGTTCGACAAGAAGAAAATCTCTCCAGTAATAACTGTGGTGGTTGCCATTTCAAGAGTGTTAATCAGGTTGCCCTTACTACGGCAAAGGTAAAGGGAAACAGAGAGAGATATTTTAGGAAAACGAGAAGCTCACGGAGAAAGATGAAACACCCGGTATCTGCCCTTGTTTTTTATTTATTTATACTTTATTGTACACACATATTACATTAATATAACAAGATGAGATGTAATGTACAAAGGCGAGCTTAACTCAAAGTTGAGTTCTCTTCCAGCAAACCCGGGAGTGTACAGAGGAATTGCAATACGAGAGGCTAAGTCTAGTGCACAGGTGTAAAATTAATATAAGAAGGTATAAAATGTGTATACCCCCGACAATAGGCACAAATATACACATACACATATACACACATACACATACTCACGTACATACATACATACATACATACATACATACCTACATACATACATAAATACATAAATAAACATACATACATACATACATACATACATACATACATACATACATACATACATAAATAAACATACATACATACATACATACATACAAATACATATCATGTATGTCTGCTATTGTTGAGAGAGAAAGTAATCTCTTATACGTCTTTTAAAAATATTCAGAGAAGGACTATCGCGTATGGAGTGAGGAAGAGAATTCCACAGTCGTACTGCAGAAACTGTGAAGGAATTGTCGTAGCAAGTCGAACTATGCGAGGGAGTTCGAAGTAAAAGAGAAGACGAAGTGCGACAGGGCTTACCCCTGGGTACAAGGAACTCAAAACGCTCACGAAGATATGAAGGAGAATGAGGGTTGTGAAGAATAGAAAAGAGAAGGGAAAGAATGTGAACATCTCGACGCCGCCGAATTGGTAACCATTTCAGTTGCCTTCTGAACTCCGAAACGTGGTCGTACTTACGTAGGCCAAAAATAAAACGAATACATAAATTTTGCAGTCGCTCCATCTTGTTCCAGAGTTCTTCAGTTGCATCCAGAAAGGTGACATCAGCATAGTCTAGGAGAGGAAGGAGAAGAGATTGAGCGAGACAGACTCTGGTTTTAAAAGGAAGGAAATTCTGAAGACGCCTAAGGGAGTGGAAAGTACCAAAAACTCTCCGGCTTACCTCGTTGATATGACTGGTCCATGACAAATTGCAATCGAAGAGAACCCCCAGGTTTTTGGCGACCGTGGAAAATGGTATCAGAGCATTGCTGTAAAAAACAGGAGTTAGAGAGGCATGGTCAAGATTACTGTAAATGTGTCTGCCACCTATAATGACTGCCTGAGATTTAGCAGGATTGACAAGCAGTCCGAAAGATTTTGCCCAAGCACTAATGTTTTTAAGGTCATTATTGATGGCAGTAATGGCCCCACCCACATCATCAGACCTAAAATGACGATACAACTGCAAATCGTCTGCGTAGAGATGATAACTGGAAGAAATAACTTTGGTGATAGCATTAATAAAAATTGAGAAAAGTAGAGGAGAGAGGACAGCACCTTGCGGTACACCCGCAGTAAGGTTACGCCAGTCAGAGGACGCCTCATCAGAGCGAACCCGCTGCGAGCGACCCCGAAGATAAGAGTTAAACCAAGCGATTACGGAGGGCGATATATTTAATGAAGAAAGGATGCCCAAGAGAATGTCGAAGTCAACAGAATTGAAGGCACTACTGAAGTCCAGTAGAACCAATACCGTCAGGAGTTTATTCTCCATGGCCAGTCTTATATCATCGGATATTTTAACTAGTGCCGTGACTGTACTATGGCCAGAAAGAAAACCAGATTGTAATGGACTCAGTAGACCATTAGAGGAAAGGTAACAAGATAATTGAATACGCACCGTGTTCTCAAGCACTTTGGAAAGAATCGGAAGGATTGAAATAGGCCTAAACTGGGATAATAAGGATGGATTAGAGGTTTTGGGCAAAGGAATGACTAGTGCTTTCTTCCAGGCCAAAGGAAAAGAGCTATGCTCAAGCGAAAAATTTACTATGTGGGTAATGGCTGGAAGGAGTTCATTTAGAATAGGCAGTAACATTTGCAGCTGAATACCATCATTACCCATTGCTTTGGTCGATATTCTTACAATTTGCTTCCGTACATCGCTCTCCGTAACCGGGTTGAATATAAAAGAGGCACATTCAGGCAGGGGAAGACTGGAGAGATAACTTAGAGTAGATACTTTATCCACATCATCTATCACAGTTGGTGGCGTGGAGAAATGTATATTTAGCGTATTGAGGTCGCAATTCAGCGTGTTGTCCCTGGTAGTCTTACCGATACCAAGAGACCTTAGAAATTGCCATACCTGAGATGTGTTAGAATTATTAATGGAGTCGTGGATGTGGCGCTTTTTCGCATCTCTACACAGACGACCGCAGCGATTCCGAATAATTTTATAAGAAGACCAATTATCATCAGATGGATTTCGATTGTAACGTCTTTTGGCTTTGTCCCGTTGAGACATAACACGCTTAATATCGTCTGAGAGCCAAGGGGCGGGTAAATGCTTCACCCTAATCTTTTTCAGTGGGGCATGTTTATTATAAAGACACATAAGAATATTGTTAAGGCTGTCTACTTTAGTGTCAATATCCCCAGAATTGTATACAAGAGAAAAGTCAGCTCCTCTTACATCGGCCCTCAAAATGTCCAGGTCGATATTTTTGAAACTTCGAAGAAGGAAGAATTTAGGTTTAGGTTTAGGCGTGCGAATTTTATAGGAGAGATAAATGAGATCATGATAAGAGAAAGGAGCAGGAAGTTGACCATGAGTAACAACTTTGTCACGGTCCGAAACAATAATGAGGTCTAAAAGAGAAGGAGTACAGTGGGGGGTGCGATGTGTCGCATTTAATGGAAGAATGTGCATGTTTACCGAAGAAACCAGAGACTGGAGTCTCCGACTGCGTGCATCATCCTTTAATAGACACGTGTTGAAGTCACCCAAGATAATCGAGTGCTGGTATAAAGCGGATAGGTTTTCTAACTTAGACTCGAAAGAAGAGAAATAGTCAATTTTCAGGGAAGGACTGTAATAAACCCCCAGAAGACATTTAACGTGATAAAAGTCAACTTCGATAAAAACATGTTCAGTAAAACCAGAGTAGACATTAGGTGACTGATCTATCACTTTGAACGAAATATCCCTGCGCAGGTAGATCCCCACACCGCCGTACCCCCTGCCCACCCTATCATTTCGGATTAACGTATACCCTGGCAATGTATACTGTGTGGAAGGAAGTGTAGGTTTAAGAAAGGTTTCCGATATGAGTACAGCATGTATGATGTTGGAGTTTTTGTGCGGAGATCCCCATGGTTACCCCCATGCCAGCCTGCAGGGGTGTTTATAAGGGACTCGTACTGACAAAAATCACACGCCGTCTCAGGTGCAAGGTAATTAGGCGACTCCCTCGCTCCCCGCATACCCTGGGCCAAGTATCACTTTTAAGATGGCTCTCTTGGGAGTAACAACTATTATATGTTATTTCAAGATCAAACTTCACATACTGTCTTATCTGCGATGCATAGTCTTTGTGCCCGTCCTGGCCTATGTGTTATCTGCTGAAAATATCGGCTACCACAGCCCCAACATCTCACTAACTTTCCCATTTACATACGAGTACTAAATGATAGCGGTTCGATTTACGTCGCTTTTTTCGTCAAAAGATCCAAATGCTTATGTAATTGAGTCACTATGGAGACTGTTCTGGAATAGTGCATTGAAAAATATGAGTTTAAAATAAAAAACTAAATACTCTGATTTATTTAAGAAAACAATATTCTTCATTTCCAATAATCATCTATGTACTGCACGAAATGAATAAATCACTTTAAGGAGGTAGGACACGGCGGTATTTCCGCCCAATTGAGCAGTCCGACTGGGTAAGTACCTCCGCCCTACAGAATACCGCGGCTATAATAACTTGGTGTTGTGTTCCCAGCGGTGAGTAGGGTAGCCAGAGCTCACTGGAGAATTTGTGCTGTCAAACTCCTTAGTCTACAAGACTTATATTTGGCCGAATAGTAGTATTTGGCGGTATGCCAGACCAGCGACTTACTTTCTCTCCATATGAGCACGTAACAACACTGTGGTCTTGGCAACCGACTGTTCATGAAACGGTTCCGGTAGGATTTTTCTGTAAGATGCTTAAGTTCTTTTTTATTCTACGGTAGCCTAGTGGTATGGGTAATGGACTGCTGAGACGAGGTCTCGGGTTCGATCCCAGGTTTTACCATGGCACACAACATTGACTTTTGATGCTTTTCGAAGTTCACTCTCTACCTAACCGTGTCGTTAGAGAGTGGAACAGCCTACCTGAAAATGTTGTTTTGGCACCCAGTGTTAATAGTTTCAAAAACAGACTTGACAAAATCTCCGGATCATGAGACACACACGCATCAGCCTAATGGCTGCTAGTGTGTTCAACATAAATAATAATAATAATATGTGTGTATTTATCGCAGGTTTATAAGTGCCAGGTTAATGGCAATAGGCTCGCCACCTATTACATTGGGACCTAAACATAAACAGGCGATACGTGGATGCTAGCACCTCTGCCTACCCCTTCGGGGATATAGGCGTGAGTTTATGTATGTATATGTTTAATAATCTATGCAATACACGAAATTAATAAATGACCTACTGATTACAATATGTATTTAATCCCAATTTTTTGATTTTATCTACTGAAAAATCGTCACGAGTAGGGAGAAAGAAAAAATTGTCGCTTTAAGCGTTTGATATTTTGAACCAACAATAAGTAGGTAACTAAGTGGTACTAAAAAAATAATTAGATAAAATAGCTTGCCACGACTTCAAGTTTTTAACGCCTTTACTTTCATTAATCTCATAGTGTGTTTACCGCCTATACAATGGTTTATGGTCAGATGAATTGTTTGACATGATGCCCATAGCTACATTCTATCATCGCACCTCTCGCCATAGGCAGGGAATTCACCCTCACACATTGCGACCTGAGACGGTGCGCACTGTGCGGTATGAAAGAAACTTCATCCTACGCACACTCAAGCTGTGGAATGACCTCCCTGCTGCGGTTTTCCCAAGCGCCTACAATATGGGGTTCCTTAAGAAGGGCATCAGAAGGTTTCTTCATGGGCGGCAGCGCGAGTGTGACACCCCTGGTGTTGCATACGTCCATAGGCCACGGTAACCGCTTCCCATCAGGTGGGCCGTGTGGTTGTCTGCCAACTAAGTGGTATAAAAAAAAGAACCAAACTCCTTAGTCTACAAGACCTATATTTGGCCGAATAGTAGTGTTTGGCTGTCTGCCAGACCAGCGACTTACTTTCTCTCCATATGAGCACGTAACAACACTGTGCTTTTGGTTGGACTTTTTCTGTAAGATGCTCAAATTCTTTTTTATTTATATTTGCAATGCTTCAGCTATTTATTCTATCATAGTCGTATTTTTTTACATAGGACACGTACAATTAGACTTCGCCTGATGGTAAGCTGAAGGCATAGTCTCAGAAAATAGGGTCACCATTACTTACATATACCATGTTACAATGGTGGCACTCAGCTTGACGGCCTCATCATATACTTTATCACGCCCCGCGCACGGACCCAGGACTGTAGGCAGAAGGAAACACGTGAGCTGGTAATGAATTTCAGGCCTTAATGGTGCGACAAAGGATAGAGTCTTCGAACCGCTTGGTTCTTGATAGGATATTCTGCACCGAGTGCGGGTGACATCTAAGCCCTACACGTGTTGTCCTGTGTAGGAAAGGGGAGGGTGGGACTAATTGGATCTTTATCACTGTCTCTCTGAATGAAAAAAAATAACAAAAATAAAACGCGATATAATCTGTTGCAATCAATATCCATATCAATAGATATGGTAAATATGAAAGTAAGTCTGTCTGTCTGTTACGCTTTCACGTGTTAACCATCGTTCTTTAAACTTTTCCCCAACACAGTTGGGGTCGGTTTTTCCAGTCTAACTGTGATGTAGCTAAACTATGATATTTCTGTGAAGCGACTGGCAGTCGCTTCACAGAAAATACCTGATGACCTTCACAACCATTTGGTAATTTTTTTTATACCACTTAGGTGGCTGACAAGCACACGGCCCACCTGATGGGAAGTGATTACCGTGGCCTATGGACTCGTGCAACACCAGAGGCATCACACTCGCGCTGCCGACCCTGAAGAAACCTCCTAATGCCCCTTTTGAAGAACCCCATATTGTAGGCGCATGGGAAG
The DNA here is from genome assembly GCA_963662185.1 of Eilema griseolum. Taxonomy (NCBI): domain Eukaryota; kingdom Metazoa; phylum Arthropoda; class Insecta; order Lepidoptera; family Erebidae; genus Eilema; species Eilema griseolum. The sequence goes on along the minus strand of OY759243.1, from coordinate 1,330,611 downwards.
ACCGCAGCAGGGAGTTCATTCCAGAACTTGAGTGTGCGTGGGATATTGAAGTTCTATAGTAGTCTAGTCGAATTTTTGAGGACTCCTAACTTTCTTCGTATGGCAACCAGGCCTAACGGCTTAACGTGTAATTATATGTTTTGCACTGAGCGTGAATCAAACCTGTGCCTCGTGCGTAGAGGTCGCATTCACTACCGATACGCCACAGAGCGGGATAAACCACTGGAGCGATTTTAAATTCGGTACACAGTTGGAATAAAGCTTGGGAAACGACATAATGCTATCTTTCATTGCGAAAAAGAGGTTTAAATATGGGATGATCGCTTGTGTTATGAGAGTTCGACATTTTTGAAGATAACCTGATGAATTTTGGTTCACAGATAGATTAGAACTTAGGAGAGGTCATGTGTTTAATCGCGATCATCGACATCCACGGAGCCGTGGGGAACAGTTAGTAAGTTACATTTCAAGAAAATATTCTTTCAGAATTTCAGACTAATTATAGGTATATGATCCTAAGTAATAAAAGCTAGACTTTTATTACTTAGAATAATAAAATTACTCATCTTTTCTATTCAATTGTTCGATTGCGTAATATATAATTATAATTACATGTGTTATCCAACTGTGTATAAGTAGGTACAGTAGTTGATCACATCACCATGTTGTTATGCGATAATTATTATAAAATAGGAGTGATAATAAATTATATTCAATTCATGTGTTATTATGATCTCATAATTAGAACAGCCATTGTCTCATAAATAAATAACTTATATCCAGTTAATGATATCATGGCTATTTATATGAGTATAATGTATGGCGACTTGGCGACCAATCAAATGGAAGTAAACCGACTAGTGAGAATGTATTTAATTTTCACAGCTTTTTGGTTAATTTTTATTTTTACTTGAGAGGCTTTTGCACGACTTCCAGCTCTGGGACAAAAACCTGTGTTACAGTCACATCCATCAGACACACTGTGAGCACACGACAAAGGGAAAGGGGAGGGTTAAGATTCATGTTAAAGTTGATTAGTGTTCCGTCCTATTGAGTGTCCGACTGGGGAAGTACCTTCGCCCTATAGAATACTGCGGCCATAATAACCTTGTGTTGTGTTCCCAGCGGTGAGTAGGGTAGCCAGAGCTCACTAGAGAGTTTTTGTGCTGTCAGTGGGAAGACTAAAAGCTTGTCCTGCTTCGTCTTTTACACTGACGGCACAGAAACTCTCTGTGCTTACAGGGTTGTCAGCGCTCCCTTGGTTTTGCACTTACTATCGGGTGGGCCGTGTGCTTGTCTGCCACCTAAGTGGCATAAAAAAAAGACAGAATGTGCTGAGAACAGCCAAGAATGACAAAGACTCAAATTCAGTATCCTTCAATGGTAAACTATCTTAACATTGTTTGTTTTTGTTTTACTTTCAAAATTAAACGATTCAAAGGCCTTGTTAAATATTTACATAAAATATAGGTTGCGCTGGCGACAATCGTATCAATTAGCAATGTAAATGTAATCTTGCCGAGATGTCAGTCTGTATCGATAAAGCTGGTGTTAATGGACGATTTAATTGCGAACGCGACCATTTAGGTCCTTCAGCCTTAGGGCACAATAATGTGTTTTTAATTGACTTAGATTGTGTGGATTGGATTGTGTCTTTATGGGTATATTACATACTCATACATACTATGTATATACTGATGTCAGTATTATTTTTAAAGTATCGCGGTGTGAATTCATAATTATAGGTTTACGAAGAGGATTGCAGCTGTGGTAGTTCCTACATAGGCCAGACCAAGCGAACCATTGCAGAGAGAGTCCGAGAACACATCGCAGCTATGAATAACCGTCAGTTCAATAAATCGGCAGTAGCAGAACATCTTAAGTCGGGTACCAATCACTGGATTGAGCTTCATCAACCCAAAGTCCTCTCCACCGATGGAGGAAGGAAGATGGATTCAAACTATCCGGAACGTAGATTCCAGTGATTAATATACTAATACCAAAAACACAGTGCCGGCCGTTAAAGACTGACTTAGTGAGTGTGGTGTGTCGCCAGCCTAACCGTTCATAATGAAAATATTGGTGGGTAGGCGCACAAAAAATGTTCTCCGCATACCTCTCGAAGCTCGCAAGCTAGTCAAGTCGTGACCACGGGTGCTACAACGCATCCGAAACGTCGGCAGAAATAGTGGGTTCCATAATTTAATCGCGATAAGTCCCGAACCATTGTATAATTATGATGTTAGTATATTCCCAAAGGAGGTAGGACACGGCGGTATTTCCGCCCAAATGAGCAGTCCGACTGGGGAAGTACCTCCGCCCTACAGAATACCGCGGTTATAATAACTTCGTGTTGTGTTCCCAGCGGTGAGTAGGGTAACCAGAGCTCATTGGAGAATTTGTGATGTCAGTGGGATGACTAAAGGCTTGTCGTGCTTTGTCCTCTATACTGACAGCACAGAAACTCTGTGCTTACAGGGTCGGCAGCGCCTCTGGTGTTACACACGTCCATATGCCACGGTAACCACTTTCCATCAGGTGGGCCGTGCGCTTGTCTGCCACCTAAGTGGTATAAAAAAAAGACTAGGCAGGTGTAGTGCATTTCCGCATTTAGATTTATACTTTAATTTCGACGTGGAAATTAGTGGTCATTGCGTGAAATCGAAAATTGAGAGTCTGTAATGGTGACCACTATTATTTGGCTTGCACGTCAGCTGAAGGAGGCGCCGCTGACGCGAGCCCTTAAGACGCCTAACGCAGTCTCGCTTAATGTTGACCTATTTTATTGTTCTCTGAGTGAATTCACAGTACACACATTATCAGTTGTAGGTTATAGATAATAATAAGTTATTATGTTAGCCATATTAGTGTATCCTTAGATTGCATGCTCTATCGTGTTAGGGTGTATTCTGTAAAGATGGATGCACAGGAGATAATAAATAAATAACAAATCATCAGGTGGTGTGCAGTCAATTTGATGACCTAAATAATTAAAAAAAGTGAACTTGATAATAACTGATAATATTAGTTCGTTGGCACCTAAGTAACGTAGGTATATAGACGCGAATTTCAGCTGTCCAGTGTCCAGGTTGGGTCCGAGTAGCCCGACAGAGGTTATTACGCCTTCATACCACGAGAACTCATACCATTTTTAATCATACCATTTGCGTATTTCCAACTCATACCATTCTTAATTCATACCAATATACATTCTTAAGTCATACCGACGAAAAAGTACGGATAGTATGATCATGCATTCAAATAATTTTATTATCTAAATAAGTTTTATGGAATATCAAGAATTATCAGCTCGTATGTTGGTATTAAGTATTTATAAGTACATACATACATATAATCACGGTTTTTTTCTCCAGAAGGGTTAGGCAGAGGTGAATTAACACCAATCATTGAACTCGATCCCGCGTAATAGGGGGTGAGCCTATTGCCGTCTTCCGAGCACTATTGTTGACTCAAGCCATGCGTTTGAGGCTGAGTCTGGGCTGTACATATCCGTCTGATGTTAAACAGCCCTATCCCTTAGTCGCCTTGTACACACCGCATGGGTGGTTCAAATTCTACTCTGCCAGGAACCACGTGGCACTTATATTTATAAGTGTTGATATTTTAATTACCATATGCTATTTTACAAGAACCTTAAGTCTGTTTGTATATCACTTCTACAAATATTGTTTAAATCATGAGTATCATAACTAATTATCACAATATCATACAAGAAATACATACCTTCATTACCTGCATGGCTCCGAAGTTATTTTAATAACTTTATCTGTGAACCGTACTTTAGTTTTAAAACGTAAGGATTTGGTATGAATTAAGAGCAGGAAAATGTAAAAAATGGCATGAGAAAATGAATAAAAATGCAGTGGTATGAGTTTAGAATAAAAATAAATATAAATCAGTTTGAGTTAATAAATTTTTGAAATGGTATGAATTTTCATGGTATGAAGAAGGCAGGCCCGGCAGGGCAGAGTAATTTAGAGTATAAAAATTCTGTCACGCGGTTTGGTTCAATCTGGTTCCATTCTAGATGATGACTCTTTTCTGATTTATATTACCATATCCAAACGTTACGTATGGATATAACGCTTCAGTAAGAAGATACAAGTCATTTTGTTGAATCTGTCAGTTTGTTAATGCAAATCACGAGCAAACTGCGATTTTTGACAGGAACCTTCGTATTTTGACAGCTGGCGCCGCAGCACGTGACGTCAGCAAGATCGCGGGTTGATTTACAAGTTTGTTTTTAATTAGCGAGGGCCCGCGATTTCGTTTTCTAATCTGTGGAGTTTACACGTTCTTGGGTTTTCGAGAATGTTTGTGATATTTTTTCATCATTACGTGGCTTTTTCGAGTTTTATTATCTACTATGTAGTTGCTGGCCACGGTTCCGCCTCCATGGAGCGATTTATCGTTGGAAATTGTTCTTTGCCGAAATATTCTTTATTCTTTTTCAGAGGATACCTTATCTTTAAATGTGTTGAATTTAAAAAAAATCAGAAAAGCTAGCTGTCTACACGTGATTTATATACATATATAGATTTATTTTCACGTTTTATAATATTACCTAGTAGAGATGCTATGTCATATTTTTTCTCTTGATTGTATACTTATTTGTTGTTGTTTCTCTTTAGATACTTATGGCATTTATTTTTCTAATTGCAAACTTATAAATATTTGTATTTTAAACATTATCAATGGGAACATTATCAAGTAGCTAAAGCAACCACAGTAGGTACCTCACTAAATACTTATACATCATCAAAATGTATTGACTCCCAAACTCCTAAATAAGTACAAATTCTGAAGAAATATAGTTTAGCATAATAGCTGTCTTAATACGATAACAATCTCCCCATAATCGAGACTCATTCCACTTTAAAAGCATATCAGCATGACAATAGAAGTTATAATTCTCAACATACAAAGCAGATTATCTTCCCCACACATTATATTGGATGTGTTGTTAACAAAAGAATGTCAAAACCACTGAATGACAATAGAAACGAAGCGTCTACAGCCGTCGGGGGACATCGAAATGGTCACACATCAAAACATTTGACACTTTTGGCCTTACCTGGGTAAACAAACACGATTGTAGAAGAAACTGTTTAGAAAAGTTTTTGTATTAATTGTTTTAACTTATGATATTTAGTGCTCATCATGTAACGTCCAGAGACGATGTGTCAAACTTTGAGATATATTAATTGTGGTCGAGGATATACTCGTAGATAAATTGTTGAGTGAGGCACTAACAAGTCCACGTATGTCTACATCAGTCTAGATAGTTCACAGATATATCCAGCAGAAATGAATGGAATGGGTGGATCAAATCTGAACCTTGTCACTTACTAAAGATATATGTAGCACAGCTGCATTTAAACTTTAGTGACAAGGCTGACCTCTCCTCCCAACATGCCTGTATGTTATGCCTAGTTTGGGAACCAGTATCAGGCTTGTTTGTAACTCCTACTACAGCATAGATTAAGACATGTTTGTAATTATTTTCCGAGTTCGTCGCCTGAGTAGCTGCAGGTCCACTAGTGGTGTTTTTTGGCGTGTTGTAATGAATTTGCAACATACCGGAGAGACGTCATTGACACTGCTGCTGTTATTGTTATGTTTTTTTTGTTATTTATTATTATTTAGGGTTTTCTTATATATACACATACATGTGTGATCCGTAATGAAAATGAATTTTCTTTCTTGTTTCTCTTCTTCTTTCTATCAATAAAAACATATTAAATTCTATTCATTTCTTCCATTCTCCTTGACGTTGACGTTGCAGACAAGCACACGGCCCACCTGATGGAAAGTGGTGACCAATGAACGTGTGCAACACCAGGGGAGTCAAAACCGTGTTGCCGACCCTGTAAGAACAGATAGTTTCGGTGACGTCATTGCAGAAGGCAAAATCAGGACAAGCCTAAACTACTGACAGCATAAAAACTCTTCAGTAAGATCTGGCTATAGCCGTGGTATTCTATGTAGGCTGTTCCCCGGACAGCTCAATTAGGACGGAAAAAAGACGAACTAGAGCCAATTATGATTTACGGTCCCACGTAATAGGGGGCAAACCTATTACTGTCAAGCGGGCACTTTGTCACAGGCTAGATGGTCACCTACATCACTATCCCTTAGTCACCTTTTATGACACACACAGGAAGAGACGGAGTGTATCTATTTCTACTCCGCCGACAACCAATACAGCCTAGTGACGAAGTGACCCCATTATCGTGCACTTACGAAAATCCCTTTTAATCTGACGTATCCTTAGAATAATCTCTTCATCCTCACGAAATGATCAACTGGTATCTTATCGCTCCTTGGAGTCCGTCAATTTTTTGTTGCCGCAGATTATCAAGGGTCCAGTCCGTAATATTTGACTTGTGGCTGTTCGTTGACCTTTTTTGACGGCATACTTCCGGATTCAATAGTTTTTGCGATTAAGTTGTCACAGATAGGAGATCCTACTATGTTTATTTAGGTAAAAGAGAGTATTTAACTTTACTAAAATATTTAGTAATCGTGAGTATTCTTGAATATTAAGTTTTTTTTTAAAAAAATCATAAAAATATAAACAAGTAACCGGAATAACTATTATTACCTCTAACCCATTTAGCTAAGCTAAACTACTTGTCTGAGGAGTAGGTTCATTTCGGTAGTGTAATAGTCAGGACTCCTTAACCACTAAGCTCCATATCGTATAATTACTACATATTATTAAACGCAAAAGTTTGGACTGAGGGAGGAATGATTGTTATTCAACCGTGCTAGAACAGCTGAACAGATCAGGATGGATAGGTTATAGCCTGGAAGCTCATAGTAAGCTCTTTACAGCAGGTATAGGGTTCTGTGGATTTCAGGAACGAGATTAACATTTCATGCGGGAAGAGCCGCGGGCAACAGTTTTCTACACCGAGAATGATTACATTTTTGCGGTTAGGTCCACAAGTATAGGTCCTTTTTCTTATTTCTGTACAATATAGAACCTAAAATATGATATCGTAAAGAACTACTTATCACAAAAATATTTTCTAGATATTTCGAAAATATTTCCGCCACAAAGAACAATATCTATGAGCAATAAATTACCCACAAAAAGGGGAAAATAGGAAAGAATGCAGTAGATATGCTCCGTTATGACGCGTATGTGACAGTGATTCGTACAGTCTCGTGGGTGATTCGTATGAAAATACGTTGGTAAGCGGCTTCATTGAAACATTTTCCCCGCAAGACGTAGTGTTACCATGGGTTTATTACCTTTCTAGACCTGATTTATTGTAAGGACGTATCCTCCAAAATCACCTTTATAATGAATTGTTGAAGTGAAACACACTTTGCAAGAGAGTTCAAAAAAAATTTTCTAACATTACATTAAAAATAGCTTGCTGCCGATCTTGTATTGTATATTCTTTGCGGCAGATCTTGCTAGCGCGATTTACAACAAAGTATAATGAGCGCCATCTAGTGATACAGCTATTAATTAACGTTCAAACATTTATACAAGGACACGTCAAGCTACAAAAATCGTTCACGCAATTTTTTAATATTAAAATAAATAATTAAACAGTATTAGCATTATCCAGTTCGACACACTATCCGTCAAAGTGTTATTGGGAGTTTTCTGTAGCAGCATGGAAATATAAGCTTGCTCTACACATTATATTGACATGCACAATGCGCCATAGTGTTCTTCATAAGATCTGTTTCTAGTCAATTGGAATATACCGGTTAGTATATAAAAATATTATAAGGTCCAGCTCCAACCCCAGTCGTCCCCCTGTCAGAGATTTTCCTCTGGGCATGACTTTCCGTGGACCAGGTGGGAGTCCAAATATAAATAGACTTCAAAGGTCAGCTGAAGTAGAAAGAATCGGTTTTGATGGGTTTGAGAGTGCTGAATTGCCCCACAAGCTATGGCGTACCACTAACAAAGTAATAAGCTTTATGTCCTAAATTTTCAATATTGTTCATGGTACGCGTAGTGATAGGGGTATATATCATCTCCTATGGTTATATCTTCCCAGTACTTCCGTGGTATGTGTGCGGAGGGAGTGGTGTCACATGAATTCGGCGACGATTTCAGAGTTAAAATGAGCATCGTAAGATTGTAATTCAGGGTGTAATGTGTTTGCGGTTGAAGGATAATAAAATAGTGAAGTTATTGTAAGTTAAGTTTCTTTATTTGTGTTTAAAGCGTGATGATGAAAAGGTAGGCTTTCATAGTATCAGCAGAGATGAGAGTTGATAATAAGATTAGGAAAGATGACTGTATGAGCAGAATGAGTCCCAACTAACAATGGGTAGATTGTATAAAAGAGAAAGAAAGAAAGAAAGAAATATATTTTATTCAAGCCCCACACAGCGGGCACCCCACCAAATATAAGCAGGTAGGCAATATAACAATTAGCAGGTACATCAAATCACGGTAGCCTAGTGGTATGGGTAATGGACTGCTGAGACGAGGTCTCGGGTTCGATCCTAGGTTTTACTATGGTACACACCAATGACTTTTCGATGCTTTTCGAAGTTATGTGTGTATTTATTGCAGGTTTATAAGTGCCCGGTTAATGGCAATAGGCTCGCCACCTATTACATTGGGACCTAAACATAAACTGGCGAAATGTGGGTGCTAGCACCTCTGCCTACCCCTTCGAGGATATATAGATATAGGCGAGTTTATGTTTATGTTTATGTTTATATCAAATCAAAACAGTAGGCATATTAAAATTAAGCTACGGGTGCAACACTCCACAAATAGGGCCCCATCTCAGCATTGAATGCTGCGCACACCCTTCGTTGGGCATAGCATGCCGGTTGCACCTAACATTTTCATATCAGAGCTCAGGATTCCCATATTCTCTCTCATTTTGGCTTATTATATAACTTTCGGATACGATTCGGATACTTTCGAACGATTTACAATCTGACTTCCAATCCTGACAGGAGACAAGTACACGGTCCACCTGATGGGAAGTGGTTACCGTGGCCTATGGACGTATGCAACACCAGGGGTGTTACACTCGCGCTGCCGACCACGAAGAAACCTTCTGATGCCCCTCTTTATTTACAGATGAGTTTGGTTTATACGGTGATGATCTTGAAGAGGGCCAATTATAATTCTCTGTGCTTTCGTGTTAATATTTTCAAAATGATTTATTGATATTTAAAAGGATTTTGCGTCATGAAGATTTTCAACCGGAATAACGTTTCTTGTATTTTTTGTCTTTGAATTGAACACATTCTTTCATTGTATCTTATTTATAGCTAAAAAGTACTGAAGCCCTGAATACCTTGTGGAATAATATAGTCTTAGTAATCTGATATCTGTTTGTGTACCTATTGTGTGCAATAAAAATGAGAATAAAATAATAGTTTATAAAGTAATAGTAGTTTTTCTCACAGTTTTCCTGAGAGCAGAGGTTATCATCATCTTACACTGTGTTGTCTTCGTATTCAGGACATATTCCTATTCCCATGACAGGATTCTTCTACCTGTTCCATGAACGTAATAAGGTGGGGTGATAGATTGACAGTAATTAAGATTCAGTGTCGTACCTATATGCAGTGCCGTGTCGCCTCGCATGTTACCGTGAACTGGCTGCGCAGGAGACCGCTTTTGCGCTAGGGTTGTCGCGAATTAGTTTTCTCACTACTTATTACTTAATGTAGGATTTTTTTGCTATTCTATGACGCTTTGTCATACTTTACAGCTAAATATTAGTCGTCAAGCACATTGTTAGATAAAATGAAACTTTTTTAATTCTTAAAACAAGCAATCTATTTATTTATATACTACTAAACAAATTCTACAGCTGAAGAATTCTTTGTTTGTTTGGTGCATCACAGGCAATAACCTTAGGCAGTAAATAAATAAATTCTAAATCAGGCAATAAATAAATTAATTCACTCAAGAGTGTCCTCTATTCCACACCCAAGCCCAACTATGTAACTAACTAATTGAAAATTATAGGTTATATTTATATTATCTCGCTACTATTCAAGGGAGTGAATCGGAGATTACCGCTCCGCTATTAAAAAAAATGTTGACAAATCTGGCAGAATCTAGAGTAAAAGATGCATTTGAATTTGTATAAAAGTATAGGAACTAAAAGATGCTAAAACTGTCGTTTCTGTAATTAAAACATTGCTAGTTTGAAGACTATTAACGAGTACTAGTAACAACTTCAAATACAGCTATAACCATTCAGTGTAAGAGAATTAGTCAAGTAAGATACGTGTTCGTATTTTTATTTTTTATACCACTTAGGTGGCAGACAAGCACACAACCAACCTGATGGGAAGTGGTTACCGTGGCCCCTGGACGTGTGTAACACCAGGGGCGTCACACTCGCGCTGCCGACCCTGAAGAAACCACCTAATGCTTGTTGCCTAACGCCTAATGCTGTAGGCGCATGAGAAAACCGCCTTCTCAACAATTGCATTCGATTCACCTTTAACCTTAGGAAATATGATCACGTCTCAGCTCATCTTTCGGAGTTAGGATGGTTGCTGATACGTCAGCGACGCAGCTTGAGGGCGGTAATGATGATACATAAAATTTTAGCCACTCCTAATGTCCCCTCTTATTTATCATCTCATATTCAGCTACTTGGTTCTCATCACAACAGAAATCTGCGTTCAGCTGACAACCGTCTTCTCCACTGTCCTACTCATAGTTCCAGCCTAATTCATTCTTTTTTCCTCGTGCAAGCAATTCTCCTCTGGAATGCGCTTCCTCTTCTCGAAATCCGGATGACCACTAACCGTGCAACGCACCGCAACAAGTACAAAGTACGTCAGCTCTACTACAGTAGCCCCTAGTCATAGTAATGTGTAAAACCTTAATGTTAGAAATACTTTGTCATTATGTATAATTATGTAAGTATAGGTACGTTTATATTATATAAGTATATATTATACGAATATATATAAGTACCTAATATATTTAAAAGTATGTGTATGAATTTCTTATGTATTATAGTGTGTATGTATAATGTATGTATTATTATTGTGAACATAGTGCACTGCACCTACCTCAATGTATCTCTGCATCACCCTAAGGTTGACTGTTAGATAATGCTTTTGGCACTAAGTCCGCCTTTGTACAAAATTACTGTGCATAAAGTTGAATAAATAAATAAATAAAACCGCAGCAGGGAGTTCAATCCACAGCTTGAGTGTGCTATTTCTTGAAACCGACTAATAAAATCAAATAAAATCTTTTTCAATAAAAATGTTAGGTTGAAGTGAGAGCCCTAACGTGGCGGTCGGATGCTGAGTTCCCGAGAAAAGCCAGTGTCATGTTGTATGTGTCACATAGACTGGGAGACTCCATTTGATACTGCCGGTATATTATAGCGCAGATCTTTTCGTGTGTGCATCCAACTCATAATTGTTACTGAGAAATTGTTTGTCGGAATGGAAAGTGCCAGATTATAATCTTCATTTAAAAAACTACAGCGTTTTAATTAATATAGCCTAAGTTCCTGAAAGGGTTGGATTCCTGGAAATTTGGAGCTGAACTAAGATCTTTACAGAATAAAGCCTACCTACGTGGTTTTTGGCATAGTAGAATTTGGGCCACCCCATCTCTTCTCATGCGGAGTCGTACAAGGTGACTAAGGGATAGGACTGTTTAACATCAGACAGATATATACAGCCCAGACTCAGCCTCAGATGCATGGCTCGAGTCAACAATAGTGTCCGGAATACCACCGAATACAATTCTTGGTGATATGTGGCTGATAATTCACCTCTGCCCAACCCTCCGGGGATAAAGGCATGATTATATGTATGTATGTATGTGTAAAACCGGTACACCTGCTGTTATTGCAATGCATTTTTCAAATTTTTTGCAAAAAATGACATAACTAGAGGAATGCTTTCCCATCACCCTTTGAATTTATTAATCCTCGAGAGCTGTTTCAGTTGCTTATAGTTATGAACTGGTAAACTTTCTTTTCTTATACCACTTAAGTGGCAGACAATACACGGCCCACCTGATGGGAAGTAGTTTTTCCTTACCCTATGAACGTATACAACACCAGAGGCGTTACACTCGTGAAGACACCTTCTAATGCCCTTCTTGAAGTATCCCATATTGTAGTAGCTTGGGGAAAAACAGCAGGGAGGTCATTGCACAACTGCACAAAAAGAAAACTGGTGTCTTATACATTAGTAGAATTGTAAAATCTTGTTTTAAGTACTTATTACTTAAATGATTACATACATCTCATTCTTGATTCTAACATTAAACAAGTTCTATCGCACAAACCACCACAAACGGTCTGTTGAATCGTAAAACATTTTATGTACAGCGAGTGAGTGAAATGAGTTTAAGTATAATATAAATGAATAATTTAGCGCCGTGTAATGAGGGTAGCTGCAAAAAATAATGATGGCGGCCGATAGCAGACTCGTTATCATAATTGCACCTACTGTTTTTGTTGCAAACCCTTAGCTGACTGTGGTGTAAATAGAGAATTTATGTAAATAAGATTTGTCCTGTCGTTTTTCGCCAGGTGGTTAAGCTTAAATTGTTTTAGATGCAAGACCATGCACGGCTAGCACAACTTTGGTTATCCTTCCTTTTCACTTGATTTCCTTACTCCTTAGTTTTTCTTTTTGATGCCTCCACACTATTATTTCTGACTCACTGACTTCTCTGGTGACATATAATAGAAACGTCTGGGTCAGCACTAATAAGTATTTTACTAACTATTCTAACGAAATCTTTCTGACTAATTTTACTAACTTAGCTCAGTATCATAGGGACTTTTATTATACTTAGGATACAAAAGGATGAGATTTAGAACTCTAATTCGTTACTTATTATTTTTTTAAGTCACTTAAGTGGTAGACAACCTCACGGATCGCCTGATCGAAAGTTTTTACCGTGGCTTATGGACGTGTGCAACACCAGGGGCATCCTATTCGCGCTGTCGACCCAGTAGAAACCTTCTTATACCCTTCTTGAAGCACCCCAAATTGCAGTCGCTAGTAAAATCACAGATTCTAGTTTCGTTTTTAGATCACCAGCGTTACCAGCGTTCGCAGAACACTGTAACTTGCCTCAGTCGCACTAACGCTGCACCACTGAGGCAGTATCTATATTTGACATTAAAAAGAAACAAAACAACGCAAGCTAGTTAACATTATCTTAATTTCCAACTCAAGATTAATGTCATAAAGTAGGAGTTTATACTAAGAAAACATTATACCATCCGCCGTGATATCAGCTCACATAGTACGATAAGGTTTCGCAGAAATCTGTGAGCGGAGAGCACTGGGTCACTGGCGATAACCTCTAGCCTCCATTACAAATAAGTACAACTAACAAGTAACTGATATAAAACAAGGACATTTGTATGAGAAGCTGATAGCAGGTTTATTAATGGACTGATGGAAAATAAAATCCAGTCAATGATAGGCGTCTTCTGCGAGTTACTGCTAGACATTAAATCGAATCAAGATTATGCAGTCTGACCTGGAAATCGATTAATTTGTATGTATGTAATTCACTATGATATAAAAATTCGATTCAAGTAAATAGCGTGCATCCTGTATAGCAGGTATTGTTCACACCTGAGTGAGTTGTAAAGGATTTTCAGGTTTTACCCATCTTCAACACCAAATAGTTATTCAAAAGTTTATTCGTCCTCAAAGTTTTTCATTAAATAAACCTTCTATAAATATATATATCTGTATGTTAATTAAACGTATCAAAATCTATCTTCTAAGTGGTTGAAAACAAGTTAAACAACAGAGAACGGGCAGACGTGTAAAGATACTTTAGTTTATACCTACTTAAGTCTATGGTGACCATAGACATAAAATGTTAGCGTCCTTTTTAAAAAGTATTTTTTTTTCATCACGATAATGACAAAACACAGCATATGCTTACAAAGTCATTATAACTTTTACACTTAGCTTGAGATGTGTTACCTTATGCTTGGGTACACTTCGTATTCGCCGAACATAGCCCCTATAAGTTTTCGCTTGTTTTGGCCTTTATAAAGCATTTTTTTCTTCTAGGACACGGCAACTTGACTCCACCTCGCCCGATGGTAAGCTAAAGGCAAAGTCTCAGGAAAGAGGGTCACCATTACAGACACTAAGTAATGTTCCAACGGTGGCATTCAGCTTGGGGGCCTCATCATATGCTTTTTCACGCCCCGGTTAAAGGACCCGGGGCTGTAGGAAGCAGGAAACACACGAGTTTGCTAGTGAAGAGATTTGAAATGATGAAAGTATTTTTTGAGAAAAGTTCTGAAATAGTGAAAAAATCTATTATTTTCATAGATCGAGAAAAGATGCTAATGCAGCTATTCTTACCTCTGTAACTACCTATAAGCCATAAGTGTGAGTATGTATATAAAAGAGGACAGTCATTTTCATATTTCTGTGAAGCATCTTTCACTATTATTAGAAAATGATTCTAAATAATTTTTTTTAAATATCCGCTGGTCCTGTCATCGTGGCATTACCGGCGCGATGCGGGCGAGCCTGTTGACACGTTTAGGTGCGCGAGCGCATCACAATTTGTAGCCGCGTGTTATGGCGCGAACGACGACAGATTTACTGTGGGATGAACGATTGTTTCTACGTATGGTGATCACATGGGCCTACTGTATAATGTTAGGGAGTTATGTTCCACAAAAAGTAATAGAAAGAGTACCATTTGACAGATGACAATAGTTGGATCTTTTTTGAATCGGTGGTATTGCTTTCAATACTTCTTTGGAGATGTCATGGCATTTTTCTATGTATGATCTGTGAGAATTTCATGGATTTATCTTCATCTGCCGCGAGGTTTCCGACAGAGTAGAATTAGGGCCACCCCATCTCTTTCCATGCGGTGTCGTACAAGGCGACTAAGGGATAGGGCTGTTTAATATTAGACAGATATATACAGCCCAGACTCAGCCTCAGATGCATGGCTCGAGTCAACAATAGTGCCCGGAATACGGCAATAGGCTCATCCCTTATTACGTGGGAATTCTACTTACACTATTGTATCCTATACCAGGGCCTCATTCGTCCATCAGGTATGTGGCTTCGAATATTTTAGTGGCACCCCATACATCCAATCTTCTGTTATGTTTGGCCCAGATTTCAGCCCATCTGATGTAAGTATTTTAAGAAAGTTACTGAACAAAAATGTTATTATGACGTAAAGTACTTCCTCCAAGATAAATTGTAATTTATTAATTCAAATTCAATACATTATTTAAATTCTTTGACATGAGCATGTGACATAACATACTAATTGATATTATTATTTTAATAGACCTAGTTGACATTTACCATAATTATAACAATCTCCTTATTTCCTTTTGACATCATTTAATTTCTGATATTAACTCAATAACTAATTAATGCAATTAAAATATTATGAAAGCTCTCTAATTCAAATGTTGCATGTACAGACAATACCAAATATTTGCACACCTTGAAGAGGTTGTAATACAGCGGGACCTATACGTTGATTGAAAATGTATCTTTTACTAACTTTCTGTAACCTATGTTATGCAAATAAATTATTTGATTAGATTTGATTTAATGTCAAGACAATTTCGAATTCAATTCTCAAATTCTTAGTTTGACGACCTCAGTCAGATACTTGTCAGATAGGTAATTTTTGAAGCGGCATAAAAAACTCAGAATTTTAGAAAGAATTTAACTCTTGTATGTGTAAAACATTCCAGTTCTTTATCGTGCGACAAAGATTTAGTTTCTATAATATTATTATGATTGAATAATTTGAAAGTTGAATACCTAATTTGCATGTTTATCAAGTTTACATGTGAAAGAATAATCTTGTCGGCTAATCATGGATGTCCGTTACTAGTTTACAAGTGACTTTTTATCGCACTATAGTGTCACTTTTTATCGCAATCGGTCTTAAACAAACTTGAACTTGGAGCTTCAAGAACAATTTTGCTTAACCGACGCGCAAAAACAACAAACCGTTTGATGTATTCTCGATTGTGTGACCTCTTGTGACCTCAGAAAAAACCGAGACTAATACATGTATATTTTCCTTGGTATATATAAACATTATTACGTATTGATTTATTATGAATAGTTTTTATTGCGCCACACTTAACATATTAGCTGGGAGTGTTGGTTTTGTCCGTGACCGTTTATAAAAACCTATAATTTTATCTGTTTTATTTAGAATTGCTTATACATTTTAGTTGATATGTGTTTATATATTTTATTATAACTATTCGATGGCCGTTGTAGCAGACGAGTCTTAGAGAGATGCTGCGTATTGATAAACGGAAGATGGGACATCCTCAACCGGCGACCAGAAAAAAGTGGTTTAGATAGATTGAATGCAAGGCATAGAAGTAAGATAGAGGACCGGGTGCTATAGGCGCAGTGATTAACTACATGCGTACCTATAGTCAATGGTCTCGCTATCGTTTACTTTTATCGTTTTACTTTTCTTTTTCTTACGTGCGCAAAATCCCCACGGATACCTCCCCACCGGAGCCGGTGGAAGAGGTTATGTCGGACTCGAACCGACTAAAACGCACGCCGCCTGTGGGTCGTTTTGGTTGTCGAAGGTGATATTGACAGGCATATCCCTCGCACCCCGGCCGACCCAGGGCCATCTCTCACGATCTGGCCCTCTCCTCGGGTCCCAACTGGTCCCCGGAAAAGGGTAGACGCGTCAGGCGCGCCGCCGCCGCGGCCTGCTTCTGCGAGGGTGACAGGCGGCTCCACCAGTCACCCCCACTATCGGGGGTACCGACTGAAAACCGTGATACGTGGTAAAGAAATAGTAGGAAGGCAGATGCTTCGAAGACAATTGGAAAACATGTCGGTTTGATGATTATATTGTACTCGTTCACTCATAAGTATATCATACAATACCGTGCTAAAGAGGGGTGCTAGGTAGTTCATCAGTTTTTTTATACCACTTAGGTGGCAGACAAGCACATGGGCCACCTGACGAAAAGTGGTTACCGTGACCTACGGACGTGTGCAAAACCAAGAGAGTCACACTCGCGCTACCAACCCTGCAAGCATTGAGAGTTGAGCTCTGGCTACCCTACTCACCGCCGGAAACACAACATGAGGTTATTATAGCCGCAGTATTCTGTAGGGCGGAGTACTTCCCCAGTCGGACTGACTGACTGAGGCATCTCGTCTCATCTTCCGTTTGGTGATTCACGGTCTCTAGAATTGTTAAATATCAACCATACTGTTACTTAATTCCAAACAAAAACTAGAATTAAAGTAAACGTTTGATTAACTCAGCAGTCACATTAATAAAATTATGAACATGTCATCGACCATTTCACATCCTTAGTGCGGACAACATTCAAGGCATTAATTCCGTAGCGATTATGAGTCGATATCATAAATAACTGTTATATCGAACGATGATTTATTACTCGATAAATAATATCCAATTAGCGACGTTAGAGCTGGTGTAAGCAGCAGGCTTGTGACGAAATGTGGGCTGGGAAAATGAGGCTGACTAGGCTAGCTTGCGTACCTACAGAAATTTTACTTTCAATCTCCCTTCGCAGCGTAATGTTACAATGGTGGTACTCAGCTTGGCGGCCTCAATAGATGTTATTTCATGCCCTGCTTAAAGGACCCGAGACTGTAGCAAGAAGGAAATACGTGAGCTGGTAATGAATCGAGGTCTTGGTGGTGCGGCAAAGAAAAGAGTCTACGAACCGCTTGGTTCTTGCTAGTATATTCTGCACAGTGTGAGGGTGACATCTAAGCCCTGCACGTGTTGTCCTGTGTAAGAAAGGAGAGAGAGAGTGAGAGAACCTGTCTGTGTATGCCATCTTAGTGCTTAAACCAGCCGTCCAGACATTGTCGAACGTTTATGCAAATAATTATTATCTACTATTTATATGTCCATCATTTTGGTAGCTTTTCAGATCGGCAACGAGGAGAAAATATTTATTAGTCATCTCAAGTCTTAAAGGCTCGTAATCTAGATTGGTACTCAGTTTTGAATCTAGATTTATCTGAGGACAGGTTGTTTAGACAATCTGTAAATTCTTCTCAGATGAGAAAAAACGAAAAGCTAATCTTGCCTTGTCTTCTAAATTGCCGGCACAGAAACTCTCTATTCTTACAGAGCAGGCAGCGCGAGTGTGCCTCCCCTGGTTTTGCACACGTCTATAGGCCACGGTAACCACATTCCATCAGGTGGGCCGTATGCTTGTCTGCCACCTAAGTGGTATAAAAAAAGTAAATATTTAAATTCTGAACGTTTAGACTGCTCTAGAATGATGTTGTGCAACTGTGATGATAATAATCTACGCAGAAATGCTGTCGAGCAACTTTAGCTTATCCGAAACTCCAGTGGATGTCAAAATAATATTGATATTAAACTATAGTGTTGTTTATTATAAATGAGATAAGAAAAAACTTTTATTGGCAATTAGTCCATATTTATTAATACATAATTATGAGTAATGAGCTCCAGCCATTAATAATAACTGTTGTTGATAAGCATATAACGATAGCAACTAAATAACATTATAATATGGGTAAGTTTCAACTATATTTATTTATGAGCTACTAGGACTGTTTGGTTTATTTTTTTAATATCAATATGCATTACGAATTAGACCGTTAACCTGTGAATCACTACTAAGAAACAGCTATCGCCATCTAGCGATAAGCAGCAGAAGTTATCAATCCTGAAAGCCACTAATGAAGTTAACATACTGCAGAATGCTATGTTAGGTAAACACAGTTACAGCATGAAAGGTAAGGTTCGAAAGAAACGATGCATAACTTTCGCTGCAACGAGCATTTTGTATAGTTTGTGAGAGTTAAAGGATTATCTTTTTTATTTTATTTGTTACAACATTCTATACAACGCTATTTAGACCCATGGTAAGCATCCGCATCTAGAATGCGGAAGAACAAACTTAGTTGTTTTTTTTCATAAATACATACATATTATACATAGAAACACTCAGAACATTGCAAATATACATATTCATGCATACAAATATTTGCATTGAGCGGGAACCGAATTTGTACCTTCTGCGTAGCAGTCGAACTTTCTACGCCACAGAGCCCGTCATTTGTGTGATTCCTAGGCGACGGTAGCTTGCCAGATAAACGATTATAGCTTGATCATTACTAGTAAAGATGACTCTCAGAGGCTCCTTCCTAAAGCAGTCTTAAGAACTCCTAGTAAGAAGACAAAAACAGGTGCTCGGCAAGTTCTGTGAAAGGTTTAAAACTACGTGTTCATCTTAACTTAACTTCTTACTAGTCGAGGCACTTCTTTTAGATAGTTTTGTCAACAAATGGAAGTTGTGAGGGTGGTGGGGTCTCAGCTCGTTATGTGACATAATATCTTCTAGTTTGACTTCGCAAGTCATATACGAGCTAGTCACAATTCATTCAAATAGAGTCGCGGACATGTAGGTATGTTTTATCAAGGAGTGATGTAGGTCTTTGATATTTTTCTACATCTTATTTGCTATTTAATCTGGAGGGTACTATCGATCCTGGATTAGGATTACCTAATGAGTTGATTGGTGTGATTAGTCTTAATATATCTAGATACCTAAGCAAATGTTGGTGATGCATTACTTTTGCAGAGGCAAGTCTTTCGTTCTTCTAGTCTCCTAGTTTAGTCTGAATGTAGAAGCTTCTTCTGTTATCCTGACACAAAATAGTCAATAACACTTATCGCGATCCAAACATCAAACTTGAGCCATAGCATTAATATGCAAATATAAGTCTGAACTTGTTCTACGGGAATGACAAAGCTGTTTATACTATCTAAATAAACTTAATACCCAAATTATGTTCCAAATTAAATATCTTATCACATATGTCGTTCACAGTAATTGGCTGCAAGTTGCTAATAAAAAAATATTAACAAAAAATGTCGTCCTCTAACTACTTCATAACTTAAAACATAACACAAACAACTTTAAATATTTTGACAGGCCGACGGTTTATTCGCAATTGATGTTAAAATTCAATATGGCGGAGGTGATTCATAACCAATCAAGCGTAAACACTTGATAAAGATTTTAATAAACTTTATTCTGTAGAAAATAAAGTTGATTTTTGAATACGATTTGTTTTTTCTAATCGCAAATTAAAGTTTGTAGTGATATGTGCGTCTGCGAGGCAATAAATCAGGTGGTAGCCCTAAGGCCTGTTAGGGAGTGTACTCGCTTGTAATTTGTGAAGCAAATGGCGGCAATAACAATTTGTTGGTAATGAAATAATTATTGCTAACAAATGTGCGAAAGATGTTAATGTTCGAAAACGCATATATTTTTATGCTCAGATTAACAGTTCATATTTTAAATAGGTAGTGAACTAAAAATATATATCGTGTGCTGACACCCTAACAGGAGCCTCCGGTATAGGTAAAGATGACCCTGTTAACAGCCAGCGGTTATCTTTACCTACAAACGCTTACAACACTAGACGTCATTTATCCATAGAGCTTTGGCAATCGCTTTTAACAACAGGAGTATAAGACTGAATCAGTGCTTAGCAGTTCTTGCTTTACCCATCACGCTCCGGCTGACTATACCGTGTAAGCACCTCTTACTAGACATCCATTTAAATAATCGCATGATGGTGCATTTCCTGTGGTTCGGACAGATGCTTCAATGCTGAACAACATAGCTGATGAACAATGGTAATGCTATAAAAACCCCAGTGCTGGTCCGGCCTAAACATCGATCATACATTAACAAGCTAAAGAACAAAGTAATTACGCTTCAGCGATGTACAAATACCATCTGGCGAATGGCCGCTGTTGTTTCCATTTAGAGATATTTTAATCGCAATCGCAGAATCGTTAACCTTGCTATTCTGCTCGTGCGATCAGAGTACATGGCTTTATGCACATCCCTAACACACATGTCTCCTCATTGTTTATCAAGACTAGGGCTGTCGAAGAACGAAGAACTGTTTAGTGGTTGATTAGCTTAATGTGAACTAATCCTAATCATTTTACTTAAAATAAAAACGGAGTATCTCTCTGGATGTGTTTGAACAATCCACCGTATGTACGTGAAGAATCTAGACTATTTTCTTTTGTATGTACTAAATAGCTTTAATACTTTAATGGTTAAGGATTCGACCTTATCATTGAATCGAATCGAATCGTTGGAATTTGAACCCCGGCCATTAAATCACTGAAGTAAGTCCACCCTAACACAAACAATTTAGCTTAACTTGAGAGGTTATTAGTATGTATTAGAGTTATCCAGTTTTGAGTATACAATTATAGCACCGGCGAAATTACCTAAACTATCGAAAAATCCAGCTTGCCTCATCTTACCATAAGTTTCATACAAGTCTGTCAGTTCCAAGTGCTTCAAAGGCTACCCAATATTAATACAATAGGATATTTTTCGTTTCATCCCTAAAACCAATGTGTTGTACCACATTTGTCAGGGTTGTCACACGTAAGTATACCAGTGGCGGTCGACTTGACACTTATATATTACTGTGCATTGCTGAAGTGTGGACTCCCACGACTTGATTGGCAAACAAAGGATTCTGGAATTATCGTTTAGTGAATTGTCACAGAGTTCGAGGAAAAAATATTATTATGTGTATTTTAGTATTTCTTAAGAGTACTGAGCTTTCAAATATGAAAATTGATAGTTTTATTGAGTTATTTCAATTAATTGAAGTTGACACTGTTGACATTTTTATCTATGGGAAATATTTGTACAGGAAAAATTTCTCCCCTAGATGCTTCATTAACTAATTGATTTTGTTTAAAATCTATCGATCCTGAGGACCAGGCTTCAATTCCCGGGTCGAGTGAGTCTCTACATTCGATCACTTGTCCCAATGACACTAAAAACTTGCACTTTGGAGTAGGTAGTCTGTTGGTCTCTGGCACTTTACTCTGTCATTATTTGGTAAAGTGCTTTGATAGCTTTGGCAACCAGGTCTGAAGCGTTCAGCCAAGAGTGGAGAGTTGCAACTGTCTTTTTATTACCTGACTACGACGAAGCAAAAGGAGGGTTATGATTTTGACAGGCTATGTATGTATGTATGTATGTATGTATGTAGGTTCATCTGTTCCCTCATAGCTCCTCAACCACTTATTAGAACTTGACAAATGAGGTCTCGTTAGAAGAGTTTTATTAATCGCTGGTTATTGGCTATATAACGTGTCACTGAATCTATTGTGGCACCCTCTAGCGGTCATAAAGTAATGTGTTAAAAATAAAATTGAGATAAATACATTGTATTTGGTAGAGTATGAGATCTGAACATTATGTACCTAAATACCATTTTGTACCATATTCAACGAATAAAGACTTTGACTTTATCAACTGAAAGGGCTTAATTAACTATGGCTTGTCCCAAAATAATATAAATAAAAAAATAAGTTTAAAACTAAAACCCGACTACGAAAAAATCAAGCTCCAAAAAGTATCTTGATATTTTCTTGTTTAATACCTTCTAGCGAAATGTGGGTGCTAGCACTCACACCTACCCCTTCGGGGATATAGGCGTGAGTTTATGGTATGTAATGTTATGTTACTTTTTAGAGCGTGATTTTTCAGTAGTCGGGTTTTAGTGTAATCACTGATAATATAATATAATTCTTGTTTTATACTTAATTTTTTTCACTCTTCTTCTGATGTTAGTATAAAAATAAATTATGTCTAGTAGGAAGTTATGTCTGTCTCCCAGCTACAATAGTTGATACTTTGTAGAAAACTTCACAATTTGTGTAGAATTCATCTGTCCCATGCCAGACGGTATATATTAGACGCGGCGTCGGATAATACCGCGGCCATTTCGCCGTGACACTTACATATCACTAACATTTTGTAGCATTAACTTGTAGCACTAGCTGGAGTATAATGCTTGATATTCTTCGTGGAATTTAATTCAGTCGGGGAAGATTTTGTACCGATGTAAATCACTACGATAATATTCTACTAGTTGTTGCTTGTAGTTTTATTCGCGTAAATAAATGGTCAATTTTGTGAGCTATTCCTACATCTTGTGACATATACTCACGCCTTTCTAATTTCAGGGTAGGTAGAGAAAACGACCTACCATAATATGCTTCTGTTCTTGGTACACATCTGTCATAAAATCATTCAGTAAAAACAGTCTGCTAACTTTGTGAAAAAAGGCAGGTTGATGAAGCATATATTTTCATCAACCTGCCTTTTTTCAGTGTATCGTCAATATGACCAATATTATACTCTGCGTAGTCGACCCCAACTTGTCAGTGGGTAGACAGGTAAGTGTACCTGAGCCTTGCAGACTTGTTGTGATATTCGCTTAGCACTCACTTGTTCTAAGTGTCTAAACCTACTTGTTTTACCCTTGTCAATAATCATTACAACATCCTCTTTCAGGCCGCACCACGTGTGTACGCTTGTACTCTTTTCCCTATTGAGAACGTTTCAAAATGTGATGTATCTAGTGATAAGTTCGTCGAACTGGCCAGACTGGCCGGCTCCAGGTTACGGAGAAGGAGCCCCAGCCTACCACCAACGACTTTGTGTGACAATTATCACCACAGTTATTTGTTGAAACAATACTCACCAGCAGGCGTCAGAACAAACACTCGTTGTTTGACTATGCAACCATGTTGCAGCGGACCTAGCACGGGGTACTCTGACACGAGGATACTGGTAATGTGTGTTTGAATTTTTTATAGTAGATAGGGTACAAAGGGTAAGCAGAGATCGATTGTATTAGACCCAAATTTCATCGTGCTTCTACTATAAATATCAAAGTTTGTGAAGATGTTAGTTACTCAATAATAGTTAAACAAATGAATTTTGTAGTTGGAGGATATTATAGCCATATGCTTTTAACTTCTATGGGTGCAAAAAAGGCAGATATGTAGTTATATTTTTGGACCAATATAATAAAGAGCGAGTCTTTTGCTGTCCATAGAAGACTTTTACTTACTGTATTGTATTTGATGATTTGGATTTTGGATGAAACATAAAACCCTGAGAATACTTTCCCTAGCCCGTATATCGAACCCAAGACCTCATGATTGCGCAGAAACGGATGCCCCAAATATGTCTTGGGATTAACGAGGCAGATATTTAGTCAAACTTAAATGAATTGTCTCAAGAATCTATGATACCAAAAAGGTTGTTTTGGATAAAAAAGATTAGCGCACGTTCACAAAAGAAACGTGACTTGATCGATTTTTCTTTGCGAAGCTGAGCCGACGATATAAATAATATTTACGACCTAACGACATAGGTACTGGTTGCGCCGATGTAGAAGCTGTATTTCTTGACGTGGAAACACACTCTTTCTATACCCGTCTCCTCTCCCGCGCTAACCATAGAATAGGACTAGATAGCTTCCGTCCGCCATTTGTGATATAGACACTCAGTCTCGCTTTGAACTAGCCAGCGTAAAGACGGACGGACCGCGCTCGCGTCTCTCAGAAATGTATAATATTTGTTACATTTTTACCGCTTCATAGACCTTTACCGATCGGATTGTGCCTCTCGTGTGTTCCTCAAGCGATCTAGTGATGCTGACGGCAGCTCCTGAGCAAGGAAGAGAAGATCCGTGTACCGGCTGCGACGAAAACACGTGTGTCGTGAAGGTTAGTGCATCCTCTCCTAATTTCTCGGGCTGCATTCACTGCCTGGATCGAATCCGCGGCAGCCCGGCCACCTGTCTTTTGTGTGTAAAGCGTCAATAGAACAGTTAGCTACTTCCCGCAATACAGTCCATTACCGCACGCTGCCAAGCGCCACCATTTTTGGTCCTGATCGAACCGGATTCTTAGCCGTAGTTCGTATTTTGTTATTATTCTAATGGGAATAAGCGCATCGCACCTAAGTGCCTGGTTATTTTAGTAGAAAACCCCGCATCCAGACATTTTGGCTTAGATTTGTCGTCCGTTCGTCGCTGGCTCGCATTGTACCTACCTAATACATAAATAGGTTAGGTAGCGTATCAACACTTAATCGTAGTTCGCAATTTTCGCACCGCGCCTAAATACCTAGTTATTTTAGTAGAAAACCCCGCATCTAGGAATTCAGGCTTAGATCTTAGGTATACAAGACACCCTAGTGCATAGGCACAGTGTAATACCTAACGCATTTGGCTTTGTTTTGTTTTTTCAATTACGTTGTTCGCAGCTCACGTCGTATTTGCCTGGTACCTGCGTGGGTAGACACGTGGTTGTACCTCATTCCAATTCATACGAAAGTATTTTAATTTGAATAGATATTACGCAATACTTAATCTCGGAAATAATAGTTGAACCTAGACAGCGACCATCGCGTAGGTACGACCTTGTTGCTATGCGCGTTTGTTCAAGCGTGCATTCACAGTTGTAGGTACCTACCTATCTGCCGAGTGTCGCTCGCGCCGCCTCGCTGCTCTGTACCGCTAAGATTAAGTCATTTCATATTTGTTGTTTACCGCGCTTTAGTTTGAGATTTAATTGTAAACATGTCCCCAAAGGTTGATAAGACCGGTAAGGTTCAATTGAAACTTTTATACGCTAAAAAAGAAATGATTTACTCTCGCGTACAATCGATCTATGATAATGCACTTAAAACCTCTGATTTGGTCATCAGAGATTCGTTCTTGTGTTCTATAGAAAACTTAGATAGTCTACGCGCGGATTTCGAAACCTTAGTACATGACATCAACGTTTTAGAGTTGAATTTGAATCCCGATTACTCAGTGAGTTATCAAGCCTTGTCGTCGTTTGACGATTTGTATTGTCGTATCAAACGCGTCGCTAGGAGTTTGGAGAAGCCGGCTGACCTACCCAACCCCACTCGCGACCGACCTAAGTTGCCACCAATTCAAATACCCGAGTTTGATGGTAACATTCGCAATTGGTGTCTATTTATAGATAGTTTTGAGAATACAATAGATAGGAACGATTCATTGACAGATCACGAAAAGTTGCATTATCTCGTTGAAAAATTGACTGGTAAAGCTATAACCGTTTGCGCTGGAATTACGTTTAGTGCCGAGAATTATAATTTAATTTTAAATACTTTGAAAGCTAGGTATGAGGATAAAAGATCGGTAGCTAACGCCTATTTAGATCAGATGTTTGATTTGAAATCTATTGCGGCATGTAACGATCAAAACTTAGAGAAATTTCTAGATACTTTCGCGTCAGCTGTTCGCGCCGTAAAGAACCTAAAGATTGATGACCTCTGCGACTTCGTATTTTTGTATATGGGTTTAAGGAAATTAGATTCCGAAACCATTCGTTTGTTTGAGTCGGATCATCGCGGCAATAGAATTCCTAAGTTCGAAGACTTAGAAAGTTTTGTTCGCGAGCATATAAAAGTATTGCAGCGCTCTTCATCGAAACATGAAGGCGCGAAGATAGTTGTTGATTCTGCACGCAAAGTAGATGCGTCATCGAAGTCACTGAGGTCAACTCATACTTATGTTAGTACCGCACCAGCACGTGTACAGTCACCTGTTTGCTCTTTGTGTAGCACTCATCATTCGCAACTGTACAGGTGTCCTGGTTTTCTAAAATTGTCGCCTAGTGATCGTTATAAATTTGTTCGCGCTAATAATTTTTGTTTTAATTGTCTCGGTACTAAACACCGCGTTGTTTTATGTAATAGTAGAAATAGTTGTCGCAAATGTCAAGCGAGACACCACACTTTGCTTCATTTTGAGAATAGTAATGCCGCATCCAATGTGAGCACGGTTGGCTCGTCGAGCGGTGACACACGGCGGCCTGCGCCGCAGCCGCAGCCCGCGCTCGCGCGCGCTCCGGCCCGCCCGGTGACCGCCGCGGATGACGTCACCTTGTGTTCGTTCTCCGCTAGTGCTGCACTCACTACTGTGTGTCTTGCGACCGCTCGCGTTGTTATTGTTGATGCATTAGGTAAGCCGCGCATTGTTCGAGCGCTGTTAGATGGCGCTTCGCAAAGTAATTTCATTACTCAAGATTGTTGTCGGCGTCTTGGTTTCAATGTTGATAAGCGTTCAACCCGCTCAGTGGTGAAGGGTTTTGGAAGCTTACAGTCAGCTGTTCGTGGCACCGTTAAAACAAGGTTTAGATCTCGTTTTAATAATAATATTTGGTTTGACATGGATTCGCTCGTTATAGATAGAATAGCTGAACAGTTGCCTACCGTCCCGGTTGACACGTCTTTATTAACGAAATTTAAAGACTTGCCTTTAGCAGATGAGACTTACGCTGTTCCTGGAGTCGTCGATATATTGATCGGCGCTTCGATTCTCCCGCACCTCCAGTTATCACGTAAGGTTCAAGGGGGACCGACGTACCCCGCTCCGCACGCACTGGAAACAGTTCTTGGTTTTGTTATAATTGGTTCCGCACCCGCTTCTATGGATAGTTTTAGTCACTCGACTGCTTCGTTCTGTTGCACCGTCGAGCCGCCACTGGAGTCTACCATCCGCAAGTTTTCGCTCGGTGGCTCCCGTGTATCCGCTGAAAAACGCTTTCTTTGTTTGGAACGAAAGATGCAGGCGTCCCCAAGGTCGAAGCGGGCCTATGATGAGGTTGTTAACGAATATTTAGATAAAGGTTACATCTCACCTGCGCCTGCGGACACTGGCGGGACCCAGCCTTCGTACATTATCCCGCACCGCGGAGTTATTAGAGAAGATAAGCTTACTACTAAAACTCCGTGTAGTTTTGGATGGCAGTGCTAAGACTAGCACTTCCGTGTCGCTTAATGACATAATTGTAAATTTTCGCATTAATATTAGTAATTTTTAGCTTTTAGGACTCAACAGTCGCTTTGTGTTGGGCCCACTCTTCGCCCCATCGTTGGGACACATTCGTCGCTAATAGAGTGGCAAAAATTCAATCTGAATTGGCGCCACATAATCTCTTTCACGTTGCTGGCACCGACAACCCAGCCGATTGTCTCTCTCGTGGATTGCTTCCTTCGCAAATTTTAGATCACCCGTTATGGTTTAGTGGACCGTCCTGGATTCATGCCGCGTTAGATGGGTGGCCAGTTAGTCAATTCAATCCCACTACGGTTTCCGAACCACCCGAGGAGAAGAAGCACTCGCTTGTTGTATCGGTCCCGCGTGAAGAGACCCTTATTTGTTGTTGGCTAATCGCGTCTCGTCTTGGTCGAGACTGTTGCGTTGTGTTGTTTGTTCGCCTCTGCCCTCTGCCTAGCCAGCGGTAGGCACGAGCTCCAATCTAGGTTTATATTTTAGTTGTTATTTCCCAAACCTAGATTTAGATTAGACTTTAGATTTGTTTCGCATTTGTCGTTTCGAAGGTAACCCTTCAAGCCGGGGGGAATGGTTGCGCCGATGTAGAAGCTGTATTTCTTGACGTGGAAACACACTCTTTCTATACCCGTCTCCTCTCCCGCGCTAACCATAGAATAGGACTAGATAGCTTCCGTCCGCCATTTGTGATATAGACACTCAGTCTCGCTTTGAACTAGCCAGCGTAAAGACGGACGGACCGCGCTCGCGTCTCTCAGAAATGTATAATATTTGTTACATTTTTACCGCTTCATAGACCTTTACCGATCGGATTGTGCCTCTCGTGTGTTCCTCAAGCGATCTAGTGATGCTGACGGCAGCTCCTGAGCAAGGAAGAGAAGATCCGTGTACCGGCTGCGACGAAAACACGTGTGTCGTGAAGGTTAGTGCATCCTCTCCTAATTTCTCGGGCTGCATTCACTGCCTGGATCGAATCCGCGGCAGCCCGGCCACCTGTCTTTTGTGTGTAAAGCGTCAATAGAACAGTTAGCTACTTCCCGCAATACAGTCCATTACCGCACGCTGCCAAGCGCCACCAGGTACTGTGTGTGAGTACTGAGTAGACACTTAAAATCTTCATTGGTATTCGTCAAGTAGCTCGTACATATTTACTTAGATTGAGTTTGGGAATTTTCTCGCATATCGCACGAGTATTTGAATACTCAGATGGTAAGTACCTGTCATAATTATTTTATTCGCAGTTATAGTGTTTGCCTGTTGTATATCGTAAGTTATACAACAGGCAAAGTATATAGTAAGCGGTCATATAGGAGGAGGCTTTCTCTTGTAGTTTGGTCCAAGAACATTGTTGATAGTATGTTTGTGAAGATTTAAATAATCTGGTATTGTTATTATTTCAATAATTGAAACCCTATTTTTGTGGATTTCTTTTGCACAAATCCAAAGTAATTGTTCAAAGGTAAACTTAATGCCGTAGGCTTTTTCTACCAGTCAAACTTAGGGTGATGCAGAGATATGTAGGTCCACAATACTGTGTGTACTATTTATTAAAATTATAGTGAATATATAATAGTAATTTGATATGTTAAAAATCTATGAAATAGGTCGATATATTTTTACTAGTATAACTAAAAATAATAACTTGCTATGTATTTTTTTTTCTATTTATTTACCATAAGGTGAGGGCTTGATCACGCAGTGACCATGTCACTCGCTAAGTCATTTAAAACTATAAACGATAATATTAAGCATCACGGCGATATCCACCTTGTCTATTGCATTGATGAGAAGCCGGTTAAGAATATAATCTCATATTGGTTGTTTATTCAAAATAAATTTACTAGGGTCTTATACCTAAGGCTATAGGGTATACTCATTTTATCCATTGATGTATTCAACCTTGTTTGTTATAGGCATGGTTGGATACAACAAATTGGAGACAAGAGGGACATGGTTCTGACCACGTAAATGTTCAAATTATTGATAAGACGTCGAGTTGTGGGGTCTTGAAAGAGATTAACTTATGTGTGCCCAACAATTACGTGTGTGGCATAAGCAAAGTCCACGTCTACTTGCAGTGCCTAGTGCTAGAACTAATTTACTAGGCAAAGCTGCGATAACGCGTACCTTATATATACTCAATGAAGTAGCGGACGGCACAGATCAGATAAAAATCCCGATAATTTTAATACTAGGCACACCTTTTTACGTGTTCTGTGAGTGAATTCTCAAAAATTGCACTTTAATTTATATATTATAATATTTAAGAACCTGTAAATATAGTGATGTGGAGAAAATAATTTTTTTAATTATTTTTATTTTTTAGCCCATGCTAGGTCCGCTAAAACGGGATTCATACTGAAGTTACGGAGGTAAAGTTTACTACTTGTTTAAGTACACTGTTAAGTCGACTTGTGAGAAAATCACTTGACGTACGGAAGCTGTTACGGAGCCGTTACTAAATTTATGAGAATCATATAAAATAGGAGAATATGAAATCAAACCTGTCTCTTGTAAACCGTTAGCTGTTTAAAGTTACACATTGCAACTAATTTTATTTGCAACAAGTCAATGAGGAAGGATCTGTTATCTATTTTTTTAAATATTCAGTGCGTCAATTGACTTCACCTTGCCATTCCAGATGCGTAAGGTTCTCAGATAATGAACCTGACTTTGACGGCTCTTACAGATCCTTATCAGTGTACCTAATACGGACTAGGATGTTTGTAATGTTATAAATACTATGATAATGTACTATGCTATGCAAATTTTCTCGTCAAGTTCACTATTTTATTTCCAAGTCGATGTGTGAGTAAGTAGGTATCTTCATTTTCTAATTCCGAGTACCAATACTGGTTGCATTCAAGGCGAGCAGTTTGAAGCCCAGCGTCCACGCGTAACTTCCACAATTTGGATTGCTCTCGCCTGACGGGAACGACTGCCATCTGATTCTCTAAACAGCTTGTCAATCTCCTTCGAAGTACGAAGGGGTCCCAAGAATGGTCACCCATCTTAAGACAAACTTGACTTGTGTTGCTCATCTTTGCAGTGTGTTAACGTACTCGGTTACCACTTAGCTACGAGACCCTTATACATCTATTTACTTAGTTTCTAACACAAAGTCATAATTCTCTGAAACTTTTCCTAACTCGATTGTCTTTCTAATCTAAGATGCGGCTGAACTTCGATATTTTCCATGAAACGACAGCCATCCGACTTCTACAACAAATCGAAGTCCAGTAGTCAGCTTAGTCGAACTTTTTAGAGCTCCAACTGTGTCGTATTCGCCATTGCGACGCCCCAGAGGCTGTTACTATTAGTATATAGCAGTGAGTATATTTTGCTATATTTAGGGAAGTATATACTCCCTTGACACGTCTATCACACGACCCTGACAGCCTCGTATGATCGCAACTAATCGCACGTCAATTGGGGGATGACGAACACTATCTTGTAAATATTGAGTGCGAGGGTGTAATGGGGCGGAGGGACGTTCGACGTCGGTAAGTGCCGGCAATTCTCAGTTATCGGGTTTCAGCAACGTGGCCTGACGCGTTACGCTACGCTTCAGGGCTGCCACTCAAATATATTGTTTCTTTAATAGTTGTATGTTTATTAATGTCTTAGAAACTTGACATATGTTCTATGCGCTTTATTAATAATGTCTTAGAAGCTTGTGATATGTTCAAGGAGCGATACCAATCACGCCTTTATCCCTGAAGGGTTAGGCAGACGTGAATTAACACCCACATTTCACCAATCATTGTTTTCGGTTCCACGTAATAGGGGGTGAGCCTATTGCAGTCTTCCGGGAACTAATGTTGACTCGAGCCATGTATCTCTGCCTGAGTCTGGGCTGTATATATCTGACTGATATTAAACAGCCCTATCCCTTAGTCGCTTTGTACGACACTGCATGTGAAGAGATGGGGTGGCCCAAATTCTACTCAGCCGGGAACCAATACCAATGCCAAATATTCTTTACATTTTTGCATGTTTGTCTTAGCCTCGATAACCAACAGACAGACAGAGAGACAGACATCTTCAATGTTCGATTAATTAATTTATTCACATAAAAACTGATAAGTATAACTCGTGAATTGTGAATTGTTGAAAAGTGAATTAACATGGCACATGACTTCCCAAACGTAACAACATCAACAAATCTCAAATATAATCCGATAACAAATTACTACGAAACTCACAACTAAGGTAAATGTGCAACGGTCACAGTGTTACATATGCTGCTGGTATCGAAGGACTTCAGCGGGGCCTCGTGTGAGGATGCGAGAGGTTTGTTTTCGAGCCAGGTGCCAAGAATCCAAGAAATTACAAAAAAATATAAACTTTGCTGTCATCATTTTTAATTGTATATGTTCACTATTTCCAATTATGTTACACAAACATTTTAATTGGTACTGGTTGTGTATTTTTTACATTAAATCATTTGAACTTTAAGTTAAACGCTGATTCCGTGAACTCTTTTTGTCTGCGCACTCAACTGAAGCTCATTGAATATTACATAATTATGGGCACATTGCCACTTGTTCTGTTGAAAAATGATTGTTGTTAACCTCCTGAAGTTTATGTATTCACATCACAATTAATTACTTTAAACTTTAAGGCATATTACAAAATAGAGGTCTCAAGCTGTGGAATGACCTCCCTGCTGCGGTTTTCCCAAGCGCCTACAATATGGGGTTCTTCAAGAGGGGCATCTGAAGGTTTCTTCATGTTCGGCAGCGCGAGTGTGACACCCCTGGTGTCCATAGGCCACGGTAACCGCTTCCCATCAGGTTCCCAATATCAACAAAAGTAAGAAGTACTTTTTTTTATACCACTTAGTTTTCAGACAAGCACACTGCCCACCTGATGGAAAGTGAAGAAGTGAAGTGCAAAACCAAGAGAGTCACACTCGCGCTGCCAACCCTGCAAGCATTGAGAGTTTCTGTGCCGTCAGTGTAAAAGACAAAGCTTTTGGTCTTTCCACTGACAGCCCAAAAGCGCTCCAGTGAACTCTGGCTACCCTACTCACCGCCGGGAACACAAAACAAGGTTATTATGGCCGCGGTATTCTGAAGGGCGGAGGTACTTCCCCAGTCGGTCTGCCCAATTGGACGGAAATACCGTTGTGTCCTACCTCCATCTTAACATTCTTAAGTCGAATTTTATTGACAAGTAAAACAAAAAAATCAATAGTACCTACTTGAGTTTCTTATCCAGACATCCTGCTTATTTCTATTTATTAGCAATACAGAAAGATGATAGTAAATTTTATATATATCATTCATCTTTAGGGGTGGATCAAATGAACTAAAAATGTACAATACAAGCCTATATTTTATTGTGCTGAAGTTATCCAACTTGTTTCCCAAACAAAACAATCACCAAGGAAGTACTCGTAATTTCTATGTTGAACAAAGTTCATGGCAGCCCTGATTGTAATGCGACTCGTTCGACACATCTTCGTAGTGTACGCACGCTAATGTCACACTCCGGCTTTGCTTGCTCAGCTGTGGTGGTCTTCGCTAATGTATATCGCGGAGTGAGGATTTGGATCCGCAAGTGATAGAGATGATAGCTTATCCGATTATTAAAAAAATATGAGCTTAGGTTTTTAGATGTAGAAACCACAAAGCCCAAAAAACAATAACTTATTTGTTTATATAAAAGAAAAAATATATTAGACTGGGTATAGTTTGAGAATGGTGAAAATTAGGAAGTTTTAGTATAGTCTAGTTTTAGTATTTAGTAGAGTAGTAGTTTGCTGTAGGAGGTAGGACACGGCGGTATATCCGCCCGATTGAGCAGTCCGACTGGGGAAGTACCTCCGCCCTACAGAATACCGCGGTTATAATAACTTCGTGTTGTGTTCCCAGCGGTGAGTAGGGTAGCCAGAGCTCACTGGAGAATTTGTGCCGTCAGTGGGAAGACTAAAGGCTTGTCCTGATTTGTCTTCTACTGACGGCACAGAAACTCTGTACTTATAGGGTTGGCAGCGCGACTGTGACTCCTCTGGTGTTACAGACGTCCATAGGCCACGGTAACTACTTTCCATCAGGTGGGCCGTGTGCTTGTCTGCCAACTAAGTGGTATAAAAAAAAAAAAAAAAAAAAAGAGGCACTTAATCAATCTTTGGTGCAATATGTACTTTTAATATTTTTTATGCCACTTAGGTGGCAGACAAGCATAGAATAGAGAGTGTTGTTGATAGAAAGTGGTTTACCTATGGACATGATGGCGCAGAATAGATAATGATGAGACGGAACAAAATTAAATTCCTTGGATAGAAAGGCCGAACGAATTCGTACCTACGAAGGTAATACATTTTTAGACATTTTTACAAAGCATAACTTTATAATATGGAATTTAAAATGTGTATTTTAAAATAATTCGTATTTTAAACTTTTGCTACACTTGCGTACAAATGTGTTAATACGCTAATCCGTATTAAAAATCTAAAATATATTTTTTATAAATATATGGACACTGCATAAAAATATTTGTACTGAGCGTAAATCGAGCCCGCGACCTCTGAATTCAGTTGAAAGCTCAACCGCTGCAGCACACAGGTCGTAACACGCTATATCTGTAGGAACCCAACTTTTTATCACAAGTGATCACTCGCGTCTGACAACAAACATATCCACTCGTCTCTAACGGGTCCTGTAGGTCACCTTCGTGTAGTTCTTGTATTAATATTCCATTAATGTTGCCAGTGTATACTGACAGGGTATCAGTCATACTGACAGCAGCAAACGGCGGTTTCTTTACTGTTTCGAATTAGAATAATCGGATTTGAATGATACCTATTTTCTAGGAATGAATTGCGGATTCGCGCTTCTTTGAAATAGGTGTTTTTATGACTGGCAAAACTTTTTATACGTATTGGAGTTATATAATCCGAGTTGCAACTAATTTACATGTCAAACAGTCAAGTACATTGACGAGTGTTCGCTTATGGTTTGCGTGCGATCGCGAGGTTGGCAGTCAATTTCCCGGGTCGATATTTTTCGTGAAGGAGGTTCACTGGGACAGATAAATCTTTTTTCTTAAGTATTTTCATCGAACTTATAGACTTTGTTTGTTGGGCTAAATGTTATCAATAATTTTGCCAACTGCCTTTCTAATCCATATAATCATCTCATATTTCTCTTATAGTCGGCACAGCATTTTCTCTAATCTTTCTTTACTTTGTACTACCAGCCGTCATCTTAACATACTCTCCTTCTTTGTCTTACATACATCAACACATTTTTCTCGCAACGCCAGCAAGTACCGCAGTACCCTACTGGTATGGGTAATGGACTGTTGAGACGAGGTCTCGGGTTCGATCTCAGGTTTTAACATGGCACACACCAATGACTTCGTTGCTTTACGAAGTTATGTGTGTATTTATCGCAGGATGCTAGCACCTTTGCCTACCCCTTAGGGGATATAGGCGTGAGTTTATGTTATGCTATGCTTTAACCTTTTTTCCAGCACTGTCCAACCATTTTACCACCCCTATAACGATAACCACTTATCATCAGGTCTAAGCCTCTTTTTTTTATATAGGACACGCCAACTTGACCTCACCTCGCCTGATGGTAAGCTAAAGGCAAAGTCTCAGGAAAGAGGGTCACCATTACAGACACTAAGTGCTACAATGGTGGCACTGAGCTTGGCGGCCTCATCAGATGCTTTTTCACGCCCCGCTTAAAGGCCCCGGGACTGTAGGAAGAAGGAAACACGTGTGCTGGTAATGAATTCCAGATCTTGGTGGTACGGCAAAGAAAAGAGTCTCCGAACCGCTTGGTTCTTGCTCACAGTGTGAGGGTGACATCTAAGGCCTGCACGTGTTGTGCTATGTAGGAAAGGAGATGGTGGGATTAGTTGGAAGAGCTCGTCAGAACACTCACCGTGGTAGAGACGGTAAAATACAGCCAAGGAAGCAATATCTCTACGCATCTGCAAAGGCTCGAGGGTGTTCGTGACCTCAGGGTTCCCAATAATTCAGACCGCGCGTTGCTGCAACCTGTCGAGAGCATCTAGTAGGTATTTCGCGGAGCCATCCCTGAGATACGAGCAGTATTCCATGCAGGAGCGAATTTGTGTCTTATAGAGAAGACACCGCTGCTCCGGCGTGAAAAAAACGTCTCACTTTGTTCAGGAGTCCGAGTTTCTGCGAGGCTGTTTTGATGATGCTCTCGACGTAATTTCTGTTATTCAGTTTGCAGCGAATATCCATGCCTAGGATATTGAGATGCCTCTGCCGGTAGCATGACGTTCCCTTTATAAACCAGTACCAGGATCGTAAAACTTTTTTTTATACCACTTAGGTAACTGATGAGCACATGGTCCACCTGATGGGCAGCGGTTACCGTGGCCTATATCAACACCAGGGGTGTTACACTCGCGCTGCCGACTCTGAAGAAACCTTTTAATGCCCCTCTTGAAGTACTCCATATTGTAGGAGCTTGGGAAAACTGCAGCAGGGAGTTCATTCTACAGCTTGAGTGTGCGTGGGATGAAGTTTCTTTCATACCGCACAGTGCACATCGTGTTCCTAATTTAAGGTTATTAAAACAAGCACTCTAAACCGGTGAGCTTGAAAGACTTAATGACTGCAGTCGAAGCTAGTGAAGTATATAAGAAAGAGTTGGGCTGTAGTCTCTGCCTACCAAGGAGAGAAATAGGCGTGAGCATAATATGCACGTATGTATATATCACGGCTGTATGCAGTGGTATTTCAATGGAACATTAAAAAACGCATTTACTCATTTGAGGAAACGTACAAGGTCGTTTAGCCGAGTGTCGTATGACAAACATACCAAAACAGGCGCTGTCCAGCTCATCCTGCATGCTGATTGAGTGCCGATGGTACACTAACATTTAATCAATAACGTGGTGAGCAGACACAAGACTGAATAATAAGCAATACGAGATAAAACTTTGTAATTTGTTTGTACTGTGTGTTGCCATTATAAGACTTTATAACACCATACATAAATTCAAAATAATTTCTACCATTATAAGACTCTATCACACCATACATTCATTCAAAATAATATCCAAACATCTTAAATAATAAAATTCTTCTTGCCACAATTTAAATGAAAGTAATAAAAGCAATATAAAACTTACAATATTTTAGTAAATGGGGCCTTAGAAGGTTTCTAAAGGGTCGGCAGCGCGTGTGTAACGCCACTGGTGTCGCACACATCCATAGGCTACGGTAACCACTTCTTATCAGGTGGGCCGTGTGCTTGTCTGCCACCTTAGTCGTATAAAAAAGAAACCATTGCACACTCCAAAAAGTCGGTCACCCTTCAAAGTAGGAACCGTTATATTAGGGAAAGACTGGCTTGACTGCAACCCAGCTTACTATCAGGCGGGGTGTAGTCAACTTGATGATCTAAATATAAAAAAAATGTCAATAGAATTGAGAACCTCGTCTTTTTTGGAAGTCGGTTAATGAAGTAAAATAGGCTCCACTATGTTGGAGGAATAGCTAATGTCATCTGTTAAGCGGTGGAACTGTTGTGGTGCTACCGGAATCAACTCTAATGGTGATGGAAATCAGCTAAAATGGTGATGAATGACGATTGAACTTTTATTCTGGAGCCAAGTAGATCATTCATCATATCGTTGATCTTATAGAATTTTAAAAGCAAATACACTCACGGCATCGGTAAAAAAAAGTCCTCTGGCTCCAAAATGGTAGCTTTAGGAGTTAACTGAGCGGGATTATATATTTAATGACTATAATGCGAGCCGCATACCTGTCTACTATGTCGTTACTTACTAGTATAAAAATACACTCGTAATCAATGCAACAAGTCACCCTGTTCTCACCGTCATTCTATTAAACCATGAGCGCATATTTCTGCAAACATGTTCAAGTCATGTTTGTCTAGTACTTATGCATATTATTGCATGTCAGGCTGTAGACACGAGCTCACATTATTTACTGCAAGCTGCGCCCACGCCGGCGCCCGCGCTCGAATCTTGCTAACTTGCCTATTGTCACATCGTGGCCATAGAGTAGAACACAAGAAGTGTAGAAGAAGACCACACATCACTTCTACGAAGAAAAGAAGTGTGAATAAATATATAACAATGTAATACAACACTGTAATATTTGAGTGTACTATGCCATATCGAATGACAGGAGGGTCTCAAGAAAGATATGTGATTTGCGATCTTTGATCATATAAGCTGAGTGAAGCTGAGTGTCACCATTGTCACACGGTATGTGTAGGTAATGGTGACTCTCTTTTCTGATCAGGCAAGGCGAAGTCTAATTGACGTGTTCTATATATAAAAAAAAAACCTACTGTATAGACACAATCCTCGTTTAATATCAATCTTCTTTAAAGTGTGCATGTTATGGGATGTATGTACATATTATATGAACTTGTAGAAAGTAGTGTGACTGTAGACGTATATAAAATATTTTTATTTTATTTATCATATGTTTGCCGGAGTCGGTGGGAGAGGTTATGTCGGACTCGAACAGATTAAAACGCCATGCTGAAGGT
The DNA here is from genome assembly GCA_963662185.1 of Eilema griseolum. Lineage (NCBI taxonomy): Eukaryota > Metazoa > Arthropoda > Insecta > Lepidoptera > Erebidae > Eilema > Eilema griseolum. The sequence continues at coordinate 1,292,365 of OY759243.1, read as the reverse complement.
TGTAGTTGGTTGCCGGAGGTGAGGTTAGCAGGCATATCCCTCGCATCAGACTGACCTAGGACAATCTCTCTCGATTTGATCCTCCTTGGATGTGAGGACGACGGAGCCCCCAACTCGTCCCCGGATATGGAGAGACGCGCAATGTTCGCCACTACCGCGTCTTGCATCTGTTGACAAGCAGCTTCATCCTCCACCCCGCAAGAAAGTGCAATCTAGATGAAGCTCATTTAAAGGGTTTATTCTTGAGAGAGAGAAATCTAAGAGGAAGGGATAGTTTATATGAGAATGGGTTAACATGATGTAGAAGAGGATTTTTTAAAAAAAATTTTTTTATACCACTTAGTTGGCAGACAAGCACACGGCCCACCTGATGGAAAGTGGTTACCGTGACCTATGGACGTCTGTAACACCAGAAGAGTCACAGTCGCGCTGCCAACCCTGTAAGTACAGAGTTTCTGTGCCGTCAGTAGAAGACAAAGCAGGACAAGCCTTTAGTCTTCCCACTGACAGCACAAATTCTCCAGTGAGCTCTGGCTACCCTACTCACCGCTGGGAACACAACACGAAGTTATTATAGCCGCGGTATTCTGTAGGGCGGAGGTACTACCCCAATCGGACTGCTCAATCGGGCGGAAATACCGCCGTGTCCTACCGTGCCGTGTAGGATGACTGATGAGATACTTCAATCGCTTGTCGTGTCTGTATAAATATCTAGCTACATATTCTGTGGTCGTCAGCAGTTGTAGTCGCCCACTCGGTTGTCACCTCATGGCCTAACAAGCTGGCGATGTTCGCGTGTGGCCTGGCAATTAACTATACACATTTATTGCAATAACACAGCTTTATTACTAGGCGACAGAGACGAATATTGAATAATGTGTTACAACTAATATATGCAATTACTTTACGCATTTTATCAGTAGGTAGATTGGACAGTGAAAAATAATGGTAAAGACTTACCAAAATGTAGTCTGGTCAGCGATTGATTAATCTGGAAAAAAATAAATTGTTAGTAAATTAAAGTAAGACTTTAAGAAAGTCTGAGCTTAGTCTGTGTAGGTGGTACAATCACCGTCACAAGTTTGCTAAACACTTACTTTATAAATGATATTTACATCCATATAAATCAATAACCGCGTGGTTTCCGGCAGAGTAGAAGTTGGGCCACCTCATCTTTTCCCATGTAGTGTTGTATAATGCGTCTAAGGGACAGGGTTGTTTATTATCAGACAGATAAATACAGGTCAGACTCAGCCTCAGATGCATGGCTCGAATTAACAGTAGTGCCCGGAATACGGCAATAGGCTCATCATTACGTGGGAACGAATACAATGATTGGTGAAATGTGGGTATTAATTCACCCCTGCCTATCCCTTCGGGGATGGAGGCGTGATTATATGTATGTATGTATAAATCAATAATTAAAAATATTGTATTTTTGTAATCTTTATAGCCAACTTAGTTTTTTGTAAATTTATCTTTATTTATTTGATGTACAGTTTTAGAGCTAAAGTGGTCGATAACTTGGTATGTGTTAAGCTAAAACTGATGGCAAAACTCGGTGGCTTAGTAGTTAAGGAGGTGGCGAGGGTTCGAATCCTGGCCATTACACTACCGACGACGTGAACCCACTCCTAGCACAAGCAATTCAAAAAACAATACTAACACAGCAATTAAAAACTTCGTCGTCGTTTTTACACTACACCATGTTAATCTTAGTGATCATGACTGCCGCAAAAGAATCGAAAAGTCTGGAATAGTGTAGGTACAATCGCAGTTAGATATTATAATATCGTAGCAGACAGGGAGACTAACATAGAAACATAACACGAAACAAACAATCACAATGTATTACATTTCAATGTGGTATTCGCTAATACCATATTTGGTAGTACCAACAGTAAGAGTGACCAAAAATAAATATATGATCTATAAATAGGTTGTTTATTTGTGAGGAGTACCTACGAGAAACTTTCGTCTTACCGATCTGTCTCCGCTAAGTGACGTTTTGGCGAAACAAGATAGTATAAATTGACAGCCAGTATTTTTAGCCTGTATACGACAGCACAGACTAAAAATAAATGTCAGTAAAGCTTTTTATACATATATATACCGACTGTCCTTGTATATCCCTAAAGAATACGTTGAATTGTAAGGACAGGCACATTTTGCTAACTATACTTTTCGTTCTCTCAACTCCTAGCACCATAAGAGGACTTGGCAAAGAAAGGAATGGCAATGTATAGAAGAGAATGACATAATGCTGATCATCATCTAGCATCTCCTCGGCCAAGCGTATATATCTGAGAATTTCACGTCGGGTTCCGCTAACTCCATTTCCTCCATTTGAGAGATGGCACTAACTTCCCAAGCCCGAGAAAAAAGCCTGGGCGAGAGCTAGCTGTCAACCAACTAGTGTCCTGCCTTGGGCATGGAAGTCTTGGTGAGGTTCAAACGTGCTACATACCTAGGTACTTACCATATTGGGACTTAATGTGATGGGGGTATTTTGCCAACCAAGTGAATTTTAAGGGGGTCTTATCGCGATGACAAGCGTCACTATATACCTTTTTCTGATTTTTTATTCGATTACAAGCGTGTTTTACAGCGGCTATGTCACACAGCACAAGACTCGTACCACCAAAATCAATGTCGGTGGTCGGAAGAAACCACGCGCAGTATTTATGACATCCTGCGCGTGCGCACGACGAGTCAATTATCAGTTTGTTTACCTTATGTTTATACGAGTTTACACTACTACACAATAATTGGTGTTGGCGTGTTTGAGTCAATGCATAGTTCATAGTTACTGTTGTGCAGACGCACGGACGGTGCAGTTAGCAAGCTGGGGTAACCGGGTTGAAATTTAAAAGAAACATGCTACAATCACCATCAAATTATTCCCAATATAATAGTAAATTGAGGTGTCGTCTCTTCCTACCTCGGAAGGAGAAAGATATGAATACATTGTATGTATCTAATGTTATATATTTGTGCAATATTGAATAACACAACAATCCATTTTGTGCTTTGTTGTGTTAATCAATCTTGCACAAACGGTGGCTTAGATTTGGCAGAATAATGTGTACAAGTAGCATAGTATACTCAGACAACAGAAATTAATCAAATAAAGAATCTATTCCCGACCCATCAAAAAATTGTGGTACGTCTACTAATATAAATAAATAAATATTCTACAACATTCCACGTAACGCTATCTAGACTCATGGTAAGCATAGCTAACTAGCTTGTGTTATAGAATCTAGAATGCTAATAAACATACTTAAATGCTTTTTTTTTGTAGATACATACATATTATACATAGAAACATCCAGACCAATGCAAATAACCATATTCATGCATACAAATATTAGCACTGAGCAGGGATCGAACCCGCGCATCCTGCGAAGCGGTCGCGTTCACTACCGCCACGCTACAGAGGCTGCGTAAACTTACGAAAATATAACATCCCTAAAGTTGAATGAATTTTTTTAGTCTGAACCTTAATCGATCCCTGAAGTTGTCAAACCGCTGCGGCTGTGTGTCACGGCAACAACATAACTATCGTTTACGACATTTTAACTAGTTGCTTACCGCATCCTGCACGACAAACAACAGTACCCACCGCATAAGACGTAATATTTTGGTATTTATTAATTTACAGGCTATATTGAAGAATTGAGACTACCTCGGTGGCGTAATGTCTGAGACTAATATTAAATATTGTATGAGATTCTAATCTACACTGAAAGAAATATTTTCTTTATGCCACCACTTAGGTGGCAGACAAGCACACGGCCCACCTGATGGAAAGTGGTTACCGTGGCCTATGAACGTTTGTAACACCAAAGGAGTCACAGTCGCGCTGCCAACCCTGTAAGTACAGAGTTTCTGTGCCATCAGTGTAGAAGACAAAGCAGGACAAGCCTTTAGTCTTCCCACTGACAGCACAAATTCTCCAATGAGCTCTGGCTACCCTACTCACCTCTGGGAATACAACACGAAGTTATTATAGCCGCGGTATTCTGTAGGGTGGAGGTACTTCCCCAGTCGGAATGCTCAATTGGGCGGAAATACCGCCGTGTCCTACCTTCCTATCTAAATCCAGACTGAGCATAACTTATTTAGCTTGTACCATATTTCTAGAATGCGGATAAACATGGATGTATGGGGTTCACCAGGACCTATAGGGACAAGCTAAACTCATCCGCAAGCCGATAAACCTACTGGTTGTTAGACGAGTCTATGGCACATATTTCGTCTCGGGGTATAGGACATCAATTTACGGTCACTCTCATAAAAATTGTATAAGCAAACCAAAAGTAAACGAAAAAGTAATCAAAGCCTCGTATACCATTCGATAGCCATAAGCAAAACAATTGCAATAATATTTAGCCTATTTTGTTACATAGGTACTTCATACTTATTTAAAATGCGGTAGGTAGGTAGGTACCCACAATCTTGCTTATATTTGCACTCAGAATAGCTGCGTCGAAACTAATCATAAATGGTGATTCTACTCGTAGTAAACAGTAAGACAAACAGTGCCGGATACCGCGATTTACGAGCGAGCCGGCAATAAGTTGACCAAACTGCGCGGCAGTATGTGCTGTACTCGCAGTAGGCTGGTTATTCTTGGAGAAAGACCGCTTTGTTTTAGGTTAGTATTATGTCCTAGCGGCTACAAGTTACACTTGAACAATAAGGTACCTATAGAAATAATGGTATTTAGGTATTTTTAGTCTCTTTAGGCAATTTCAACGTGCTTCTGTATGATTTGCTAGCCACTTGTCATCATCCACTGTACCTTTCAAATTCATTACCCACTGGCGATATATAAGTTGATAGAATATGATAGAACCCTGTTGTAGCATTTTTAGGGTCAACTACCTGTAAAAAAGGTCACAGGTGTGGTCTTACTGTGTTAGAAATGGTTATCCATTCTAAAGCTGACTACTAAACTTTTGAAAACCTAAAATTTTATAAAAAGATTAATAAAATATTTGGGTTGGATTAAATATTTTGCCGGATTTTAAAAACGAAGTCTAAATCAAATCAAATCAAATCAAAATAGTTCATTTGCTAGAATATGGTACAAGAGATATTACAAAATTACGTTTCCTCACATTCTGCCACATACGGCGTGCAAATTTTCAGGTTATAATTAATAATACTTATGTAATAAAATTAATTACATTAAAAGATATTGTTAAATGTTATTGTATCGTCCAAGAAATCATAAATATTGTAATACATTTTGTTTAATAACATGTCAAATAATGTTTCTTAAATAATGTCATACGTAGGTTAGTCAAACTTGATGGAAGATTATTATATATTCTGGAACACATGCAGTAAACATTCCTTCTAAATAGTTCTATATTAATTAGAGGTAAATGTAACATGTTTTTATGTCTTGTCCGGCTATTCGCAGTCACCAAGTTTGTCGAATAGATGGGGGTATATACCATTCGATACACAGGTTTCGAACTGCGAGCATTTCATCATAGTGGCAGGGTTAATGGTTACCACAATTTCTTTAAAAAATGGTTATACCAAAATGTACAGGAAACAGAAAATAATACACGAACTACTATTTAGGTATTTTCTATCTAAACCAGACTAGAGTTAACCTAACTGTGATATTACACCCACTGACCCTACTTAACTGGGCCAAATTAATTTATAACAGGGCCCGACATATTTACGCACATTTTAAACTCATTGCCCACGGTGCGCAGTAATTTTATCAAGCCCTTGACGTTTCAAGGGTTAATTGCTTTATATCAGAAAATAATAAAGGACGAGGCGAAATACGATTAGATGGGGTTGGTGCTGTCACAATAATAAAAGTGAAACCGTTGGATTTTGTTATATTGAGTTAACTTGGATTTCATTTTGTGATAGTTTTGTGACAGTTTCGACAGGTTCAATTTCAATTTCAATTTCAATTTCATCTTTATTTGCGAACACAGGTACAAATTGTTGGTACATTGGTTTAAAAGTTTGATCATTCCGCATTCCACCTAAAAGGCATGCAAATTTACAATATAAGCTTAAAAATAAAATACATTTTATAGGAGTAGCTACTGATTAATTTCGAATTTAATAGTGTTAAATGGTTTAGCTATGTCAAAATTTTAAATTAAATAGTATATAAGTTTAATTAGTTGTAATACAATATAGTCACTTTCATTACAAACTGTCATTCAAATATTCGTCAATAGTGTAGTACGCTTTCGTTATAAGTAAGTGCAATACATTTTTTTTAAAAGTAGTTGTATTTTCCACTTCTAAAATATTTCGTGGTAATTTATTGTACAAGCGAGGTGCCATGGAGAAAATACTTTTATCAAACAGCGCTGACCAATGCTGAGGCATACAAATTTTATGGCAGTTACGAGCACTGTTGTATGCAGTGTAACGACTCAAATTACCTTTTACAAAAGTTACAACTTCATATATATACAGACAAGGTAGGGTTAGTATCTTCAACTGTATAAAGTGTGGTTTGCATGTGTCTGTCTGTTGTAATTTGCACACGGCTCTCAAACATCTTTTCTGTGCCTTAAATGCATATTCCTTGTCAGTAGAGTTGCCCCAGAACATGACCCCATATCTTAATATTGATGTCACGTGGGCGTGGTATGCTGTAATTACTGCATCTCGGTTTACTATTTTTGATATCATATAGAGCGCATACGAGAAACTATTTAGTTTTTTACATATCATGTTAATGTGCGTTTTCCAGTTTAAATTCGAGTCAATATGTAGTCCTAAAAATTTTGTATTACCTATGTCAATATTAGTTTTATTTAAATGTCTTATATCCATGTCGCTTAAGTGATGTGAATTATTTCCGAATGTCATAATGTTTGTTTTGTCAAGATTAATTAAAAGATTATTTGATGTCAACCATTTGATAATTTTGTCCATGTTACAGTTAATATTAAATTCTACATTGTTCATGATCTCTTGTCCCGAGTAAACTACGGTACTATCGTCCGCAAAAAGGATCATGGGATATCCTATTGACCGTGGGAAATCATTTATATATAATATAAACAGTAAAGGACCTAGTACGCTTCCTTGAGGTACACCGTTTGTTACTGTTCTCGTTTCCGACGAGTATTTCACCTCCGTTTTGTATTTAGGGCATATTCTATTTATTTGAGTTATCTGTTTTCTACCTTCAAGATATGATTTTATTAAATTTAGTGCATTTCCCCTTATTCCGTAAGTATACAGCTTATCTATCAGTATAGAGTGATCCACGTAATCGAATGCTCGTGTTAAATCCATGTACATGGCGTAAACAGGCAGCTTTTTTTCTAGATTTCCCATAACCTCCAAGAGAAAATTGTAAATAGCTTGGTTAATGCTTTTATTTTTCCTGAACCCTACCTGTTCATCGGTTAGCACTTGATTTTTGTCCAAGTACTCGTATAAACAATGATAGATGAATTTTTCCAAAACCTTCGAGAATATAGGAATCAGTGCTACAGGTCTATAAAATTTCATGCTTTCTTTATCTTCTTTTTTAAAAATAGGGATGGTTATCGTTATCTTTAGCTTATCAGGGAAAGTACCACAACTTATGCATAGATTGACGATATGGCTTAAGGGGCTTGCTATAATAATAGAAACGAATTTTACAACTTTAGTGCATATGCCATCATAACCTGTACTTGAAGTGTTCTTTAGTTCCCTCATAATTCTATGCATGTCATATGGTGTTGATGGACTCATAAACATAGAGTTCTCTTTGTTCCACACTAAGGTAGCTTTATGGTTTTTGGAACCATCTGCTGAAGAAGGTTGAAACTTATTTAAAAAGAAATCGTTAAATGCTTGCGCTATCTGCTGTGGATCACTTATTATTTTATTATCGACTTTTATACAATTAATTTCTTCTTTAGGAGTATTTAATTTACATTGATTGATAGGTTGCAGCGACATACTGTAACCGGGAAACTTCCCCTGGCTACTCCACCGGTTCGCCCAGGTAAGAGCTGAGCAACTGAGACTCGAGAATACCTCAGGGCGCCTTTTACATCAGAGAACAGTGTGTGTGCGTGTTCCAGATACCCTCAATGAAACGACCTTGGGTGGTACATACATATATTTGACCAGAAAAAAAATACACAGAATTTACAAATTGTTACTTAGGGAGGTACTACAGAATTCAATCAGAGGAACACAGAATTTACAAATTGTTACTTAGGTAGGTACTACAGAATTCAATCAGAGGAACACAGAATTTACAAATTGTTACTTAGGTAGGTACTACAGCGTTCAAACAGAGGAATTTATACGTGACCTTTTCGTGGATCTTCACGGATCGTCAGCCCAGGTTGTCGGCTTGCGTAGCGGGACCTGTTCACCGCTTCCCGCACTGCGCCACGAGTCCCAAGCCAAGGAACTCCGGATCTTTATGCGAGTACCGCACTTTGCGGATGGGTCAAGTAATCTCCTCCAAACGTACCAGCAGACCCCAGAGAAGTTCGGAATAGGCTGCCAATTATCCCTCGGATAATATAGCAGAATGTAGGTAGGTACAGAGAATCTTTAAGCAAGAAAAACAACAGAGATTTACGACCTTCGTCGTACGTAACTCCGTGAGATCTGATCTTTTTTTTGTCCCACCAGGAGAGGCCTATTTATAGTCTTCTCCATGGAAGATTCTAGCAAAAATCAAATTTTCACCAATCAACAACACGTAACACTCAAAACAAAACTTCTACCTCATATCAATACTTTCTGACAGATGACAGTTGTAGTTCGCACTAACACCGCATCAATAATTTAAATTATGCTATAAAAGTATTATGTAACAATTAAGTGATTTAATTCCCTAAAAATCACACAATTATCTAATGATAAGAATATATTAAAATGCTAATTAACACTAGCATTATTTCTAGCGACATCTATCGTCAACTTAGAGAAACAAACACCACAACACAACAGGTGATCAATGAAGATTCACGGCAATCCTTTTAGATGTCGCCACAGGCACATCCCAAACATATTGCAACTATAAATTGTGTTACTTAATAAAGAATATTAACGCACAAACATTCCGGCGTTACACCATCCCCCAACTCCGATAGTATTACTTGCGGACAAGTTACGCAAGGAATACACACAGAATATAACAAAACAAATGTCTGACCAACAACAAGACATAGTATTTCGAAGTACAAAACAAAAAAGATTCACAGTAATCAGGTCTAACTAGAGGTAACAACTGACACCGACTCATTTACTACAAGTCGAAATGCCCTAAGCAACTAGAATAAAAGATCCCTTATCTGCTATAGTCATATGATTGCATATGCAACCCTACTATAGAGAAAGTGCTGATGAGGAACCAATACTCGATGAGGTGTACATAATACATGATAGTTCGTCCCATTCGAGGACGCTCAATCCTATATATCAACATAATAACTTCACCGAGTCGCGGTATTAAAATAGAAATATCCAGTGCTACGAAGAGGTAATAGCGCTGACGCAAGGCAGAGAGGATACCGCAGGTTGCTTCTCATCAGAGTACTTCAGAATGTCTTTAATGTGATATTCGCCCAAATCTTTCCCATCTAAATCAGCCAACCTATACACTAAAGAAGAACGTTTAGAAGTTACTACACACTTCGTAAACTTAGGAGCTAACTTAGCGGTAAAATGTTTGGCCTTGTTAGACAAATAATGTGTACTTTTATAAACAATTTGACCAACCTTAAGCTCGACATGCCTTTTTCTAAAATTGTAATACTTCTCATTACGCTGGTGAGATGAAATCAAATGTTTCCTCACCTGATCGTAAATGCGTTGCATTTCTTTTAGTTTAGCACCGAAGGCTGCGGGTTCATCCACGGAGACTAAGTCCGGATGACAAGTAATGTCAGATTGTCTATATAGAACTCCATCACCTATGAATTCCCTACCATGCACCAAGAAATATGGAGAAAACCGAGTGGCTTCGCTTACTGCAGTGTTTATAGCGCACTGCAGTTCAACAAGATGTTCATCCCACTTCTTGTGCTGAGTTTTCACATAACATGAGATGGCTTGAACGATATTTCGAATTGCTCGTTCCGCTTGATTGGTCTGAGCATGGTATCGGGGGCTATAGTATATATTAGGTACATTATATTTGGCCAACAGGTCTTTAAATTGTTTGCTCACAAACTGAGGACCGTTATCAATATAAATAGTCTTGCAAACTCCATGGACTAGAAATACATTTTTCTCAATGAATCTCGCCACTGCAGCGCCTGTTGCAACCCTAATAGGACACAACATGACATATTTGCTAAAATAATCAGAGACAACGATAAGATGAATATTTCTATTGCTTGACACTGGAAAAGGTCCAAGCAGATCACATGAAATTGCTTCAAAAGGATTAGATACGCGCTTTGGGCTACCCATTAACCCAGGACGAGAGGTGTTTACAGGCTTGTACTGCTTACAAACCTCACAATTACCTACATATTCTTTGACACTATTATACATTTTCGGCCAGTAGTAGTTCAAAGACAACCTCTTATGCGTTTTCCAAACACCTCCATGGGCACTAAGCGTGTCATCGTGGTATTTGGTGAGAAGTGCTAGTCTGTCTTCTTGGGGTACCACCAACTTCCAATCAAAATCTGAAGTCAAAGAATATTTGTTTTTAGAAAATCTATATAGCAAGTTATCACGGATATCAAAATTAGGGTAATGCCTTGGGTTCTTACGCACGCATTCCATGGTGTGAATATACCACGGATCACTAGTGGAGCTCGCGTCAATGGAATCGATTTTTATGCGAGACAGAGCGTCAGGTACTACATGATCTTTTCCCTTACGGTGTTCTATGTTGAAGTTAAACTGACTGAGTCGCATACTCCAACGCGCTAAACGTCCTGTAGGATTCTTGAGCTTGTGAAACCACAGTAGGGAGGCATGATCAGTGACAACAGTGCACTTTTGTCCTTCCACATACTGTCTAAACTGTTCCAGCGCAAAAATCACGGCCAGAAGCTCACGCTCGGTAGTGCTGTAGTTCACTTCGTTCTTATTTAAAGAGCGACTACAATAAGCGATGGGGTGTTCCACGTCATCGTGTGTTTGGGTCAGTACAGCAGCAACAGAGTAAGCTGACGCGTCACTTAGTATGCGGAAAGGCAAAGAATAATTCGGCATTTTTAATATAGGAGCAGAGACCAAAGCTGACTTGAGAAGGTTAAAAGCCTCCTCAGCTTCAGATGTCCAAACGAAGTCAACCTTTTTAGCGGTTAATTTACATAGGGGTTTACTAATCTTAGAAAAATTATTAACAAAACGACGATACCATCCGGCCATACCTAGGAAACGTTTTACATCCTTCGAGTTACAAGGAGTAGGATAGTTGAGGATAACCTCGACCTTGCCTGGATCAGTTCGCAATCCATGCCTATCTACATAGTAACCAAGATATTTCAGTTCGCTTCGACAAAAGTGTGATTTCTTCATATTAATCGTTAGGCCCGCATCCTTGAGTCGCTGATAGATTCTATTTAAGAGATCCACATGCTCCTCGAAGGTGCTGGCCACACAGATTATGTCATCCTGGAAGCAAAACACTCTGTTGTCGAACTCGGGACCGAATAGGCGGTCCATCAGTCGTTGCATCGTACTCGAGGCTCCGACAAGACCAAAGCACATCACATTATACTGGAACAAACCCCGTCTCGGCACCGTGAATGCAGTCTTCTCAGCAGACAGGGAAGAGTCGAACGGGATTTGCCAATATGCTGCACTTAAATCTATAGAGGACAAATATTTAGCATTATTCAGATGGTCTAAAATTTGATTGATGTACGGTAAGGGATAAGCGTCGCTTTTCGAGACCGAATTTAGCTTACGTGAGTCCAAGCACAGTCTTAGATCACCATTCGCCTTTTCCACCATAACCACAGGTGAGTTCCACGCAGATTGTGATGGAGACACCACTCCCATCTCCAACATCCGGTCCAACTCCGCCTCCAGGGCCTTCTGTTTGAGAGGTGAGAGCGGGTAATACCGTTGTTTGATCGGCTTGCTGTCACCCGTGTCTATGACGTGATGCACAAGCGTCGTTCGACCTAAGCCCACCTTATCCGTATTTAAAGAATCAAATTTTTCAATGATCCCGTTCATTACACACCTCTGATTCTCGGTCAGGTTGTTGTAATCCTCGAGACCACTGTGAAGAGACAAAGATTCAATAGGACAGTTTTCATTAAAATTACTCATATTAATTTTTTGGGAAATTAATTTCTTACTTAATTGAAATTGTTGCCAGAAATCGACACCAAATATCATTGACGTTGATATTTCTGGTACAACATAAAACTTAACTACTCTGATAACAGAGTTGTATTCTAAGGGCAAAGAGATACAACCCAGACATTTCAAGTGGGAACTGTCTGCAGTTGTGATACTAAAGTTTGGGTTGACACTTTCCAGTTCAAACCCTAAATCTAAGAAGATACGGTGCGCACCCTTTCCTAACACAGAGCAGGAGGCACCAGAATCAAGAAGATCTAGAACATTTAAATTTAAAACCTTAACAACTAAGTACGGTCTAACATCGTTATCCCGTTTAGTAAACAGGACCTTATCAGAGTAAGAATTAGACACTGAGCTCGGATCAGACATGCCTGACGATTTATTAATAAGGCCCTGGCCTACGCGTTTTTTTGACTTCGTCGTGCATTGGGGGCAGTCAGGTGTCTTTACTCCTTTGGCACCACAACGAAAACACACCAACTCCCTCGACTTTGAGCAGTTGTAAGCCGTGTGATCGCTGCCTCCACACCGAAAGCATTTGCGTTCGTGCGAGACCGGCGAGCTGTTCACCGCTGAGACCTGCTTGGTAGCTTTTGGTGTGCTCTTGACTTTCTGTGAATGTAAGTCAGAGGAGATCTCACATTTATCTAAGACTGGCTCATGGAACGCCTCAGCCCTAGCACGTGCAAGTTCTAAACGCTTTCCTAACCTTTTTAAATCATCAATAGCGTTGACTTCATGAAGGGCAAGTTCCTTTATGTAGTCAGGTCTTATGTTATGCATAAGGATGTCCAGTTGTTCTTCACTGGGCATTTTACAAGACAGTCTAGAGAACATGGCCTGCATTGTAGAGATGTAGTTCACTAGGGACTCAGTACGGGCTTGGGTACGTTGCCTAATCTCATTCCGTAAACGATAATCATAATCGGGAATATCAAAGGCGTCTCGTAACTCATTTAATAAATCTTCATACGACATAAAGTTGGCTTTATTGGTGCGGAACCAGGACAAAGCTGGTCCGTCCAATAGGTCAGAGAAAGCCAGGAGAACCTTTGATTTAGAGACTTCCCTTGCACACCTCAGTTCTTCCAATCTCTCAATGAAGACGCGTACACAAGAAGAACCATCATATTTTAAATTAAAAGAATTTAAATTAAGGGGTCGTTCCCTATAAACAAAGTTATCGTTAGTCGAATTAATGTTTTGCGAGCTACCCCGCATCGAGCGTTCCTTTCTCACTACAGGTGAAGTATACTCAACATGGTCACGAGAGGGGCGATCATCATTATCTGACACCTCAGATTCTGAGTCACTATTCGATTCAGCAACAGACAAAATCTTAACTAGTCTGTTACGAATACCTACAAGTTCAGAACAATCTAATCCACAACGAGCAAGCCTAGTTAAAAGATAGTTCGCCCTAACAGCAGCCCTAATGCGACTATTACGATCAGCATCAAAGTCACCTGACGATAGCAAATCCTCGAGTTCCTTGACTTTCGGCTCGCAGACAGTACGTTCGCTTGCAGCATCGGTGGACTTAACGGTGCTTGGCTTCAGACTCCCACGGCGAACTAGCCGGTATGCCGTCCGTAATTCGTTACGCAAGCCGACAACCGTAGCCTCAGGATCCGCTGAAATGCCCATATAAGACAACTCATTAGACAGCTCATCTTTTCTTAAGTATTTAACATATTGGTGCATTTTTGCCATGTTATAAGAATTTAACTTTACAAGTGTAGGTATGGAAAAAAAAATTTTACAATAAAATTCAACTAACGACTAAACAATTTTCCGTTATTTAACGGATGTTCACAAAAGTATATTCCCAGAGGGTATCAAATTGAACTACTAAATTGACAAAAAAATTTTTTTTTGCTAGGTACAAAAAACGTGAAGTAGGTAGGTAATGTAATTTACCTCCTTCTATACTATTTCAAAAATAAAATTTTAACGAAGAACTATTATTAATAGCGGGTAGGTATTATGTACCGCCCTGCAGGCTATTACTAAAAAGTAATAATACAAAGAAATTACACAGATATCCAAATACTTGAACCGTTTGTGTAGGTACAAGCTCTTAGGTAGTTACCAACGATATAATAAAAAAGAGAGAATTTAATTAAATGTAAGGTAGGTAGCAGGTATAAGTACCGGCTTCCAGATCGTTCCGAAATTCACAAAAAATAAAAAAATTGGTAATTCTAAATTAAAATTATACAAAGTTATACCTATATGGTTATCGGCACTTCACAGAAAATGCCGACAAGTTGAACAATGCTAAATTCTGGAAAAACAGATGTTATTAAATTTGATCAAACATATGCATGAAATTAATTTTAGTTTAAGTAGGGACAAACTAAGTAGGGACCAACCAAAGACCAAGAGATAATCAGAGGGGGAAAAAAAAGAAAAAAAGAAAAAAATGGGTATGCCGAAAATATATATATTTTTGAAAATGTTGCAGCTAAATAAATTTAGAAAAAAAAATTTGGACCCGTTTCCTTGCTATTTGATGTAAATTGCAAGGAAATGAATTACGTGCTTAGCCGCACAAGCACTACCAATTAGCGTCTTGGAGAGTATCAGACGGATAGTAGGTTCGAATTCATTAAAGGCGTCTTTCTACGCACACACAGTAAGCAAAGAGAAATCGCAGTTAGTGACCTGAGATTTCTAGACCTGCCCCACGTTGGGCGCCAATTTTGTAACCGGGAAACTTCCCCTGGCTACTCCACCGGTTCGCCCAGGTAAGAGCTGAGGAACTGAGACTCGAGAATACCTCAGGGCGCCTTTTACATCAGAGAACAGTGTGTGTGCGTGTTCAAGATACCTTCAATGAAACGACCTTGGGTGGTACATACATATATTTGACCAACAAAAGTACACAGAATTTACAGATTGTTACTTAGGTAGGTACTACAGAATTCAATCAGAGGAACACAGAATTTACAAATTGTTACTTAGGTAGGTACTACAGAATTCAATCAGAGGAACACAGAATTTACAAATTGTTACTTAGGTAGGTACTACAGCGTTCAAACAGAGGAATTTATACGTGACCTTTTCGTGGATCTTCACGGATCGTCAGCCCAGGTTGTCGGCTTGCGTAGCGGGACCTGTTCACCGCTTCCCGCACTGCGCCACGAGTCCCAAGCCAAGGAACTCCGGATCTTTATGCGAGTACCGCACTTTGCGGATGGGTCAAGTAATCTCCTCCAAACGTACCAGCAGACCCCAGAGAAGTTCGGAATAGGCTGCCAATTATCCCTCGGATAATATAGCAGAATGTAGGTAGGTACAGAGAATCTTTAAGCAAGAAAAACAACAGAGATTTACGACCTTCGTCGTACGTAACTTCGTGAGATCTGATCTTTTTTTTGTCCCACCAGGAGAGGCCTATTTATAGTCTTCTCCATGGAAGATTCTAGCAAAAATCAAATTTTCACCAATCAACAACACGTAACACTCAAAACAAAACTTCTACCTCATATCAATACTTTCTGACAGATGACAGTTGTAGTTCGCACTAACACCGCATCAATAATTTAAATTATGCTATAAAAGTATTATGTAACAATTAAGTGATTTAATTCCCTAAAAATCACACAATTATCTAATGATAAGAATATATTAAAATGCTAATTAACACTAGCATTATTTCTAGCGACATCTATCGTCAACTTAGAGAAACAAACACCACAACACAACAGGTGATCAATGAAGATTCACGGCAATCCTTTTAGATGTCGCCACAGGCACATCCCAAACATATTGCAACTATAAATTGTGTTACTTAATAAAGAATATTAACGCACAAACATTCCGGCGTTACAATACAATCCGCATTATTGGGAATCCTGAGGTCACGAACACCCTAGAGCCTTTGCAGGTGCGTAGAGATGTTGCGTCCATGGTAGTATTTTATCGTCTGTACCATGGACCGAATGTTCTGATGAGCTCTTCTAATTAGCCCCTCCCTCTTCTTTTCTATACAGGACAACACGTGCAGGGCCTAGATGTCCCCGCACTCGGTACAGAATATCCGTTCAAGAACCAAGTAGTTCGGAGACTCTTTTTTTATCGCACCATTAATGCCTGGAAATCATTACCAGCTCACGTTCACTTCTTCTTCTTCGTCTTCTTCCTACAGTCTCGAGTCTTTCCTATTGATATTTGATATCTTCTATCGAAGACAAAATAACTAATACTTATGCTACAATCCAGTCATATTTAAACATTAAAATCTATTTCCATTTCATACATCTATACTAATATTATAAAGCTGCAGAGTTTGTTTGTTTGTTTGAACGCGCTAATCTCTGGAACTACTGGTCCGATTTGAATGATTCTTTCAGTATTGGGTAGTCCATTTATCGAGGAAGGTTTTAGGCTATATATCATCACGCTACTACTTAAGGGAGCGGAGCATTGATAATAAATGTTAACAAATCCGGCAATTTTTCATACATATTTTGAAGACTAAATAATATGGGCTCAAAGGGATATGAAGCTTCAAAATATACCCCGGGCGAAGCTGGGGTGGGTCAGCTAGTCTAATAATAATAATAATGTAATAATAACATACTTTATTTCAGAAATAACATCCGTAGTTTGTTAGTAAAAACATTAATAAGCTATGTTAGTAAGTACTAACATAAACACCTCAACAAAGTCTAGGGAACAAGATGACCCCAATTTTTTTTTTCTTGTAAATCTTGTTTTGCAAATAACTGGCAGCAAATAAATAAAAATAGAATAAAGTAGATTACAGAGTTGTTCGAAATTTAAAAATAAATTTTAAGAAGTAATGATTTTCGAATATGGAGGGAAAACTTTTAAAAGTGTTTGATTGTGCAGTTTCTCTGAGGCAAAATAAAAATTAACACCCAACCAAGCGTAATTTGCAGATTATGAGCACGCTACAGGTCTACAGGGGATATTGCCGAACGTCACAGGAGACGAAATAGGGTTACTACCCCGCGACAAGATCGTTTCTTGCAAAATTCCGCAAAGCGGCAACCCACGATTACTGCTCGTCGGTTAGTCGCAGGCCTCCAGTCTCAGCATCAAGTGGTTATTAGCGATCCAACTGTCAGGAGAAGACTACATGAAGCCAATCTTCACGCTCGCAGACCGCTTAGGGTTCCAGCTCTTCGACGTGGAAATCGAGGTCGTCGTTTATTGTGGGCTATCGTACATTTACAGTGGACCGACCATCAATGGGCACGGGTTCTGTTTTCCGACGAATCTCGCTTCGGTTTTCATCCTGATTCGAGAAGAGTGCGTATATGGCGAGTTCCTGGACGTTGGAGTCGTCTCCAGAATCCGCAAGAAGTTCATCCTTACCAAGGTGGAATAATCATGGTATGGGCTGGAATTCGCCTTGGTGGAAGGACCGACCTCGTTTGGATACGGGGCAATTTAAATGCAAACCAATACATTCAGGAGGTTATACACCCCATGGTAATCCCTCATCGACAGCAGTTCCGTCAAGATTTTATGTTCATGCAAGATAATGCACGGTCACACACCGCACGGGTAGTGGTCAATGCGTTAAGCGAGCACAATATTGCGACGTTGGAATGGCCTGCTCAGTCTGCCGACCTCAATCCCATAGAGCATGCCTGGGAATAGCTTGGGAGAAGAGCTTTCAGTGATTCTTTGGAAAATCTGAACACTGAAGAACAACTTTTTTTACACCTTCGCAGTGTATGGAGCCATATTCCACAGACGATGTTTGACAATCTCATACTAAGTATGCCATGCCGTTGTCGAGCTGTTGCTAATGCTTAAGGAGGTCCTACAGATTATTAAAAACGTTTAACATACATACATACGGTTAATTACTGTATTTCTTACTACCTCGTTATTTTTGTGCCTAATCATAGAAGGTTGTAATACTCAACATTGGCACTATTCAATTCTTTCTTAAAAAAAAAAAAATTGATATGAGAATGTTTTTATTAAAATTAAAATTAAAAACTGTATAAAAATACCCTGCTATTGATATAAAACACTCACTATTACAAGAAAGGGTTTTTAAATAAAAACTAGAAATGTCCTTGTTCCCTAGACTTTGTTGATGTGTGTAGCTTATTAATGTTTTTACTACACTAATTATAATTATTACATGAAGTCATGTAATAATTATAATTAGTGGTACACAACAACAATACATATTTCACATAAATAAAATTTTAGATGTCATTTATCAATCAATTAGCCCCTCGCAGTGCACTACTGGACATAGCCCTCTCCCAGTGTTGGGAGACTATGTCATATATAAATTAAAGCAATTAACAAATGTCATTCATTTAATATGTCAACAAATTTAACTTATCTTAATGCTCACTCCTTTTTCCTTCCGGAGTAGGCTGAGACAACAGCCCGCCCTCTGCTTCTATCCTCATACACTTCACGAGCTTCGTCAACTGCCATTAAATCTGTCAATTTTCCTTTCACGATTGCTATATCCTCCATCCAAATTGCAGAGTGTCAAATAACCACGAGATCCACCCACGCGTCAGCACACAATGGCAGTAATTTTTCCAACAGATCGCATCGTAACATTAAGTAATTCATTGACAATGAAAGATGTTTAAGCTGAGTGATGTCGCGTCATTGCAGATGTGATGTCATTTGACACGGAAGGGCGGTACTCATTCGACATTTTTTTCCTTTCAGTCCTTTACACTCAATTAAATGCACAAATTATATATAATATGGTCCTGTAGCTATAATCCAGGGGTGTAGAACGCTGGGAGAAATGTATGCTCTGATTTATAAAGAGAGGTATAACGTTGCTGCTTGGGC
This sequence comes from Eilema griseolum, assembly GCA_963662185.1. Lineage (NCBI taxonomy): Eukaryota > Metazoa > Arthropoda > Insecta > Lepidoptera > Erebidae > Eilema > Eilema griseolum. The sequence goes on along the minus strand of OY759243.1, from coordinate 1,273,249 downwards.
TATTAAGGTGTTCGTCTTTTCATTATGATCTACTGTTAGTTTGTTGGTTGGTGAACCGTTGGAATTCTGCAGATTTCAAGGAATGCTTCAGGAAGTTAAGATTTTTTAAAGAACATTAGAACTGAAATTACCGCGTGGTTTCCGGCAGAGTAGAATTAGGGCCGCCCCATCTCTTCCCATACAGTGTCATACAAAGTCACTAAGGGATAGGACTGTTTAACATCAGACAGATATATACAGCCCAGACTCAGCCTCAGATGCATGGCTCGAGTCAACAATAGTGCCCGGAATACGGCAATAGGCTCACTCCCTATTACGTGGGAACAAATACAATTATTGGTGAAATGTGGGTGTTAATTCACCTCTGCCAAACCCTCCAGGGATAAAGGCGTGATTATATGTATGTATTACTAATATTCCCTCTAACCCCTCCAGCTAAGCTAAATTACTTTTACTGGGTTGACGTCGATTGTGTAATGGGCAGGATTCGAACCCGGGTTCTCTTGATCGTAAAGTCGACTCCTTGACCACTAAGCTACCGGCGTTTGATACTATTTAAGTTACACACCACATAAGGTTATAATATAAGTACTTGACATGGCTCTGGCGAAGGTATTCCTTTCGAGTTTTTTTATCTTGGTTGGCAAAAAAGCACACGGCCCACCTGATGGAAAGTGGTTACCGTGGCCTATGGACGTGTGCAACGCAAACGGAGTCACACTCGCGCTGCCAACCTTATAAACACAAGAGTTTCTGTGCCGTCAGTGTAAAAGATAAAGCAGGACAAGCTTTTGGTCTTCCCACTGACAGTACAAAATCTCTCCAGTGAGCTCTGGCTACCCTACTTACAGCCGGAAACACAACACGAGGTTATTATGGCCGTGGCATTCTGTAGGGTGGAGGTACTTCCAAAGGCGGACTGCTCAATTGGACGGAAATACCGCCGTGTGTCCTACCTTCCCTGGACTCTCATGGTAATAAGCGGTAATCACCACGAAGATGATGATAGTGACACTACACACGATACGGCTGCACATACAATATGTGCTCTAGAACAGTTTTAGATTGTCCTCGCATTCAAAAGCTGCCTGTATCTGTGCACAAGTTTGAAGTGTTGTGTTCACCGTCCATTAGGTAGCAATAACAACTTTCCTACGACGCCATTTAATCGGTAAACAGTTGAGATAAGAACCGTTTTGCGCTCAATTTGCTTCGTATTTTATCGCCCTTTTGGTCCATCGATTCGTCTTAATCTACTCTGAAGTAGATGTTAAACTCCAGTGTTTGAAGTCTCTGTACTGATGTTTTATTGGTGGAATTCGATATATCTGTTCCAAATTTTGATAAGAGTTTGTTTAGAATTTCTTGTTTTAATGTGTAGCAAAGACCTGAAATTGATTTCAATTACTTTTAATTTCCCATCATAAGTTTGTGATTAGATGGTGTCTGAATGTAAGGTCCTAGGAATGATAGCCGGGTGGTAAAACATTATTTCCGTTATGACAATTCTCTATACAATACGAATAATTTAAACTGCCCAGTATGTGTAATGTACAAGCCCGTGCTTAAAACGGCTAGAGTCAATTTCTTGAAATTTACTTAACAGAAATTGAATGTAATAACATTTCTATCTACCACTTTGCAAAGCTATGTGTGTTCTCATAAAAACAAGATACATTCTTAGCTACATATATTAATTTTAGGCTATGAATTTTCTCTATTAGTAGTTTTTACTAATCTAGGACACGCCAATTTGACTTCATCTCGCCTGATGGTAAGCTAAAGGCAAAGTTTCAGGAAAGAGGGTGACCATTACAGACACTAAGTAATGTAACAATGGCGGCACTCAGTTTGGCGGCCTGATATGCTTTTTCACGCCCCGCTTAAAAGACCCGGGACTGTAGGAAGAAGGAAACACGCGAGCTGGTAATGAAGTCCAGGTCTTGGTGGTGCGGCAACGAAAAGAGTCGCCGAACCGCTTGGTTCTTGCTCGTATATTCTGCCCAGTGTGAGGGTGACATTTATAAATTAAATATTCATAGGAATTAACAAAGCAGTTCCTAACGAAAGTTTCTCTTGCAGCAGCCCTTAGCAGCCAGGCAGTCACAATAGGACGGAGTGGGACACAATGCCACGTCACAACATTATGACGTGTATCGGCAAACAATTGCCGCATTAACACCGACCCATTCACGTGTCTTCAAAGCTACTGTGTTGCGTTTCTTTGTTAAGGACTGTTTCCATTGTTGGGCGCGACAAGCTTTATTGAATACCTTTGTGATCGAGGTGAAAAGAAAATGATTTGATATAAAGTATTGTGATATTTTGAGGCTGTAAATATGTATCTTATTTAGGCGTGTAATGTTTGTGGAAATAATTTAAATTTTGTGTGTGGGGTTCTTTGTTTGTATTGAATTTTGTGACATGGTAAAAGTTATATTATTCATAAGGCATAATTGCGTTTTATGCTAATGTAGTTAAGAAGATATCATGTTCAGATTTAGGTTTTTTTATACCACTTAGATGGCAGACAAGCACACGGCCCACCTGATGGAAAGTGGTTACCGTGGCCTACGTTTGTAACACCAGAGAAGTTACAGTCGCGCTGCCAACCCTGTAAGTACAGAGTTTCTGTGCCGTCAGTAGAAGACAAAGCAGGACAGGCCTTTAGTCTTCCACTGACAGCACAAATTCACCAGTGAGCTCTGGCTACCCTACTCACCGCTGAGAACACAACACGAAGTTATTATAGCCACGGTATTCTGTAGGGCGTAGGTACTTCCCCAGTCGGACTGCTCAATTGGGTGGAAATACCGCCGTGTCCTACCACCTTTTATTTTTAAACTCAAAAAAATACAATACGGTAAATATCCCGATTACTTTGATACTAATATTCAGATTTATTTAATTAAGACATACCTTTAAAGAAAAAAGGTAAGAAAAAATTATCTGACGATGGAAAAGATATACTGTTCATTTGTAAAGATAATATCAGAACTATTATTATATATACTCTGGATACCAAATAATATATGATTCTATGTGTTTCATTTATATTCTCAGCTTATTCCGGTCGACTACAGACAATCCAGAAACAGTGACTTCTGCTAATTAGGAAAAATGTAAAAGAACAGAGTAACTCAAGATGTGGACTACTCAACTTGTCATTTTATTTTCGCAGTAAAATGGAAACGCCACGGACCCGTTTTTGAGCCGATTTAAAGCGCATTCATGCCACAATAAGCGACTTACCCCGACGTATAAATCCGCTCAAGATTTGACACGTTAAACGTCGTCTTCGAATATTATGACAATGGAAATGAAGTGGTGGGTGGGTCCGCTTTACATTGTTGAGTAAATCGTGATCAATAAACTGGTAGCAGATGTTCAGTAGGTTATATCGACAGAGATGTTCATAAAAGATACGTGAGATGCTGAGGTGACAAAAAAAGATTTAAATTAAACCTCAATAGATTTTATTAAAGCATGTAAATCTCGGTTGCATCTAAATCTTGTACTTTTTTTTTTTACGTGCGCAAAATTCCCACGGTTACCTCCCCACCGGAGCCGGTGGAGGAGGTTATGTCGGACTCGAACATATCCCTATCCCTCGCACCCCGGCCGACCCAGGGCCATCTCTCACGATCTGGCCCTCTTCTCGGGTGTGGGGACTACAGAGTCCCCAACTCGTCCCCGGAAACGGGGAGGCGTGCCAGGCGCACCACGACCGCGGCCTGCTTCTGCCAGGGTGACAGGCGGCTCCACCTGTCACCCCCAGGCCGGCGCACTAAATCTTGTACTTATGAGCTTGAGGTTTTCATGATTTGGTTGACTTCCATGGAAGCGACTATTGTTTGAGCTGCCAACCTTCAGAGGAAGGCCTCGTCCGTCTATCTGTAGCCCAGCTATAGGTGAGTGTTTCTCGCGCCCTGAAGACTTTGGTGGGGCCCTACTATGCTTCCATTTTTTTATACAACTTAGGTGGCAGACAAGCCCATAGATGGAAAATGCCTACCGTGACCTATGTGAACGTGTGTAACACCAGGAGAGTCACACTCGTGCTCCCGACTCCGTAGGAACAGAGAGTTTCTGTGCCGTCAGTGCCATAAAAAGATCTCGATCATCTAATTTTATAAATGACACTTATTCATCGTAGTGGAATGAAAAAAGCTTAACTATATTTCGAAAATCATTAAAAAACTTTCAGAAGCGAATCAGATCTTCAGTTGTTAGCGACTTGGGCGAGAAGTGTTCTCTAAATAACGATGATTAACTTAAACGACTTGTTGTATTTATATCGATGGCATGTCTGAATGTGTAATAAGGCGTTGTTCAGCACTGAATTACAACCAAACTGCTGCGGTATGTGTGATTCACGAAATGGGGAGTTTATTCTACAGATTATGGTTTGATAAGGTTATTTTTGCTGTATTTTGTGAAAATTAGAAAAAAGATAGACTGATAACCAAATTGCAAAATGTGATACTTAATTTTTTTTAATGACTTATTTATGTGGCTATTTCATTTATTTTTTTGCTATGTTAATAATTCTCTCTTCGAGGCATTATTCTTTTACCCAAAGTAAAGAACCTATAGTCTGATAAAATACCGTATCTGTTCAGAAATTCAGAAGTGGTTTGGTGTCTATCACAAAGCTACAACAACACAAATTTCGAGGTTTTCCTATAACTATCAATGCGATATAAGTTTTTTCTTTCGATTAATGAATATTTTTGGTCTTTTCATCATACATATTTACATGCTAATTATTTGAATCAAACCTTTTTCGTATCATGATTGTGTTACAAACTGTGTGGAGCGGAACAATAGAATAGCCCCCTCGCTGCTGTTGACACGGCGCTAAACGAGCGCGCCGCAGACTCTTTAATAACTTAACCTCCGTCGCGATTATATTTATATTGCGAGTTCATCTTGTGAGCTGTGCCTGTATGTCTGTGTGCCTGTGTAAGCACACAGACACACAAGCGTGTGCCTGTAGTGAGACACGCTGCGATTAAACGCTAGGCGCCTGTGTCGTTGCGTGTGGAATTACTTATTTTAAAACTTATAGAATTGTCATGTGTTTAGGGTTTAGTCTGTTTAAACAACCGAATGATTTTTGTGTGTATATTTACAGTACTTTAACTTTTTAATATTACCAGCGTGTAAATAACAGAGAAGAGTTTTCTTTACACTGAGATATTACTTTTGACCCACGACCTTTGAAGACCCCTTTTACAAATAACATTTTACTGAATATCAAATCCGGGATTTACTCTTCTTCGAGTCAAGTTTAGCTACGACATTATTCGTTGTCCTATGTTGTAGGTTGTTCAGGTGGAGGAGCAAAATGGACAAGAGAACAAATGTGACATGAACTTAAATCACGCCATGTTGCCTAATTTTTATTGGATCGATTAAAAGACTGATTGGTTGGTTCTGGTTTAATGTAATGATACCAGCTGAAACTTGCAAATAGTCAGTTCCATCTCTGCCCACCTTTGCTCTCTTGTCCACTAATGGGGACTTTCCAGCATTTTGAAGTTCCAAAGGCGTTTTATACACCACCAATCGAAGGAGAAGAAAGAAAAGAACTGAAAGTACAAATTTTAAAATTAAAGATGACTTCTAAAAGACACTGGTTGTCTGTATTTTTAAATTTTATGGAGAATAAAAATGAATAATTTAAATAATTCATGTCCAACCGTCCACTGCTCATGGGTTGTTGATTGTTGATGTGCCGCCGTGCCCATGATCTCTTGATGTATTCAAACACGGATCACGCTTGTATCACTTAATTTGAAATTCATTTTGAATCACTCAATATATTTATAAATTTGGTTTGTAAATCCTCCTCACTTCACAGTTGATCTTAACCCATTTTGAATATTGTTTTGTTTCATTTTATACCAGGCAATCGTGCTCAGTCAATCGAAGAATTGAAAATAAAATGTTATTTATTTGGAGACTGTTTATAGCCATTTCTACCCCGAAAATCAGTTATAAAATATACCCCATTTGGCTTCAACAGATAAGTTTGTCCAACCAAACCCAATTTAATGAATAATGAATAATCCTGAACATTGTACACAACGCTATCTAGACGTAAAGTAGCATAGCTTAACTAGCATGTATTATAGAGTCTAGAATGGAGATAAACATAAAGTATCTAAGTATACTTTTTTTAAATACATACATAGGTATAGTATAATAATGAGAAAGACTCAGACCAATGCAAATAATGTTATTTGCATTGGTCTGAGTCTTTCTCATTATTATACTATACCTATGTATTTATATGTATATATGCATATGTATTTATGCATACAAATATGTGCACTAAATCAAACCCGCAGGCCGCGCCTCATGCATAGCAGTCAAACGTTCTACCGGTACGCCACATATAAAACTTCAAAGACAGTTTTTTAAATGTAACTTTAAAAACCTAAAAAATATGAAGAAAATACTTTAAATTAATATACATACAACAAAAATAAAAAATGGGGCACGTGTGTCTGGTTTGCCCCATTAAGAAAATAGCTGCGGTATAGGTACATAATATTGTTATTGTATTGTGTCCCTAATAACATTGAAAAGGAATTCAATAGGAGTAGAAAATAAAGGTTTCACAACTTCGGTCAGATAGCAGTTGCTTTACTGACTCCGGAAGAGACGGGGATTAACGCAAAGAAGATGGATGATAAAGAAAATAACGTTTAACATCCGATCAAGAACCAAGCGGTTCGGTGACTCTTTCCTTTGTCGCACCATTAAGGCCTGGAATTCATTACCAACTCACGTGTTTCCTTCTTCCTACAGTCCCGGGTCCTTTAAGCGGGGCGTGAAAAAGCATATGATGAGGCTGTCAAGCCGACTGTCACCATTGTCACATGGTACGTGTAAGTAATGGTGACTCTCTTTTCTGAGATTTTGCGTTCAGCTTACGATCAGGCAAGGCGAAGTCTAATTGATGTGTTCTATAAAAAATAAAAAAACTTAATATTATTGTGTTGAAAAAATAATTACATTTTTATGAATTCTAAATCAATATGAAAAATATAAGAACTATGTAGAAAGATATAAACTAATATTAACAAGAATATAAAGTAGGATACCAAAGGTTCAAATCAAGCATCGAAAACTTTCTCCCCTTATCTAACATTTAAAATGAATATAATATGGGTATTTATTTTTATGACATATTGTTTAGTAGTTTCTTTATACTTCATCTTCACGCATTGCGAACTGAGACGGTGCGCACTGTGCGGTATGAAAGAAACTTCATCCCACGCACACTCAAGCTGTGGAATGACCTCCCTGCTGCGGTTTTCCCAAGCAACTACAATATGGGGTTCTTCAAGAGGGGCATCAAAAGGTTTCTTCGTGGTCGGCAGCGCGAGTGTAATACCCCTGGTGTTAGGTACATACGTCCATAGGCCACAGTAACCACTTCCCATCTGGTGGGCCGTGTGCTTGTCTGCCACCTAAGTGGTATAAAAAAAGGTAAACAAGGGTACCGTCCACTTAATAAAGACAACAGCTAAGCCTACCTTCAGACATCATCGTCATTATCTCAGCATTGTTTACGGTTGCATTGGATACGCGTATTTCAACCTGCACACTCCTATCAGTGGTCTGGCTTCTATGTTAGCAGCTGCCATCTGATCTCCCAATCCCGTCGCAAAACCTGCACCAGAATCTTATCCGTAGGTATATAAGCCAGTTGGTGTGAAGGTGACTTTAACACCGAAAATGAAGCCCCTAGCCTATACACCTCTATGTGTCTACAGAACTAGTCACAATATAAGTGTCCACAGGTCTGGGTACAAAATTACCGGATATAAAGCAACCCATTCACACATGGAGAAACAAACTAAATTGAAATCAATGCCCTAAAATTAGTAAGTTTAACATTTCTTTGTATTAGAACTGTACCAGCTCGGCAGGGTCATCCATCAAGGGTCGTTAAAGCGCCAGATTGTCGCCTGTCGCTCGTGATCCATCATTTAACACTTGCTCGCTGTCAGATAGAATTATGTTCGTTTAGCCGCCGGTGTGTACACGTCCTTATTTAGTGGTGATTGGGACTTATTTGTGTGTCTGTTGAACTTTCGTGTTCAATTATTGTTTTAGGAATTTGAGATTAATATGTATATTTATTTTTGTTTATTTTTAAAAATAACTAAAGAACTGGATATTTGAAAGATATTTTAGAAAGAAAGAGATTATTGGTTTACCTTTGCTTTTACTGGAGTGACTACTACGATGTAACAATCTGTAGGATTAAATATATGTTTTTTATGGGTTTATTGGTTAGACCTTATTTTTATTCAGCAGTGCACATGCGCGAATATTTCCTACCCATTATCCACTACTCATACAATTATTCAAGAAGATTGCCGTTATCTCTATATAGTGAAAGACTACAGTAAACTTCATCATTACAATACATCTTAGTATTTGATCTCAGCTTACAAGATAAACATACTTTATAACAGTTAGAATGCGCTCGCGCAGTACAGGCTCGCGTAAAACAAACAATATAGACTTTCTACATCCGTTATTAAGGTTTAAAACAAACATAGTCAGCATACAAATGAATTTCTACGTTATTTGTATATGCATAAAGCATAAGATCCTTTCGTATAATTAAAACACAGTAACAGCAACGTTACTTTTCAAATGATATTTAAATAATAATTATTATTTATTAATTTTCATATTCTATTTCCGAAACAAATTTCAATTTGGTAGCAGGTCATTTTATACCTTATCAACATGTATTATACTGTCGAATATAGCTTGTTTATTTATTTGCGCTCGTGAACGGAAACTGCGGGTAGGATACTCCATATTTAGACTAGCATGCGCCCAACGGATGTGCTCGTATATTGCAAGTGTTCGCATAATTGTTTTATGGTTAACGGCTTAACGGTTACCTGCTGATTTGCTTGTTAACAGTTTGTATATAAATGTTTTAGAATTAGAACATCTGTGGCAGTCATGATGAATCCTTACATTGTTGGAGTCCTGATAAATTCAGACTATTATAACTACAGAACTTCAATAGAAGCGTGGAGGTCATAAGGCATAAGTAGCTTCACGGAAATTATCGAACTTACTCCGAATGACCTCCCTGCTGTGGTTTTCCCAAGCGACTATAATATGGGGTTCTTCTTGAAGATCCCATATATTGTAACGCCCCTGGTGTTGCATACGTCCATTGGCCACGGTAACCACTTCCCATCAGGTGGACTAAAGTTCAACTGTGTCACAATTAAACACAAAAGACAATCCCAACAAAGTTGGAAAAAAGCTCAAAAGATAATGATGATGGTATTTTTTATAGGTCCATGGATGATGGTTTCATTTTTTTTTATATAGGACACGTCAATTAGACTTCGCATTGCCTGATGGTAAGCTGAAGGCAAAGTCTCAGAAAAGAGGGTCACCATTACTTACACATACCGTGTGACAATGGTGACACTCAGCTTGACGGCCTCATCATATGCTTTTTCACGCCCCGCTTTACGGGTCCTTTAACCCGGGACTGTAGGAAGAAGGAAACACGTGAGCTGGTAATGAATTCCAGGCCTTAATCACCGAACCGCTTGGTGGAAGGAAATGGTACATATTTCATAATCTGTTTTTTTTTTAACTAAAATAAAAGAAAATTATAATTGTGAGTCTATTCTTTTTTAGTTTTCTTAAACTTAATTTTTGAAACAGTACCTAATCAGTGTGAATCAAACTTTATAGCATATTTTAACTTGATTAGACATTAATAACAACTGAATTTATATATCCATCCCTTCTCTTTATTATTGATATAACATCAAGAGTATCGTTACTAATGAGTTATACTACTGTTACAAACAACTGACACAAAAATAACGATAACGTAACCAGTTGTATTTTGTCAGAATATCGTAACGTAAACAGATATAAAGATATCAAACCAAATTTTATTTGGATGGGTTGGTTTCTCGTAAAGCTTGTGTTTGTTTATATTAAGAGCTGAGAATGGGGAAATTTATATTGTACTTTGAGAAACATATCGTATAGACTATAAATAGGTATCTACTATAAATTATGTAAATATAAATCTCGGAATATAAGATCTTTGAAGATGTTGAGTGTTGTGTCTGAGTCACAAACTTTCGAACTAAAATGTTATTTCATGCTAATTATATGGCAAATAAGTACACAGATCTGTTCGTGTTAAGTGGGCACCTGCGGCCGGTATCTACATAGCTGATTTATCGAAGTAAATAAGGAAAGATAAACATTTTTTAAACTACTAATACAATGTGACTTTCTTCAAGAAGGGAATTAGAAGATTCTTCAGGGTCGGCAGTGTGACACCCTTGGTGCTGCAAACGTCCATAGGACACGGTAACCACTTTCCATGAGGTGTGTGCTTATTTGCCACCTAAGTCATAATGTCTTTCTGTGTATGTGTGTATATATTATGCCAAGGTTTAATTATCTATAAATCAAATATGAAGAGCAAAGATCTATATCGTACATGCTCTAATAAAGTTGAACAAATATGCAGTAGAAACCACGTGTAAACACATGTATGCGAGCGTGGGGGCAGCCGGCCGACCCGCCGCAAATAGATTGCTCTGTATCGGGCATCTATTTCACATATAGAATACTGAATAGATAGATTAGGCAAAGCTCAGAATATTCAGATTCCTTATCATCTAGGTGTGATTCCCGGTTTCACTTCCAGCCCAGGGTTGACTTACCTACTTCATTTAATCCTTTACATTTGTCTAATGTTGTCTTTATGAGCACGAGTGCGTGCATCAAAGCTTCATCCATTAATTAATATGTGAACCGGCTGACAGACAAGGTTGCCTTAGCTCCGAAAGTCTCATGAGGCCCCCCGTATATCTAAGTCAGAATATTCATAAATTATAATGTTAAAATAGAAAAAAAACTAACCATATACCTAATACCGGTTGACGGTGTGTTCAGTGACAGTTACCGAGGTTCTCATATTTTTGTAAACCACCAGAAGTGATTGCTACTATAATATCATTGTATTATTGGACTATTTTTACTGTTGGTGTTAAGGCACTTGGTGGAACTTTTCCTCAAGGTTTCGCTTTACTTAGATTAGAGTAATACATACTTCCTCGAACCAGGAATAAAACTCGAGATCGCGTGAAAGAAGTCACTAAAAACATGACAGCCTCTATGGCGTGGAGGTAATGAATGCGACCGCTACGCAAGAGGCGCGGTTTCGATCCCCACTTAGTGCAAATATTTTTATGCATGAATATTGATATTTGCATTGGTCTGGGTATATCTATGTATAATTTTACATAGGATTTACAAAAAAAAAGTATCTAAGTATGTATATCCGTATTCTAGATTCCATAACACAAGCTAGTTAAGCCATGCTTCCCATGAGTCTAAATAGCGTTATGTAGAATGTAGTAGAATGTTGTAGAGTGTTGTAAAATGTTGTAGAACGTTGTAGAATGTTGTAGAATGTAGTAGAATATTGTAGAATACTGTAGAATGTATTACAGATCACTATTCACAGTGTATTAATTTTGGACGTCCTATCTATCTATTCCTCACTCTGCACACACCACCCTGATCCAGAAGCTAACGTTTTGATTGAGTCCACAGTTTATATACAACATTGGCTTGCTTGTTATTTCCACACCTTCGACTTTATCCACACATCCATTAAAGGACCTAACGACCAGCCATCGCACTGTTCAAATACCACTTTAAATCGAACAGTTAGAGTTGGTTTTAGACTGTGTGTGTGATTGTTGTTTAATCAAGCAACTGGCCAGTTATATTTGACAGGTTTATCGGCTTGGCTGCCGGGGAATGGATGGCGATGTGGCGATGGTATGCGATGTTGTGTCAGATGTATGCGTGTGATCTACTGCTTTGAAGTTAGGATCGGTCAGACGCTGGAGGCGTGAATTGAAATATCTTGAGTTTAGTCTGATTGAAATAGTAACTGTAGGGCATAAGCCAATTTCCTGTTTGAATTCGCTTATTCATACTAGCCTGTTTATCACGGCAGCCTATTGTAGTTGTGTAGCTTGTGAGCTTTTTGGGATATTTGTTTGTTATGCTTTCACGCTTTAACTACTAAATAATCATAAAACTTTGCAAATACGCTGTGAATTAGTTCGTCTCAAAAGGAGAGGATACCTTTCATCTAGAAAACATGTTCCTTGAGGATAGAAAGTTCGTCAGTTCTAGTACAGGCCCCTAGTCGCCATAATGGATAAAAATGGAATATGATATTTTATGATTGTGTACCTATCTATGCTTGAATATGTGTTATTATGTAGGTATGTATACTATGAGTATATAAGTAATGTATATAAATGTGTATGTATAATGTATATATCATTATTGTGTACAAATTTGAGTATTGTCCTCATAGTTAATAGTTTATTATTCTCTCTAGGTGCTACCTCAATGCATCTCTGCATCACCTTAAGATAGACTGTCAGATAATGCCTTTGGCATTAAATCCGCCTTTGTACAATAAATTTGGCATGAATTTTAAATAAATAAATAAAACAAACAAATAGAAAACTATATTTCAGACGTTAATTGTACACACAAGGAGATTTTGCTTTGATCATGTCTTATCTTCCTCCCTCCTTTTATTTGATTTTTTTATACCACTTAAAGGTGCCAGACAAGCACACAGTCCACCTGATGGAAAGTGGTTACTGTGGCCTATGGACGTTTGTAACACCAGAGGAGTCACAGTCGCGCTGCCAACCATGTACGTACAGAGTTTCTGTGCCGTCAGTGTAGAAGACAAAGTAGGACAAGCCTTTAGTCTTCCCACTGAGAGCACAAATTCTCCAGTGAGCTCTGGCTACCCTACTCACCGCTGGGAACACAGCACGAAGTTATTATAGTTATATATCGGTATTCTGTAGGGCGGAGGTACTTCCCCAGTCGGACTGCTCAAATAGGCGGAAATACCGCCGTGTCCTACCTCCTTGAATAACTTTTCTGAATACTTCACGTTTTCAACATTAATGCTAGCATACCCACTCGCAAAACTTAGTATCTATTCAATAAGAACATATTACGTAATTTCCTTAGGTTCCTTCAAACTGTTGTCGGTTCCATTCCCGTATTCAATGTAATAAGCTCGTATGCTCCATCATGGTTCAGCTGGAGTGATGCGCGCATCCGTACATCGATCCTCATCCATCATGTGCTCCGACGCAGCTGACGCGGCGGCGTCATTACCCGCCCGATCATTGGATAATTGTGAGAGTACGGCATGAGATGCGCCTGTGACGGGGCAAAGTACAGCGGCTGTTTGCGTAATAACGAACAAATAGTTTTAGAGGCTAGAAGTTATTTGTGGTTCCGTACCTGAAAAGTGAAAAAAAAAACCAATTCCTTATAGAATGACTTCCTTGTCTGTTTGTCTGTCTGTCAAGACATTCTAGGTCAATATAATCAAAAGATACAGACATTTATGTAGCAAATTCACGCAACACGTTAATCACAACTCCATCTTTCTTTTTATTATTTCATATAAGGCGCGTTAATATGACATTACCTCGCCTCATGGTACGATGAAGGAAAGTCACAAGAAAGAGGGTCACCATTACAGACATATACAAGGCTTGGTAGTCCTCAGCTTGACGGCCTGATCAGATACTTTTTCTCGCCCGCTTATAGGATCCGGCGGGACTTGTTAAATGCTAACTCAATTTTTATTAAAATTCATTATTCACATAGATGTATGATTTTAGATATACATGTTCATTCACAGCAACGTATAGAGGAGAGCGACATGTAGCGCCGACCCAAATAATTGGGACAAGGGCAGGTTGATGATGATGTCAAGAAGTAACCTAGCTACCTATAACGACTACCATAGATGTTCGTATGACAACCGGAACCTACGGCTTAATGTGCTCTCCGGGGCACAGAATGACCAGACCAGTGCAAATATACCTATTTCGGGATCGGGAATAGAATCCGCGCCCCCTACGTAGCAGTCGCGTGCAATACCGCCACGCCACAGAGCCTGACATTTAGATTGACTTGTTGATTTACAGGAATGTATGAAGGAGATTGACATGCTGTACTGACCCCAAATAAATGGAAGAAGGTCAGGTAGATGATGAAGTCAAGTAGTATCCAGCTGATGATTTGACATACAACATTGCCTGTTATGCTAATAGTAACTGCTTCACTATTTAGTGAATACAATTTCAATGAATACCCATTTTGAATATTATATTTTAACAGTACCTTCGTCGAGCGGTGACATTCGACTGTCCAAGTGTCGAGTAGGCCGAAACTCGACACTCGACTCTCCAGCCACGCACGTTCTCCGGTGGACAGTCGACAGTTCAAGCCTCGCTCAAGTCCAACAACAATATTGATAGAACGAAATGTGATTCGTTAAGTGTATCTTATTATTTGAGTGTGGGTTTTGTGACGATGACTTGTGTTTTTTGTCTAAAAATATTCCATGTTGTCTGTATTTGTTTTGCTGACTGTACAAAATAGATTTGATATTTTAATAGTGTCTGAATTATCAGTGAAATTTTAAAATAATGAGAGTCCATCTGGACAAGTGTCGGAATATATTTGTATCGAAATCATCGATTTGGTATATTTTGAAGCAACCAAAGACATAGATAGATAGACAGATAAATAAAATGTTCTGGAATATAATTAGGTTCATAACCCCATCTAATTAAAAACTAAGCATAGCTTGTAATATGCATTCTAGAATGGGCATCGACATTTTTTTATTTTGTTTAATTACGTAAATAGCGCTCAGGTACGTATCGTCTAAAATATTAACTTGACTATAGTATCATTATGTCCATAGTATCATTATGTTCATAGTATCATTATGTTCATAGTATCATTATGTTCATAGTATCATTATGTCTATAGTATTATTGTGTCCATAGTATCATTATGTCCATAGTATCTACATGTCTATAGTATCATTATGTCTATGGTATTATATGACATAATAAAAGTATATTTTTATTATTACCCAGACCATGAGCAGTATGATCTAATCTTGTAATCAATATACCAAACGATATGTAATTGTAATTTGTACGCCATGAAGTGGTAGGACATAGTGCACTTATATTTATTATACGTTGGCACCACAGCGCCACACAGATTGTCAATCATAAACATTAAATCAGATACTAATTTTAAACAACAACAACTAACTAATCACAGCGTCCGGTTCTAAGAAGTTTATCCTAAATGTTGGTAATGAAGCGATTGATTTAATCCCAGCTGAATCCAAAAGGCTCCAGGGTCGGTCCAAGCGGACGCCTTCGAACAAACATTTGAATACGAGAGGACAACATGGCACATGTGCCAAACTACTGCGCTGCGACGTAGGGCTGCCACCTGACAGTCAAATATACTTAATACATTTTTCTTCGATTTATTGCATTGAGATAGTCATTGTGCAGAAGTGTCCTAGAAAAACTCTATACCTACCGGGGACTCAGGGCAACGGCAGCAGTAACTCATACCTCATTTTAGAGGAGTAGCTGCTGCTTCAGGTTGAAGTTCTGCTGAAACCAATATGACTAAAGAGAAGGAAATTTCCCTTGGCAACACAAGGCTAAAGAACCCACAACAATACACATTTGGAGAGGCTCAAGTCCAGCAGTGGACTGCAGGACATGAGACAGCATTCAGTTATCCTATAACTGAATGCTGTCAACTATAAACTGAGCGGTACTTATACTTCTTGAGCACATTATTAGGTATAGAGTAGCTTAATTTTTTAACCACCGAGCACTGTATATAGATTATTGTTTTAATTCTTCTTTCGTAGCTGGTTACCAAAACAAGAAAATAATTCCATGTTCGTAACTATTTTTAATGGTGCTGCCACTGCTGTTAATCAATATATACAAACGTTAGTAAACATTGTTTATAAAATATTTAATCACAATGTTAGAATATTTTTTTTATATTATCATGTTAGGTAATGTTAGTAAACTATTCTAAATAAAATCGTTGGTAAACAACACATTTGTTAACATTTTTCTAGATCGTAATGTTTGGCGCATACAGATACAGAGAGAGATTTTTAACATATAATAAGAATTATTCGAATGGGTAAATCTTCCATTTTTCGCGTAGATCCAAACACGACAAATCCAAACTGCGAGACGATGTCATGTTTTCAAATGTTATAAAATGTTTATAAACATTTTCTATCAGTGTGGGAACACTAAAAACATGTAACAAGTCCTAACAGAATGTAACAGTTTCTAAAATAGTGTTTGAAAAATTTTGTTAACAGCAGTGTGGCAGCACTAGGAGGTGCGCAACCAATTTCCAACGCACTAGGAGGTACGCAACCAAGATCAAGTTGACTTTCACTGATGGTAAGCTTTAGGCAAAATATCAGGAAAGAGTATAACCATTACACATTACTACGATGTTACAATGGCGATCCTCAGATTGACGGCCTCATCATATGTTAGGAGGTAGGACACGGCGGTATTTCCGTTCAATTGAGCAGTCCGACTGGGGAAGTACCTCCGCCCTACAAAATACCACGGCCATAATCACTTCGTTTTGTGTTCCCAGCGGTGAGTAGGGTAGCCAGAACTCGTTGGAGAGTCTGTGCTATCAGTGGGAAGACTAAAGCTAGCCTTGCTTTGTCTTCTACACTGACGGCAGAGAAACTCTGTTCATAAAGGGTCGGCAGCGAGAGTGTGACTCCTCTAGTGTTGCACACTTTCCGTCAGGTGTGCCGTGTGCTTGTCTGTCACCTAAGTGGTATGAAGAAGAAGCACCGTTTTTTAATTATACCACTTAGGTAGCAGACAAGCGCACGGCCCACCTAATGGAAAGTGGTTACCGTGGCCTATGGACGTGTGTAACACCAGAGAAGCCACACTCGCACTGCCGACCCTGTAAGCACAGAGTTTCTGTGTCGTCATTGTAGAGGACAAGCCTTTAGTCATCCCACTGACAGCACAAATTCTCCAGTGAGTTCTGGCTACCCTACTCACCGCTGGGAACACAACATGAAGTTATTATAACCGCGGTATTCTAGTATTAGGCGGAAATGCCACCTGCCAAAAGAGACCACCTGAGCACCTTAAAGCTCAGTTACAAACGTGGATCATTCTAAACCTATACACATCTATCGTAAATATTGAAAGTACATATTTGAAACAATTTACAGTAATTTTATAAATAAATTCGATCTCATCAACCGTTTGCCAACCCTGTGCGATGTCGTGCGACTTGATTGCTGATTGCTTTAGTGGTTCGGCTCGTTAGGGTATGTCCTGTGCCGCGCTGCGCCGCGTCACGTCGCATCGAGCCGTACCGCGTCGCACCGCAGCACACATATGCTGACTAGTAATAGTCGTAATTAGGCTATGCTGCAGATAGCCAACTATTCTAATTGATTGGAATTTCTCGGATGCTAAATATAGGTCGATTTTAAAGTTTAAGGAATTAAATATCTAACTAAGTACTGACTTATAAGGTCTTATCTTTTCTGGTACACATATTACGTAAATTTGATTTCAGTTTACCATTTATATGAGGATTTTTATACCCTTCCCTTCTATGTGAACATACCTCCCATTTTCCATTTTTTTAAATCAGAAAGAGTACTAATTCGCATGTTGATGTTCAACACTCTCGCCTCGTTTTAGAATTTAAATGCCGTCAAAATATGGGTTAGGCGGTGGTCCCATTGACCACCAAGGTCAGACAACAGGTTAGCGAGTCTAGCTAACGAGATCTTTTTCCATTATGCAGATTGATTTGACAGCAGTTGCTATGCAGACTATTTCTCTGTGACTGTCTTTATTAAGCTTTCCTAAACTATTTAGTGCCTACAAAAAAATATGTCACAACAATTGAAAATACAATTTGTACTCCATTTAGTCAATCTCTTGACCCAAATACCGGACTGATTGCTGCGCTAAATTGTACCTTAAGGCCTTGAGATAAGTGGTATTGCCTTTGAGATGGTAAAAAGACAATGTTATGTAGTTCAAGTGTCCTCTACACATAAACAATGATCTAAACCTCGTTAGTGTCGACGCCAAGTGCGTGGTGTAATAGACACAGTACCCGAGAAGATAGTCAGTAGTTTCAGTGTATTCTTTTATGTTATTATAAATTTTCACAGTGTCTGTCTGATGGTAGTATTTGCCAGTAGGTTCTTAATAAGCTTGCAACGTCAATGAATTAAAAAAAAAATTACCTCTCTCTCTGTCATTATTTTAAAAGTGCATTATATTGTAATAAATACTGGAAACTGGACAATTTCAGTTTCATTATGTTTTGTGATCCTTTCTTTTTCCTATTTCATTTAATCCGAACTAACAAATCAGTATGTATCAAATGTTCCAAACACGATTACATTAACCGTTATTATTGATCCACAAATTATTTTATATCCCATCAACTCCCTACAACCGTAACCAATCCATTATCCTTATTGAATTTCTCCCGTCGTCTAATAAGTCTGGACGAACAAACGCCGTCTAATAATATCGCCAGGAATGTCCGTAAATACCCCGACAGACAGACAGACGGACAAACGACTAATTAGTTCCGAGATACGATATCCGAATATGAGACTGTAGAAGCTTTTTATTATTTTTTCGGCTTCCGATCGTGTTTGGAATTCTGTTAATTAATTCATTGTGACATTTGGAGGTGCGAAGTGATCATTTGCAAGTGAATTATTTAAAGTTTTTACGAGCGTCGTAAAGATTCGGACACTTTTTAATGTATTTGTGTAAAAAGAGTGCTTTAGTTTTTATTGCTACAATGTTTGGATGACTGGGTGCAAGATTGAATCTCGCACTTACAAATATATTTCAATTTTGGACTTCAATTAGCAGACTTTGTATTAACTTCACTGCCACCTAAGCGGTTAATAAAAAAAAATTTACAGACACAGTCACAAATTTGATCCACGCGTTCGATGGTCACTGTTAGTGACGCAGAAATAGGTACGGAATTTACTTAATTACCAAAAAAGAATCCTGATATCAGTTTTCTTGACCAGTCAATTTGACTTTCACTGATGGTAAGCTTTAGCCAAAATATCAAGAATGATTCACCATTTTTTTATTTATTTATTTCCAAATTTTACATTGGTTCATCTCATAGAAGCACCCATAAAACCAGCTTGGCGGCCTCATCATATGCTTATTCACACCCCGCTTAAAGGATCCGGGGTTATAGAAAGAAGGAAACACGTGAGCTGGTAATGAATGCCAAGGTTTTACGGTGTGGGAAAGAAAAGAGTCACTGAAACGCCTTAGTTCTTGATGGAATATTCTGTATGAAATTTTGAGTCGATTTAATCGAACCAAGTCATTAGAATCATTTCAAGTAGGTACTTTGATTGTCAAGATAGATCTGATGCTGACTGTACTGTATATCTATAGGCGTAACGGAAAAACTTAAATTCTCAAATGGTATTAAAATAACCGAGTACATCACTAGCAGCAAATGTCGCCAGTGCGATAATTAATTAGTCGGGAACAAGACAGTGACGAATAAAAGATATGCCCGAGATATCGGCGACCTCAGTTTGCCGCCGCTGTATGTTCGTACGTAAATTATGTGCCGAAATTAGTGTGCGGAATGTTTTGCTTTATTTTCGTTCCATTCGTGGCTGATAATAATAAACATAATGTCACATGGAGTAATAAAAACGATGTCGCTTTAAATTTAACATATGTTTTCATGATGTGTTTTTTTATTTTTAATTGGCGACATTTGTGGCGAAGCGGTCCAGTGTTCGAGGAACTCAGAGGTCATGGATTAGACTCCCGCGTCGTAGCTTAATGGCTAAGGAGGCTTTACGATCGAAAGGTTCCGGGTTCGAATCCTGGAACTTATACTACCGACGTGAACCCACTCCGAACGTATGGGGCTACATAACAAATGTATGTTTATCCTCATTCTAGAATCAATAATACAATTTGGTTAAGGTGGCTGAGACGGACTGGATGCAATAGGTCGAGGATCGGGTTCAATGGCGCACATTGGGAGAGACCTGCGTTTAGCAGTTGACGACTGTATGGATTAACCTAACAATGCGAACCTAATTCGTTTACTTATTATTCACATACTAAACCACTATTTGGCCGAACACTGTTGCCTAAGATACAGGCCCTGAGCCTAGTTTAGGTAACAGGGTTTATCGTTACTCGTTACATTTCGTTATTGTAATATTTTATCATTTATTCACTTGTGTCATACATAAACTATGTTTTTCTTCTTCTTGTAGACCAATTTGTATCTATCTACTGTGAAATAAAAAAAACTTATTATTATTATTATTACTGTAGGCTAATTGATTGTCTGATGCTGGGTCTAAATAGCGCTGTGTAGAATGTTCTTGCATATTTATTTATCACCACACTTTGAATCCTAAAATTTTGTAACTAAAAATAATAAAACCATTTTTATATTAATTGATGCTCTTATCTGTCTGGCTATAGAATGTCGAAACTCAGTCTCTCTCCATCAACCGTCGACTTTGAAATCAAAATAAGTATTCCTCAGACGTCGAAAATTAATTGTGATTAGTACGAGAATTAATGTTAACAAATTAATGCTTTGGTTACATTTTATACAGGGTGCTCGTGAGGTTATCTCGCGTTAATTAATTAACTGACAGAATGTCAAGCAACGCCGAGGTAGGAGTCATGTTGTGAGGTGCGGTCTCAGTTATAGCGGTGAGAATTTTAGTCTTTAGTTGTAGGAGTTGGGCATTTTGATATTAGACATATCATTAGAATTGTTTTGGAAAGGAAAGGAACCAAGAAAAAAGTAAACAATAAATAAATCTCTGCAATGGTTAGGCCGATTTTGATGTAACTTTTACTGGCAAATAGCTAATATTATACGTCGTAACATACGTTCAGCTTCTAGATGTAAGTAAGTTCAAGCGGACATATTTTGATTTTAATACTATATATTTTTATTTTTATTTTAATACTACTTGACATTTATTTAACTATTTAATATTAATTAACGTTTGTTATTGAATTTTACATTAATACCAAGATTCTAATACATATCTGATAATTTATTAATATAGCTTTATGTTCCAAAATTTAAATTTATTTATAAAAATGTATATTTCGTGTTAATAAAATCTGTACGATATACTAAGATAAACAAAAGTTAAAATTCTTACTAACCAAAATGAGTGTCAGTTACTTAAAATAACTTTAATACACCTTATACTCAGACGCAATTACTAAATTCTTTGTGTTGGAAAGTAAATTAGTAAAGTTGCTTCGTAATTATACAAACTAACGTCACCAGTACGTCTAGCCATCTATCGCTAGAGATAAATACTGTCGCCAACAACTACGTCACCACTAGATATTGTTTATCTGTTCTGTGTTCCAGTCAGATGTTAATGAAATTATTTAGTCAGAAATACCAACACAGTATGAGAACTAAATTTATAAATAAATATTCCACGACATTCTACACAACGCTATCTAGACCCATGGTAAGCATACCTTATCTAGCTTGTGTTATGGGATCTAGAATGCGGATAAACATACTTAGATACTTTTTTTTTTTTACGTGCGCAAAATCCCCACGGATACCTCCCCACCGGAGCCGGTGGAGGAGGTTATGTCGGACTCGAACCGACTAAAACGCACGCCGCCTGTGGGTCGTTTAGGTTGCCGAAGGTGAGGTTGACAGGCATATCCCTCGCACCCCGGCCGACCCAGGGCCATCTCTCACGATATGGCCCTCTTCTCGGGTGTGGGGACTACAGAGTCCCCAACTCGTCCCCGGAAACGGGGAGGCGCGCCACGCGCGCCACCGCCGCGGCCTGCTTCTGCCAGGGTGACAGGCGGCTTCGCCTGTCACCCCCAGGCCGGTGCTCATGGGGGGCGGAGGTCGTTCATCGACCTCCGACGCCCGAGTTGCCTTCGTACGCGGGCAGCTTGTCTTGCGATCCTTCGTCGCTCCCGCTGCCGCTCCCGCCCCGCCTCCTCCTTCACGAGCATTACTTGCTCGCAGAAGGAGGCGCCGGCCGCCCACGCATCCGCGCAGCGAACCATCGCCGCGAGCAAGGTGGAGAGCGTGAGAACCCTCACTCCCAGGGCCGCCACAAGCTCCCGCCTCGGCGTCTCCCACGCCGGACACTCGGTGAGCGTGTGCGGACCTGAGTCCTCACTCGCGTCGCAGTGATGGCACTCGGACGTTGGCTCTTTCTGCATCCGACGCAGATACTTTCCGAAGCATCCGTGCTCGGTGATCATCTGCGTCAGACGGTACGAGAGGCTGCCGTGTGGCCTCTCTAGCCACTCCCCCATGATGGGTCTTACCGCCGTTACTACGGCGTGCCCTAGATACTTTTTTTTTGTAAATACATACATATTATACATAGAAACACCCAGACCAATGCAAATATACATATTCATGCATACAAATATTTGCACTGAGCGGGAATCGAACCCGCACCCGCTGCATAGCAGTCGAATGCTCTACTGCTATGCCACGGAGGTCAAAGATCGGTCTAATTGCTTTAAAATTACATAACTATATATATACAATTCTAAGGTGAAATTGTTACGTTTATTAAATTAATAAATATAGAAACTATATTCCAAAGCGAAATCGTTACATTTATTTCAAGCGACACAGGGGACACTTTGAAACAAAAAATGGGAAAGTCACGATCGATAATATTGGTAGCTTTAGTGGTTAAGGAGTCCAACGACGACGGTCGAGAGGTACCGGGTTCAAATGCTGGACAATTTTGTTTGGCTGCGGAATTATTGACAGCCATATTTGTATGCATGAATATGGGTATTTACCTTGGTCTGGGTGTTTCTATGTATAATATGTATGTATTTACAAAAAAAAGAGTATTTAAGTATGTTTTACCGTATTATAGATTCCATAACACAAGCTAGTTAAGTTATCAAAGAATCAAAGAATCAATTTCATTTATTCAGTTTAGGCACATAAAGAGCACATATGAACGTCAAAATTTTACAAATATGTCAAGAAATAATATAAAAATATTAAATAATTTAAAAATAAACCATTGGAAAATGATTCTTTCGCTGGTTCGGTAGATTAGTTCTACTGAGAAGATACCAGCAAGAAACTCAGCGAACTACATTAGAACTAGTTTATTATGCTTACCATGGGTCTAGATAGCGTTATGTGGATAGTTGTAGAATATTTATATATATTATTTAGCGGAAAGAATCATTTATACATAGGCTAGCGAAGAGGAAATTTTATAGAAAATTCTGAAGTTCCTCCGTCCCTTGCTGAAAATAAACTGATAAGTTTCTCCTAGCGCGCAAAAAGAGCTCAAAAAGTTAAAATATTTTGTACAGAACTGTACGTTTAACGCGAAGGCTCCCTTAGGGCCCAATAATGGTATTAAAAGTGAGAAAGGTTCCGCAATATCTCTGCTCATGATAAAGTCGTGAGGCCTATTTAACCCACGTGTCACGTGCCCGCTGGGGCACCTACAAATTACGTTATGTTTGATATCTTGGCCGTTTTTGAAAAGAGGGTAGATAGGATCTCATAGAAAATGAGATGCGCTTATTGGGTTAGCGATCTATCGAGCTTTAGCTGTGTATATCTTATCTCATGATATTTTATTCGGGGCGATTTTGTAATGCCAAGTTTTGAACACGTGTGATTTCATTTCGATGAGAAAGGAATACCTGCTGCTTGTGAAATTTCGTATTAGAGGTTATTTAATGTATGATTCTGAACTCTGCACCACGAAGCAGTGTTGCACAGCACCATGTACCATGAAATAGACTTGAATATGATAGTTTTATTTATTATATTAATTCATTGCGGCTTCTCAATGGCGCCGTTCATTTCTATCAAAATTTAACAAATAATGTATACTAAAGAGCCGATATCTTGGGTCCAACCGCACATACCTAAATGGAACATAGAAATAAAAGAAAATCAGTCCCGCAATCTGTTCATTTGTCTAAAACTATACATTCAGATTTTTTCACATATTTCAATGGCACCGACGCAATGAATAAAGAAAACTATCATATTTAAGTCTATTTTATGGTACCGTGGTGCTATGTAACACTGCGGCGTGCTACACCTCTATATCCCACGTAAAAGGGGTGAGCCTATTGCCGTATTCCGGGTTGTCTGATGTTAAACAGTCCTATCCCTTAGTCGCCTTGTACGACACCGCATGTAATGCCATTTCTTACAATACTAGTAGCTGCACTTCTTTCAAACCACAGTAATCACCTGTCTCCTACTCTGTCCATCAATTACAACCCATAATCACTCCAAGATCCCCTAAACAGTGACGGAGTGCGGCTCTATCGCTCACATAACGCGGCCATTACACCTGAGATCCGGATCAAGCCGGGTGGGCGCGTGCGAATGGTTTTATTATCCGGAACAGCCGCCATTATCCGGCGGAATGTTTAGGGGCCACCTGTGTGCGTCTTGAGAACTCCGTTGATTGAGAATTTTATGAGAGAAATTTTTAGCACATTTTTAGGAATAAATTGTTTTGTTTAACACTGTAGGATCTAGTAGGAGAAGTTTGAATTATAATTTTTATTTGTATTTAACGATTTTTTATAAAACTTAGGTGGCAGACAAGCACACGCCCCACCTGATGAACGTGTGCAACACCAAAGGAGTCACACCCGTGTTACTGACCTTGTAAGAACGGAGAGTTTCTGTGCCGTCAGTGCAGAAGACACAATCAGGACACGCCATTAGTCTTCCCAGTGACAGCACAAAAACTTTTCAGTGTCTTAAGGTGTGAATTACATAGAAATAATTGGAAGAGGCTCATGTCCAACTACGGTGGGCAACTATGGTGGGCTAATTGATTGATTGAATACGGCACGACTATGGCACTGATAAGACGCGAACGCGATTAAAATTATAGCCTAGTCAATAAATACCATCTCCTCACCTTGTCTATATAATTTGACAAACGTGTCTGCATTATCACAGACGAGTCTCTTTCCACCGTTGTCCGTGAAATGGCGCACGCGTCTTTAGTCCAAATTCTACTCTGCCGGGAACCACAAAAGTGGTAGTTTCTTATCTCGAGTGGTTTTGTATATATAGTCGCGGTAGTTGAAAGTATACTGAATACTTAGCTACTACCCGTGTTCGGCCAGCCTAATAGTTCTCACGCCGCTGATTAGAGATTCTTCCCTTTGTGTCACCCATACTATCCAGATTAGGAGATGGCCACGTTATCGTTTTTTTCTCCATTCCCCCATAGTAATATTTAGGAAGCAAACAAGTATACAAAAGCTATGATTTATAATGTTTTCAGAAAGTTCAACGTGGAGTTTCTGGGCAGTTCTGAGTGAAGTTGACAATCAAGGGGGATGAAACTGATGACTAAGTAGATATAAAGTTGAAAAGTGTTATGCGGCTGTTTTATTGCGGTACCCTTTTTTGGCACAGTTGACGAACTTTTTTATTTCTTTGCAAAGTTTCTAACTTAGTGATGGTGGCAAATACTGTTTTGCGAGATTCAGAATTTGGTACATCACTTAGGTGGCAGACAAGCACATGGTCTAATGGAAAGTGGTTCCTGTGGCCTATGGACGTGTGAAACAATAGGGGCATCACACTCATGCTGCCAACCCGTAGTCAGGTTGACATTTCTTATTAGGTATATAAAATTATATTTGACTAATTTATTGATTATTTTGCATGGAGGTGTTTATTATGTTTAGCACGGAAATACTGACATCAAATTCTTCAAATTCTTAGCTTCTAATTATCTTCTAATAAACAAATATCGTCATAATATGTGTGACGTTATTGCATGCCAATCTGGCTGAAATATGGTGGAACCTAAATGTATTTACCTGTAAACTGTAACCTGTGTACCCATATATCGCAATAAAGTGATTTGATTTGATTTGATTAATAAATGCATAGTAGCAGAACGATGCAGAATTCACATCTCTGGTAGTTACTTATTATCAAATAAATCAATCAATTAGCCCACCGCTGTCCACTGCTGAACATAGGCCTCTTCCAATGCTACGTTCTTCATCTTCATCTTAGTGTTAATCCCAGTTGCATCCGAAGCTTTTACCTCGTACTCTGGGGTCCGCTTCATCAGTCTAACTGCGAATTTGGCTGAACTTCAATATTTTCCGTGATGCAACTACCATATGACCTCTACAACTCAACTCAATAAATTGCAGTTAGACCCGTTGTTGGACTTTTGAGGGCTCCAAGTACCCGTAACCACTGATGTTCATATGATAACCGAGATTGAGGGTTTTACGCGCTCTCCGAGGTACGACTAGACTAATGCAAATACCCAAGTTCATGCATACAAATATTTGCACTGAGCGGGGATCGAACTCGTGCCTCCTTCGTAGCGGCCACGTTCTCTACCACCACACCACGGAGACTGCTTGCTACGACATTATCAGTATAAAAAGAGGAGGTAGGACACGACGGTATTTTCGTCCAATTGAGCAGTCCTACTGGGAAAATACCTCCGCCCTCAGAATACCGCGGCCATAATAACCTTATGTTGTGTTCTCGGCGGTGAGTAGGGTAGCCAGAGCTCACTGGAGGGTTCTTGTGCTGTCAGTGTGAAGACCAAAAGTTTGTCCTGCTTTGTCTTTTACACTGACGGCACAGAAACTCTAAATGCTTGCAGGGTTGGCAGCGAGTGTGACACACTTGGTTTTGCACACGTTCATAGGCTACGGTGACCACTTTCCACCTAAGTGGTATAATTTGTTTTTTTTAAATGTCATGACCTCTTTAGACTTTTAACAGCATACCAGCTTAATCTGATTCAAAGAGTTACTGAATTTTTCTGTACCATCTATAGCACCACGGAATGTGAAAATGTGACCGTTGTCGACAAAGGGCACAGTAACAATTTCAACCAAACATTTTTAAACCCTTAAAAATGCACGAACACTTTAACGCGAGGGCCTCGAGGGCTATGAAAATTTCACCAGCGCCCGAGAGCCGGTTACAGGTGGCCGGTAAATCCGCGAGCCGGATTAACTGGCATAGCCGCAATGCCCCGGTTGAGCGCCAAACATATTTTAATGTGCTTTTTATATTTGTAACGCTTTTGTGCACAATTGTACTTTTAGATTTTTCTTATTTATATTTGTTCTAACTCGGATAGCTAACAAGAATAAGAATTCACCTTACAAAAAAAAATTGAGGGAGTGCAGGAAAATTGAAGAAAAAGGAGAATAGCAGGACTTATCCCGCTCTCCTTTTTCCGTTTTTCCTTATGTTCTTCTTTTTCTCAGAAATGGAGGGAGGTAGTAGGTAATGCTTGTGTTCGTGTACGGTAAGTAAGACGTAAGAAAAGATTATAGTGTGCTGTAGTGTATATACATACGTATTACGCCTTTAGCTCCGGGGGGTTAAAACTCAAATTTGTATGAGCCTATTGCCATCATCCGGGCACTATCGTTGAGTCAAGCCATACATCTGAGACTGAGTCTGGGCTGTATATAACTGTCTGATGGTCACATCTCGGAGGGACAAATTACTGTTATGTGCATCCGTCTGCCACACCCGGCAAGAGAAAAGCGCTATGTGTAACTATTATTGAAGCGTGTTTTTACCCGACAACGGCGAAGCAAAAGGCGGGTTATTGATAGGCTATGTATGTATGTATGTAGGTTCATCTGGTCCCTCTTAGCTCCTCAACCACTAATCAGAACTGCACAAATGAGGTATCGTTAGAAGCATCTTAGTCGTCCGCTGGTTATAGGCCATATAATGTATAACTGAATCTAATGTGGCGTCCTCTAGCGGTCCTAAAGTACTGCGATAAAAAAATGAGATAAATATGTCGTGTTTATTTTCAACTGAAAGGACTTAGTTAGCACATTTCAAATATGTATAAATTATACTTATTTCTAGCACAAAAATAGTAAATAAATAATAAAAAATAAATAGTCTAACAAAACAATACATTGTAAGGAAAAGTGGCATACGGCCACGGTTATCCTAGATATTTTCTTGTTTAATACTTTTTCAGTAGTCGGGTTTTAGTTTTAAACCTATTTCTATCTAAAATGTTCAATGAAGCAAGTCGTTTACCAGTTACGAGACATTTATCAATGAATCAATCAATATATTAGCCCACCGCAGTTCACTGTTGGACATAGGACTCTCCCAATACGCGCCATTTTTTCCGATCCTCTGCCTTCCGTATCCAGTCTGTCCCAGTCACCTTTTTCTAGTCGTCCGTCCATCTGGCTAGCGAGTGTCCTACCTTCCGTTTACCTTTTTGCGGTCTCCATTCTAGGACTCGTTTGCTCCAAGGGCTTTCGATCCTTCGAGACATTTATACTCAAACTAATCGTCATCTAAGTAATCCCGTTTAGTCGGTTGTCGGTTGTCACGTCAAGGCGGCTGTCACGTCGCCCCTAATCACGGTGACCCACGTCACGTGACTGTCGACGTGTTAGTACGTGGCGAACGTACAGCGTGAAGGGCTGTCTATTTGCGGCTAGAGGACACATTTCTTTTGTCTGATTTGCTGTTTGTCCAAAGTAAAAAGTAATGCTTTTAATTTATTCTTGCTTCGATTTGACGGTTATGCTGTCATTACTTATCTACGATAAATAATACATAAATAATCATGATTGTACTGATAAGCTCTGTGGTGGCCTGTCTACATAAAGGAAGCGGGTTTGATTCCCTTTCGGAGCAAATATTTGTATGTATGAATATGTCTATTTGCATTGGTCTGGGTATTTCCGTGCCTCAGAGAGCACGTTAAGCAGGGGGCCCGGTTGGGATACGAACATTTATGGCATTGGTTACGGATAGTTGGAGCCAAGAAAGTCCAACAACTGGTCCAACTGCAAAACTCCGATATCGCTAATGGGTTGTGAAGGTTAGATGGCAGTCACTAAATGGAAAATGTCGAAGTACAGCTAAACACGTTGTTAGACTGTAAAATGTGGACCCCGGACTCTGGGGTGAAAGTTTCGGACGGCTACGGTATTAACGGAATAGATAAAAGTCATGAATAGGTAGAAGTCATGATTGTATGTCCTCGAAGTAGAGCAAATAGGTTTTTGGTCCCGACTGGTCCCTAGGGTGTGAATATCTTGTTGTCTAGCGGGTACTTTTTCAGGTAATTTATGTTCTCAGTACAGTCCTCTTAGAAGATATCTACGGGGAGAGATGGTATTGATGTTATCCTACTTCACTGGGAACCACATGGCTTGGCTTACGTTTATAAATCTTAATTAAAAAAGTATACACTCCTGCCGAACCTGCGAATATGTGAGACTATAAAAAACCACATATTACGAGTATTATAACCCATGACCAGTGCGCCTTCTTCACTGTCAACCAAGTTACCTAATTTTTATTATCGATCATCGATCTATGTCTTATTTTACACCATAACCTTAAAATACTGATCCATCAAAACGAGGCTCCCGTGACTTACTGCCTGGTATCGACACGGGCCAGGGCTCTCAGGCCCCTCACACACCATTGACTAAGATCTGTGATGAGCTGGTGTCTAATATCAGCACATTTTCTCCAAGATAAATTATTTCATCTTAGCATATTTACTTGCTGAAATAATGTGTGGTGAAGGTAGATTTGGTTACAATTTATTATATATTAAAAAAAAATGTGTCAAGTACGAATTTGACTCTGACCGAGGATTCCGTACAAAATTGTATTCAGGGATTAACTTTTGATTGCATTGACTAAGAAGTTTGATTTTTGCACAGTTTTAAAACGTTATAATTTTTTTATTTCTACAACCTTCTATACATCGCTATCTAGACCCATGGTAAGCGTAGTTTAACTAGCTTGTGTTATGGAATCTAGAATGCGGATAAACATACCCAGATACTTTTTTTTTTGTAAATGCATACATATATTATTCATGGAAACACCCAGACCAATGCAAATATGCAGATTCATGCATACAAATATTTGCACTGAGCGGGAATCAAACCAGCACCCCCTGCGTGGCAGTCGAATGTTCTACCGCTACGCCACAGAGGCGTAATGGTAATAGCTGCATATTTCCTGGCAGAGCAGAGAGTATGTGGTATAAATTTCCACTTGATGCCTCCACGTATTCCCGAGAATAAGGTCTTGACAGACAGACGAACAATGAAGTGATCCTATAAGGATTCCGTTTTATTCCTTTTGAGGTACGAAACCCTAAAAAGGAGTTGGCCGAGGTACATTAATTGAAATTTCGTAGTTTTTAATCAAACGTAATAAGAGTCTAGTCGTAATAACAGCCTGTTCTCTTTCACCCGACACTTACTCATACTCATGACTCACTCATAGCGAGTTCCCAGTTTCGTTCAGTTTGTATTTTAGACAGCGTGCTTTATTTATTGCCTTTAACTTTTACGTGGGTGTTTCAGTTTTTCCAACAATTGACGATATCATATGCCTTCTTTACTAAAATTCTATCAAATTTATAAGGACACGACGGTATTTCCGAAAAATACCATCGTGTCGAATTTTAGAAAATACCCTATAGAATACCGCTCCTAGTAGGTACTAGTACCTCGTCTTGTGTTCCCGGCGGTGAGTAGAGTAACCAGACCTCACTGGAGAGATTTTGTGCTATCAGTAGGAAGACCAAAGGAGTGTTCTACTTTATCTTTTACACTGATGGTACAGAAATTCTCTGTGCTTACAGCGCCGGCAGCGCGAGTGTGACTCTCTTGGTGTTGGTTTGTGGTAGAGAAGCACGTTCCGGTGGGATATGTGCTTCTCTACCACACACCACATAAGCTACACATAACACCACAAAAGAAAGGAGCTCAATGCAAAACGAGACGAGCTCAAGGCCCGTCCACCTGCGGCCATACATTACAATTACGTCGGAGGGGTACTGATACTGACTTGTAGCGTATGCGCTTCAAAGATAGGCTATGTCAGTCACCTGAGAGCACACCAACGAAGCTCTCATTAATCAGAAGCCAGTCTATGTGGTCGAACTCGGTCGGGAGAGAGCAAGTGGTATAAAAAATAGAAATATATTTTATCTGCACACCTCCTTGTCGTTTTCGTTTGACGTCTAAGTTCTAACCCACTGGCGCCCGAGTGCGAGCTCTGCACATAAGCCTTAAGCCTGCAGGAGCCGACTCACGGACGTGACCCTCGCCGATCTTGATTTATACCCACGAGAGCCCCCGCATGTAGAGCGTACAATCTATAGAGAAGGCATCCGTCTGATGAAGGGAAAACAATGTTATATTTCTAACTCCCAAGCCACAGGATTATCTAGTTTGGGAGCCAGGGTTTATAAATTTTTTGTGTTTACCTTAACTTCATAGTACTGTTTATATCATCTAAGACATGTTTGTATATGGTATATGGCATCATTAAACTTATTTTATTTTATTTATTATTTATAACTTAAATGTCCAAATGAAGAAAGCTACATAAATGGTAAACAAGATTTTAAATGAGTCAACTTCAAGTTATTTCAATGCATTTTTGGTTTACGTTTACTAGAAAACTGTCTTTTCTACCTCAAGCTGAATTGACAAATAAATAATTCCTTATTTCTCATAATTTAAACTGAAAATTAAATTGATCGTTTTTATTCATATGTACACTTAATTACCCTGTAGGAATGACTGATTGATTGTCATCATCAAATAGAATGCTTTATTATATATCGATTGTCCAACCTTTTAGTACATACGGTGAAATCATGTGTAACATAAGTATAGCGTGATGTAGAATAAACTTTTGTAACACTACAAAAACAAAACGTAAAGTAAATGCAAAACTTTCGAGATAAATATATTATCTTACACACCCACTATGTACTTTAAATCCTAAGTAACAGCACTTTGTATTGTTAATATCTTCTAGACGCGAGTTGTGAGTAATGCCTTCTCTACATCATACTCGCTCTACGCGGCGGTCCCTCGTCCGGCACCTGTATTAATGAGCTCTATCTTTCAGCCGCAGGGCAGCTCTACTCCTACCCCTAATACCATCCCCTTTACCTAAACTATTGTACGTTGTGTTTTCTGCTGACCCCACTTCTTAAAACAAATATTATGAGTGATAACTCTCGCTTATATTTACTGAGTATATTATTATGGAGCTCTATGCGCCTGTACTGGATCAGTATTTTATATTCAATATTTTTGAAGGAAATATACTTAAAACAGTGAATCAGGTTTTTAATGAGTCGTTTCGTTCGTTATTTTGGCAAAAATAGTTTTACTGGCTAGTCAAATAAATAAAAATTCTACAACATTCTACACAACGCTATCTAGACCCATGGGAAGCATAGCTTGTGTTATGGAATCTAAAATGCAGATAAACATACTTAGATACTTTTTTTTGTTAATACATATAAATTTTACATAGAAACACCCAGATCAATGCAAATATAATAACTTCGTGTTGTGTTCCCAGCGGTGAGTAGGGTAGTCAGAGCTCACTGGAGAATTTGTGCTGTCAGTGGGATGACTAAAGGCTTATCCTGCTTTGTCCTCTACACTGACGGCACAGAAACTCTGTGCTTACAGGGTCAGCAGCGCGAGTGTGGCTTCTGTGGTGTTACACACGTCCATAGGCCACGGTAACCACTTTCCATCAGGTGGGCCGTGCGCTTGTTTGCCACCTAAGTGGTATAAAAAACAATATATATATATATGTATATTTCATCATGCATAGAAATAATTGCACTGAGCCGGAATCGAACCCGCGCCCCCTGTGTAACAGTCGAACGTTCTACCGCTACGCCACAGAGGCCGTCGTGCTTGTTCGTGAACGTATATTGTAAACTTATGATATCGGTTCATGAATGCGAATAAAAAAACATATTTAGATGTTTTATTTTGATAACTAGCCTATACCCGCAGCTTCGCTCGTGTGAATATCGTATAACATGACTTTGGGTCATATCTCCAATTGAACGGTATAGTTTAAAATATGAATTCATACTGACAAACGAATAAAGCCGATAACTTGCCACGCAATTTGGCAACTAATGATTATTGCTATGTTTGTATTTCCGGTAGCGTAGAATTTGTACAAGTCAACTAAGGGATAGGGCAGATATATACAGCTCAGACTCAGACTCAGATACAAGGCTCAAGTCAACAATAGTGCTCGGAAGACGGCAATGGGCTCACTCCCTATTACGTGGGACCGAAAACAAAGATTGGTGAAATGTGGTTGTTAATTCACCTCTGCCTAACCCTTCGAGAATAAAGGCGTGATTATATGTATGTATGTATGCATGTATTTATTGTGAAGTTAAATAAATAATATATAAAAATTGTTTCGTTTTAAGGTCTATCCACACTAGGAATGGGCAGATTAAAGTTTTATCAACATATTTATACTCTATAACCCATGGTCCAACCGCTATCTCGACAGAATAATATCATCTATTCGATATTAGACGTCATAATCTGACAATGTATAAATTTAAATTTTTTTATTTCTCAAAACAGTGCAACGTAATTACATCATTTTGACGTCAAATTCTGCTTTAAACTAAGTTTACCACTGCTTCCTAGCTGCTAGTGGAGAAGAAACGGCTTAACAAACTTCACTGCAGCATTTTCGATACGTCAGCACACACAAACAAACATCACAATTACTGGAGTCGTTTGTATCTAATCTATCCACCGACTGCACTAAACTGCTAACTAGTAGAAGTTCGTCTTCAAACTTCGGGAGCGCTTTTTATTTAACCAGACTTCAGACTTCTTCGGACAACGACCTTTAGAAAAATCACTGTAGCCCCCTTGCATCGCTATCCGACTCCAATTTGTTGGAATCGTGGCGATTTTTCAGACTGAATATCGTAGCACTTTAAACTATACGATTACATCGCGGGTTTTAGAGTAGAAATAAATTCTAACTTTATTCATTTAGTGTTTTCATAAGTATAATGGAACTAGAGAAACTTACATTTTACCTCGTTTGGTAATCACCACATTTGTAAAAACTTAAGATCAATGAATTAGGAATAAAAACTACTTAAAATGGTTCACTATGATAACATTTTCTAATAGCTTTAGATGAGCAAAAGAGGGCAAGATTTATATGTGTGTATTTATATGTGTTATATTGTATAACGCATATAATGAAACATTTGAATGACGGCCTCTATGGCGTAGCGGTAGCACGTGCGACTGCTACGCATGAGGCGCAGGTTCGATTCCCGCTCAGTGCAAATATTAATATGCATAAATATGTATATTTGCATTAGTCTGTGTGTTTCTATGCATAATATATACTAAAAATAAGTATATATTATCCGCATGCTAGATTCCATTACACAAGTCAGTTAAGCTATGCATACCATAGGTCTAGATTAGATAGCGATGTGTAGAATATTGCTAGATTAATAAAAAACTTCGATTGATTCTAACATGATCCCTTCTACATCACCCTAAAATAATGAAGACTGGTCCCAGTTCTGAATATTCTCTTTAAAAAGGGGCTGACATGAGTTTCATTCTCATCCTGAATGTTTACTTTTTCAATTTAAATAACCTATTTAACAAATCCATATCCAAATCTTTATCCGCCAAGAAAATAGATAATAATTTATAACCCAGCTTACATTTGTCGCTGTACTAGATAAAATATCTTATCGTCCCCGTGTCGTGTCCTATAAAAGTCACTCTCGTGCAGAACGGTGTAACTTTGCGTGAAAAATAACGGCAAAGATCCTGATTTAGGTTCACGAGGTAAGTTATGTGCACGGGTTTATATTCATGTATTGACAAGGAAAGCATATTTATATTGGGCGATTTATTAGCGTTACATGGAGTGGAATTATGTGTGTTATGATCAGGTTGTATGATGAATGGGGGAATTTTTATCGGTGTGGTTCGAATGGAATGGAAGAGTAGGTTTGAATGCAGGTAATAAAGGTCTTACTAGCACGAATAGGTGTTAAGTAGCTGTAGGTATACTAGATTTCTGTGGATTCGTGAAAGTGCTGAAGTCAAGTGTTAGCTCGCTTTTCTTCCACTGTGGACGTCAACACGTTAGTGATTATTATTATTTTCTTATTTTGGAAGCATTCATAGGACACAGTGATCACATTCCATCAGATGGGCTGATTGTTTAATTGTTACCTTAGTATGAAAAAAAGAGAATAATAAAAAAATAATTAGCTTTTAATAACCAATAATGATAATCTAGTTAGAAGATTTGACGTTAACTATTTGTGTATTTTTTTACTTTACTCGTCTCCTATGGCGAAATGTGGCTACTAATACTAACGTTAGGTTACCCCTTTTTTATACCACTTAGGTGGCAGACAAGCGCATGGCCCACCTGATGGAAATTGGTTACCGTGGCCTATGAACGTGTGTAACACCAGAGAAGCCACCCTCGCGCTGCCGACCCTGTAAGCACAGGGTTTCTGTGCCGTCAGTCTAGAGCCTTTAGTCATTCCACCGACAGCAGAAATTCTCCTGTGAGATCTGGCTACCCTACTCACCTACTGGGAACACAACACGAAGTTATTATAACCGCGGTATTCTATAGAGCGGAGGAACTTCTCCAGTCGGACTGCTCAATTGGGCGGAAATACCGCCGCGCCGTGTCCTACCTCCTTTAGGGAATGTGCAGAATATAAAAATGGAGCAGTGTTTTCTATTATTCCGTTCGTAGAAGTATATTACCACGCGTCATTAACAGACAATTTCCTGTAAACATCCTCACGAGAAGCCTGCCGCCGACTTGTGCGCAAACTGCTACAGCGAACGGAAATGAGGTATACGTCCGGCAGGCCGGCGCTCGCCGACGTCACTTCCGGTGCACACTGCCTCTCACTTCATCCGAAACTAATGCATTTTGTACAGGCTTTGTTTGTGTACACTGGGTCAGGACTCGGGGACTGACAGCAAGTGGTACCGGACAAGGGTTTGGTATCCGGCTGATAACCATATGTGATAGATAGATTATTCACTTGTTTGATATTCTGTGTAGGTTTGTTGG
This sequence comes from Eilema griseolum, assembly GCA_963662185.1. Lineage (NCBI taxonomy): Eukaryota > Metazoa > Arthropoda > Insecta > Lepidoptera > Erebidae > Eilema > Eilema griseolum. The sequence goes on along the minus strand of OY759243.1, from coordinate 1,237,225 downwards.
TCAATCAGCTCTTATTGTTATTATCTGTAACGCGGCTCCGCATGCGTGGATGTTGGTTATTGCGACAGTACATACCCTATGTCCTTTCGCAAGGTCTAATCTACACTAATACTAAATTTCATGAAAATTGATTCCGCAGTTTAGGCGTTAAAGCGTAATGTATAGACAGATTGACATAATTGTTTTTCCTTTCCGCAACCTCTCCACTATCTCTTAAACCTTTTGGTGTGGTATTAAAGTTCAAATTGACTCTAAAGTATTATTACGAATCTTTTATATGGGAGTATATAAATGTGTTATTTTTAGACGTTTTTAGGTAATTTTTTAAATTGTTCTCACCGTAAGAACCATCCTCGTACTTCAAGGAATATTCTAAAAACAATTAGCGAAATTGGTTCAGCTGCTCTCGAGATTTGCGCTTCGCAACACATTCAGCGATTCATTTTTATATTACCAATAGATAATCAGTGATTAATATTTGATATATTGAAGGGAAAATAGTAGGTCGGCAGCGCGAGTGTGACACCCCTGGTGTTGCATATGTCCATAGGCCACGGTAACCGCTTCCCATCAGGTGGGCCGAGTGCTTGTCTGCTAACTTAGATTGTTTAAAAAAAAAAGCTAGGATCGCAACAAGTAGTCTCTGCCTACTCTATTGGGACAGAGATGTGATTGTATGTATGTAGTAGATGAAGAAATCTGTAATGTGAAAAAAAGTAAACGAAATTAAGCGTTTAGAGAACCCTGGTGAAACCCAATAGTGCACGCAAGTAACTTAATTAAAAACCTTAGTAAATTAAATTGCAAATAGATGATTTATATGCCAATAAATAAATTTAAATTAGAAGTGAAAAAACTTTAATGAATAAAGGTTACTATAAAGTGGATGAGTATCTTAATGATGTTATGCATGGTCAACATAAGTCTCTTGCTTGCTCGCACAAAATAAATTGTGAACGTGTTACTGGTGGTAGAGATTTGACGGCACAAATTTGTCACAAATTTCGACCGGGTTGGTACCACCGTGCAATATTGCGAAAAACCCTTCATAGTAATTCAATTTCGGTTGGATTGCGTTCAGGGATCAGCAAATGCATAGCCGGGTAGGGGTGATGGTGGTTGCAGCACTAGTGGGACCAGTGGGTCTTGGCGTAGTCTAGTGAGGATGGTGCGGGGCGACGCGCCGGTCAGGGAGACCCGTAGAAACGGTGGTGCCGCTGGCCGCCCGCGGTATAGTACAGAGGCCCAACTGGGACTAACCACCCTGGAAGGCTGCCTCACCAGACCGCGCATAATCCCGGTATGGCTCGTCGTGCCGGTTGGTGACCGGAAGTGGGGGCCAGGCGACCATATTCGGGGGGGTACGGGGGCCCTTCCGTACGGCGTGTCGGCTCACGCCATGCCTCATAATCATAGACAAAACCAATATCCCGCACTTTGTCACGCGGTGCTGCGACGACAATCACCTCTTTTTTTCACGCCCTTTTCTCCTTTTCATCATGGCAGCGCATTTAAGAGTATTGGGCAACACAGCGGCTCTACAGACTCCCACAAGCTCGCTATTTGAGGTGGAGTCCACTAACATCTGTGGACTCCATGCGAACCTCAACGCCGTCCACCAACACCTTGAGACGGCGAAACCAGATATGCTCTTTCTCACGGAGACACAAATAGGCCGCCCTGATGACACGACCTACTTGCTTTACCCCGGCTATGTTATCGAGGAAAATTTCCGTGCAAAAGCCGGGGTGTGCGTGGTTGTTAGGGCGGATGTTTGTTGTCGCCGTTTGCGCTGCCTTGAGGACCCATCCTTTTCAACCCTATGGGTACACGTAGACCATGGCTCTACGAGTCAGATCTATGTGTGCCTCTACCGTTCCCATACAGGAGATGCTGAGACAACTCGACTCTTTGAATATCTGAGTCAGGCGGCAGATGATGCGCAGGAACGGTTTCCGAACGCCGAAGTGGTATTTTTGGGGGACTTTAACGCCCACCACGAAACCTGGTTGGGCTCCTCCAAAACAGACCATGCGGGAAGAGCCGCCCATGCATTTGCTCTGGCGCATGGCCTGACCCAATTGGTACACGAGGTCACTAGAATACCAAGAAGGTCGGGCCTAGCACCCTCTCTGCTAGACCTTCTGCTGACGAGTCACCCAGACCTGTACAGTGTTTCGGTACAAGCCGCTTTAGGCAATTCCGACCACTGTCTGGTCTGCTCCAAGGTGCCAATTATAGCGCCTTCACGACCCGTGCAGGGGAAGCGGCGTCTCTGGCACTACTCGTCAGCAGATTGGGATGGGCTGCGCAACTATTTTGCGTCCATCCCGTGGGTTGAACGCTGCTTTGAAGGTAAGAAACCCTCGGATTGTGCTACTGCTGTTGCCGGTGAGATCGGTCTGGGTATGGAATACTATATTCCGTACACTGATGTCACCGGTGCCCGAGGAGTGCGCCCTTGGTTCGGGCGCGAGTGTGCGGGGGCTGTTGATCAAAAGCAGTCCGCGTATCGCGCTTGGGTGAGGGCGCGTGCCACGCACGATCCCAATGTGAGCCACTTCAAGGCGGCGTACAACAGAGCCACAAAGGTCTGCAAGAGGGCTTACGTCAAAGCGGATGCCCTGCGCATTGCGCGGCTTGGTCAAGAGCTAGTGGCACATCCCACGGGCAGCCGTGGATACTGGCGACTGGCCAAAGCCGTGCAGGCCAACTTCTGTCAGCCTTCGCTGCCACCGCTGCGCTACCCTGATGGATCCCTGGCCCATGGACCGCAAGAGAAAGCCAATATGCTAGTAAATCTCTTTGCGGCCAATTCCCGAGTCGATGATTGCGGTATACAGCCGCCGACACTACCCAATGGTGACCACGTAATGCCTGAAATACGTATCAGGCAATGCGATGTTCGTGCGGTGCTTCAATCACTCGATGTCCGGAAAGCCAGTGGCCCGGATGGTATTCCAGCGGTGGTCTTACAAAAATGTGCAGCGGAGTTGTCTCCGATGCTTACGCGGCTGTACCGACTGTCCTACAGCTCGGGTACAGTGCCTTCGGCTTGGAAAGAGGCGAATGTACAGCCGATCCCCAAGAAGGGGGATCGCTCAGAGCCAGCCAACTATCGACCCATAGCCGTCACCTCAGTGCTGTGCAAGGTCTTCGAGCACATCATTAACAAACAGCTCATGCGTCACCTAGAGGATCACTCCTTAATTAATGACCGGCAATATGGCTTCAGGCCGAAACGGTCAACGGGTGATCTTCTAGCATACGTTACCCATCTTTGGGGTGAGGCTATGGACAAGCACGGCGAGTCACTGGCAATTAGTCTTGATATCGCCAAAGCTTTCGATAGAGTCTGGCACAAATCGCTTCTCTCCAAGCTACCAGCCTTTGGTCTGCCTCCTAGACTGTGCAACTGGATTGCTAGTTTCCTGCAGGAGCGCCGTATCCGCGTCCTCTGTGATGGACGGGCTTCGGAGTTCTTGCAAATAAATGCTGGCGTACCGCAGGGGTCTGTATTATCTCCCACTCTCTTTCTTCTGCATATCAACGACATGCTGTCCACCGGCAGCATACATTGCTATGCAGACGATAGCACCGTACACGGGAGTTATCACGGACAACCTGCGGCCAAACAGTCTGATATCGTGGAAAAAAGACAGCTTCTTGTCACTGAACTGGACCGGATCTTGAATCACATTTCTCAATGGGGCTCCGAGAACATGGTCGAGTTCAATGCCAAGAAGACGCAGGCTTGTGCGTTCACAGCAAAGGTATCTTCTTTCCTTCCCCTTCCCACTCTTCAGAGCACGCCACTTCCACTGCAGGACAATCTCTATATCCTAGGCATGGATATTCGCTGCAAACTGAATAACAGAAATTACATCGAGAGCATCATCAAAACAGCCTCGCGGAAACTCGGACTCCTAAACAAAGTGAGACGTTTTTTCACGCCGGAGCAGCGGTGTCTTCTCTATAAGACACAAATTCGCTCCTGCGTGGAATACTGCTCGCATCTCTGGGATGGCTCCGCGAAATACCTACTAGATGCTCTCGACAGGTTGCAGCGACGCGCGGTCCGAATTATTGGGAACCCTGAGGTCACGAACACCCTCGAGCCTTTGCAGATGCGTAGAGATATTGCTTCCTTGGCTGTATTTTACCGTCTCTACCACGGTGAGTGTTCTGACGAGCTCTTCCAACTAATCCCACCATCTCCTTTCCTACATAGGACAACACGTGCAGGCCTTAGATATCACCCTCACACTGTGCAGAATATACGAGCAAGAACCAAGCGGTTCGGAGACTCTTTTCTTTGCCGCACCACCAAGACCTGGAATTCATTACCAGCACACGTGTTTCCTTCTTCCTACAGTCCCGGGGCCTTTAAGCGGGGCGTGAAAAAGCATCTGATGAGGCCGCCAAGCTGAGTGCCACCATTGTAGCACTTAGTGTCTGTAATGGTGACCCTCTTTCCTGAGACTTTGCCTTTAGCTTACCATCAGGCGAGGTGAGGTCAAGTTGGCGTGTCCTATATAAAAAAAAAAAAAAAAAAAAAAAAAAGAACTAAAGCAAATTAAAAAAAAAAAAATCTTTTCGCTGAGTTTCTTGCTGGTATCTTACCGAACCAGCGAAAGAATCATTTTCCAATGGTTTATTTGTACATTATTTAATATTTTTATATCATGTCTTGATATACCCAATTGTAAAATTTTGACATTCAAATGTGCTCTTTGTGTGCCTAAACTGAATAAATAAAATTGCTTCTTTGATTGATTCTTTGATTCTTGAGATGTGTCATTTATTTTTATTTATTTTCACCATAACAAATTTCCTACAAGGCAGTGAGTCTATTTAGATAGCGTCTCGGACCGTATGAGTCCATTTAAGCAGAATTTTACTGCTACTGGTATCAACTATCACAAGGTTATTGACGTTTTATTAGAATTCCTTCTCACGATACGTGTGTTGTTAAAAGTTAACTTGTACAGTAATATTCACTTGAAACACGTTTGGTCGACAGCCGCAGTGTATTGTCGTAAAACGGAACGCCTCCGCCACGAACGCAAACAACTTTAATACCTATCACATTACTGAAATAAATTATTACACGACCAAAGAATAAACACTCAAATTCAATAGCCTGCCGTTCATTTCACACTGCCAAAACCATTCACAAATACACCTGTAAGACATGATTTTAGACTTTATTACCTTGTGTTAAGAGCTCATCGTGTGATTTGTTGTATGTGGTTTTAGATTATCGCGTAGTATTTTATCTTGAAGTTTACGATTCGATATAGTGTTACAGAAAAACGAAGAAAAGTAGGCTGTGTTTTATGTGTGGTGCAAGTTGTGAGCGGTATGATATCGCATGCTCCTCTGTGATATTTGATATCGCTTTTGATGAAGTCTGATATCTATAAGTTAGGAATTTTCTTTTTAATAGGAAAATCATTTATTAGAGTAACTGAGACTCATTTTGGTTTGGTTTTCTTAACATTAAATATATTATTATATATATTTTTTAAATCATGTCTACATAAATATACTATCAGATTAAAATCATAATTGAGTTAATGTTATATCAAATTAACGAAATTATACTTAGTATGATAAATTACAATAAAAATAACAGATAATAAATAAAATTAAATTTAAATTATAAATAGTAAATGAAATTATAAATATGATATAATAATATATATAATGCACAGGGTAGTTTGTTACAGAGAGCTTACACAAATACACAGTTAAATAAATGTCCCAAATATTTATTTAACAAATGCTTATTCAAACTGAGGTCATTACATTTAATTGGTAAAAATAAAGGTGCCTTAAATTCGATATAAAAACAGTTTTCTAAAATCCTATTACTACATAGTATTGTACCTTACTAACCTATAGAGGTTAAATGTAAGTGCGTTTAACCTAATAGCAAATGTATGCGCAGATGTCAATGAATATTTAAATATAGTATATATTAAAATGTATCAATTTTCTTGTAAAGCCTAACTATTCCATATTTTATAGATATCAGACTAAACCATAATGGAGTCACCCGACTAAATATAATTATTGAAATCGGACACCCGCTTTCCATGGCTGTGATCACTATGACGTAATAAAATTGTATCTAACGTGCGATGATAATAAAGATATTTTAGACATTTCAAATTTTTTACTTTGTAATCTACTCTCCACACATTTTTTCTTGTAATGGTTTTTTTGCAAAAGTATAAAGAATTCATTCACCGCTGATAATTGCGCCCTACCCTCATAATTGTAGTGGCAAATCACCGGCCTCGGCCACAAAATTAAAAATAACCCGGTGATCACGGGACGACATAGTAAAACTTTATCATCCGTGTTATGGACCATGTTTAGTTGCATACGGGAGTGTCGTATAGCTGGCGAATTACTGTGCAAAGATTTTTTTGAGAGATTCTAAGGGTGGATTACTTATTTAGTATTCGTATATATTCTACTGGTAGACGAGTACTTAACATATATATATTTAAGATGTGCTCCATTTTAAAGCCTCCAGTCTGCAACATTAGCGATTTTTTACAATATACATCCATGTTGAGAGATTACTTAACCTACCCAAAATATTTTTTTGTAAACTAATTACAGCTTAGAAAATTTAACCAGTAAATAGTTTTGAATATGTAAAGGTTATGCTAAAGCCATATAAACTCTACCTGTTATTTAAAATTTGTTAAATATGTAATTGAAAACTAACTTATTGAGCAAAAAGTTTTTTTTAAAATATGATAAAATAATTAAAGTTGTTTAAATTTTGGGTGTTACACACGTCCATAGGTCACGGTAACCACCACCCATGGTGGGCCGTGAGCTTGTCTGCCAACTAAGTGGTATCAAATCGATTAAGATCAGAAAAATTGAGGAATGTTGAGATGGTTTGGTCATGTTGAGAGAATGAATCAAAGAAGACTAACGAAACAGGTGTATGAGGCGAGTGTGGATGGTACCGTCGGAAGGGGAAGACCTAGGCGCACATACCTGGACCAAATCGGGGAAGTTTTAGAAAAGGGGCAGGTCAGGAGTGCTCTAAACCGACTAGCATGCATGAAGAATGTAATGAGAGTGAATGGAGCGAGAGTAGTATGTCAGGATCGTAGCAAGTGGAGATCCGTGATCTCTGCCTACCCCTATGGGAAACAGGCGTGATTTTATGTATGTATGTAAATTTAATCGGTTCAGGCGTGATTTGATGGCCAGAGCGTTCCCTACGTTTAAAATTAGTTTATCATAAATAATTCTTCAAATTAAAATAATTCTACTTTTGGATTATACCAGGGTATTATCTAAAAGTATATATTTTTTTAAATACAGTCAAAATACAGTCATAGGTATATTATTTTGCAGGTTTTTGCCTACAACCAACCCTATCTCGCGTGCACAGGCTGTGGTTAAAACTAAATACACTGTTCGACGTTATACATCGCGTGCTTACACTAGATAAAATATTTTGGTATTAATTACTCTATGAACAATTTTGCACTCTATCGCGTAGGCACTAGAGTTATTTATTACTTGCACAGCCTTAAAGAAAATGGGAAACGTAAGTACAATTAATTTGTTCTGTTATCTACCTACCTATTTAATTAAACGGCTCGCTGTATTTAGTAGTACATTGTATCATTAACAGGTGTACTAGGGCCGCGGGCGCGAACGAACATAGCAATGTATTTTATATCTTCGTATGTTCTACAGTATTGTGCTCGGTTGAACACTAACAAACAGTTTGATAGAAGACCAAGTTTACAAAGCGTATAATTCGAATCCTAGCGACTACACCACCGACATCAATCTACTCCTGGAAGGGTTAGAGGGAATATTAGTAAATTCAATTACATACTTTTATAAAATGAAAATCTGAACAAAAGAGAACACTGGGGCCACGGCGAGGACATGTCGGTATTTCCGCCCCATTGAGCAGTCCGACTGGGGAAGTACCTCCGCCCTACAGAATACCGCGGCCATAATAACTTGTGTCGTGTTCCCAGCGGTGAGTAAGGCTGCCAGAGCTCATTAGTGAATTCGTGCTGTCAGTGGGAAGACTAAAGGCTTGTCCTGCTTTGTCTTCTACACTGACGGCACAGAAACTCTCTGTGTTTACAGGGTTGGCAGCACGAGGGCACGCCGTAGTAACGGCGGTAAGACCCATTATGGGGGAGTGGCTAGAGAGGCCACACGGCAGCCTCTCGTACCGTCTGACGCAGATGATCACCGAGCACGGATGCTTCGGAAAGTATCTGCGTCGGATGCAGAAAGAGCCAACGTCCGAGTGCCATCACTGCGACGCGAGCGAGGACTCAGGTCCGCACACGCTCACCGAGTGTCCGGCGTGGGAGACGCCGAGGCGGGAGCTTGTGGCGGCCCTGGGAGTGAGGGTTCTCACGCTCTCCACCTTGCTCGCGGCGATGGTTCGCTGCGGGGATGCGTGGGCGGCCGGCGCCTCCTTCTGCGAGCAAGTAATGCTCGTGAAGGAGGAGGCGGGGCGGGAGCGGCAGCGGGAGCGACGAAGGATCGCAAGACAAGCTGCCCGCGCACGAAGGCAACTCGGGCGTCGGAGGTCGATGAACGACCTCCGCCCCCCATGAGCGCCGGCCTGGGGGTGACAGGTGAAGCCGCCTGTCACCCTGGCAGAAGCAGGCCGCGGCGGTGGCGCGCGTGGCGCGCCTTCCCGTTTCCGGGGACGAGTTGGGGACTCTGTAGTCCCCACACCCGAGAAGAGGGCCATATCGCGAGAGATGGCCCTGTGTCGGCCGGGGTGCGAGGGATATGCCTGTCAACCTCACCTTCGGCAACCAAAACGACCCACAGGCGGCGTGCGTTTTAGTCGGTTCGAGTCCGACATAACCTCCTCCACCGGCTCCGGTGGGGAGGTATCCGTGGGGATTTTGCGCACGTAAAAAAAAAAAAAAAAAAAAGGGTTGGCAGCACGAGTGTGACTCCCTTGATTTTGCACACGTCCATAGGCCACGGTAACCACTTTCCATCACGTGGTATTCTCCGTTTGCAGATGTAACTTCTGACTAGTGTCGAGCTAGACGTTAAACATTGTGTCTGCTGAGAGCGTGGGTGCGTAAAGTATTAAGTAGTACCATAATACTAAACTTTACTGCTGTACGCTGATACGACTTTATTTGCAAGTGACAGTATGCGTGTGGAACAATTTAATAGCATAACTAAGATATCAGTGGCATAGCATGGAATAGACTTTATTGTTTAGAAGTACAGTTTGTGGTTGTCTGCTTCTTTTTTATCCGTCTGTAGCGAAGTCAGTAAACAGGGTGTTTGACTTGTTAGTATCTAGGTATGTATGTATGTTACGGTGTTTGTTCGTAATTACTTAACGGGTGAAGTAGGTATTTTTTTAACTCGAGAGGTTACAAAATGAGTACCTAGCTATGTTATCTATAAAGTAAGGAGAAGGGAAGATAAATTAGGGAAAATTATTTCTTAAATGGCATTTCTTAAACATAATAATAATGTTAATAAATATTGAACAATCTTGTTAAATGTGTAATCACACTTAATTACTTATACTGAAGTACGAAGCAGGCACTTGACTAAAATATACGCATCCAAGTAACCTTTTATTCCAATTAAAATATATGGTGGCCCTTGTCGGCGCGCAATGGAGTACAAATTAAATAAATGTGGAGTAGCGACGTTCTGCCGGATTGGATTGGACCGGCAACTTGACGCGGTCTGAGTGCCGGCGGGGCGCGGGCGCGTTGTCTTGCGATACGATTTTGACGTTCTTATTATCGTTCGATATTTGAAATCATTTGCACTATGAAATAATTATGTAATGATATATAAAAAATTGAAGTATCTGTTTTTAGCGCTGACATAACAGTTTTTCAACGGATGCAAGCTCTATCAATCTATTGATAATCATCTCACTAATACAAAATCCTCGTGTTGTGTTCCCGGCGGTGAGTAGGATAGCCAGAGCTCACTGGAGAGCTTTTGTGCTGTCAGTGGAAATACCAAAAGCTTGTCCTGCTTTGTCTTTTACACTGACGACACATAAACTCTCAATGCTTGCAGGGATGGCAGCGCGAGTGTGGATCTTGGTTTTGTACGCGTCCATAGGCCACGGTGATCACTTTCTATCAGGTGGGACGTGTGCTTGTCTGCCACCTAAGTGGTATAAAAATAACGCTGACATAACAGTTTTACAACGAATGTATGCTCTATCATTCTATTGATAATCATCTCACTAATACAAAATATGATAAAGAAAGTAATATTATTGGCCGTGGTTAGTATAATAAACACAAAAAATACCACTCCCTATTTAAAATTTGTAAACAAAATTTATATGATATGAATTATATAGAAGACGGGTGTAACAATGATTACTTGTAATTTGATCTGTTTGTTTTAGGGTTCGTTGGAAGGTGTCAATGTCGGACGGGTAATTGGTTTCGGCAATGATAAATGATATTTAAATGATTGGGATACCGTCTTCACTGAGTATCTAATTGCCTTGCTAAAAGCATGTTTTATTACTTGATACATGATACTTAATTTCCATTTTGAAACGTATTTGAGTACTACCATCACGTGACGTACTTGGGAACAGATATAAGTATGTTATATTATTGTGATATTTATAATCTTTATAAATATTTTTTTTTGTTTATCAGGAGAATTATTTATAGCAGTTAAGATTTCAGACATATTTTTCTTTTCACTTTTTGTAATACAAAAACTTTATCCTTATTCAAATCGTACGTTTTAAGCACATTATTAAACACAAAATTGTACGTGAAATAATCAAAGAGACCTAGTAAGGCAAGGCAAGGAAATATTTAAGCGAAACCCAATTTACAAGTGGTCACAATACAACGCAGTACACAATACGCCACAAATCAGGATTACAATGCCGTGTCGTGTCACCCACACAATGAACACGCACCTAAATCAAGAGAGCACTTAAGGCCTCTGAGTGATTGCTCATTCTAAACAGCTATGACTATAAGGGACATCAGAAATTACTGAGACCCTGAATATTTTTCTATATAGATTTACTTACATTACCTTGCCTTTTGCTTATAAATGATATTAAAGGAGAATGCTGACTAGAACGAAGGTGTAGAGGTATGTACTTAATCTGTTTCTTATGCAATTTGATATTTAAAGTAAAAGGAATAATTAATCTCCAAGGGGTTTTTCAACGCACGATGACTCTCTACACATAAAGATCATAACTGCTTCAATTCATGACTTGGGGAAAGTGCAATTGCTTCTTTTTAATTTTCAGGTATGGTGTCAGGTGAAAAATACCAAGATCCTCCTATTCTATAGGCGTGAACCTAATAAGAAGTAGGATCACGTAGAGTAGGATCCCTTGACTACTTTCTCTCCCGGGAAAAGATTCCCATGGGAATGGGATAAAAATTTCACAAACTAAATTTAATATATATAAATAATATCGTGTGAAAACTCTCACAGATTATATCAGTCTGAGGCTAGATTGGAATTTTATAAACAACTTAGGTGGCAGACAAGCACCCGGACCACGACCTATGAAAGTGTGTAACACTAGGGGAGTTACACCCGTGCTGCCGTGCCGACCCTGTAAGAACAGATTTTCTGTGCCCTCAGTGCAAAACAAAAAATCAGGACAAGCCTTTGGTCTACCCACTGACAGCACAAAAACTGTCCAGTAAACTGTGGCTACCCTACTCACCGCCGGGAATACAACATGAGGTTATTATAGTCGTGGTATTCTGTAGGGTGGAGGTACTTACTCAATCGGACTTCTCAATTGGGACGAAAATACCGCCGTGTCCACTCAAATGACTAATCTAAGTCCTACAACAGTTCTAAAGAATTAGTTAAACCCCAAAACGACATATGTTTTGATTATGGCAACACCTCGCGTCACGATGTAACCTTTATCAATCTGTATTTATTTATTTTTATCTGTTATAGTGTCGGCGCAGCGTATGGCAACACTTGACATTCGTTGTTATTGACATTGATTAGAATGAGAACAGTTGTTATTCTTGTGGAGGGTCAAACGAATAGTGTAGGCGGCCATCTTGTACAAGACTAAATAAATAGGCACAAAATCTATACATAATTGTAAAGTTGTCACGTAGTGGAGGTATATTTATAAACACATACATACAACATACATACATATAATCACGCTCTTATCCGTGAAGGGTTAGGCAGAGGTGAATTAACACACATTTCACCAATAATTGTATTCGGTCCAACGTAATAGGGGGTGAGCCTATTGCCGTATTCCGGGCACTATTGTTGACTCGAGCCATGCATCTGAGGCTGAGTCTGTGCTTTTTTTTTTTTTTTTTTTTATATAGGACACGTCAATTGGACCTCGCCTTGCCTGATGGTAAGCTGAAGGCAAAATCCCAGAAAAGAGGGTCACCATTATTTACACATACCGTGTGACAATGGTGACACTCAGCTTGATGGCCTTATCATATGCTTTTTCACGCCCCGCTTAAAGGACCCGGGACTGTAGGAAGAAGGAAACACGTGAGCTGGTAATGAATTCCAGGCCTTAATAGTGCGACAGAGGAAAGAGTCTCCGAACCGCTTGGTTCTTGATCGGATGTTTTGCACCGTGTGCGGATGACATTTAAGACCTGCACGCGTTGTCCTGTGTAGGAAAGGGGAGGGTGGGACTAATTGGAAGAGCTCATCAGAACACTCCCCATGGTACAGACGGTAAAATACAGCCATGGACGCAACATCTCTACGCAGCTGTAAAGTTTCTAGGGTGTTCGTGATCTCGGGATTCCCAATGATGCGGACCGCACGTCGCTGCAACCTGTCGAGAGCATCTAGTAAGTACTTTGCTGAACCATCCCAGAGATGCGAGCAGTACTCCACACAGGTGCTGCATATAAACAGCCCTATCCCTTAGTCGCCTTGTACGACACTGCATGGGAAGACATGGGTTGGCCCTAATTCTACACTGCCGGAAACCATGCGGCAGTATTTATAAAAATATAGATTTTTTTATACTACTTAGCGGGCAGACAAGCACACGGCCCACCTGATGGAAAGTGGTTACCGTGGCCTATGGACGTTTTGTAACACCAGAGGAGTCATAGTTGCGCTGCCAACCATTGAACTATATTATACGCTAGTAATATAGTTCAATGCTGCCAACCCAGTAAGTACAGAGTTTCTGTGCCATCAGTGTACAAAGCGGGTCAAGCCTTTAGTCTTCCCACTGACAGCACAAATTCTCCAGTGAGCTCTGGTTACCCTACTCACCGCCGGGAACATAACACGAAGTTATTATAGTCGCGGTATTCTGTAGGGCGGAGGTACTTCCCCAGTCGGACTGCTCAATTGGACGGAAATTCCGCCGTGTCCTACTTCCTTAGGATAATGTTGTATAAGCTATTCTGAACACAAAAGGACATTTTTAAGAATTTTTGTCTTCTGGTCTGTTTGTCCGCTGAATACCTACGCAAAAACCACAGATACGCATCCAATATTTATGCGACTTTTTACTTTAGAAAGGTCTTGATGGCTTTTGTTCGATCAATTTACCTCAATAATTCAGAAATTAACGTGATATTTCTTGACTGGATGAAGTGGAGGAGAAAGAGTCTTAGTACAGAATGTCTCGGGTGCGACGCTGAGATGGTGATGATTATCTCATTATGGAACGAATTATATTTTTAATAATTCAATTAGGGATGATACTGTAATTTTTTTTAAAACAAATAGTTTTAAAGATATTTGACTTTGAAAATTCAAATTCTCGAACCACCCGAAAACGCTCTATACAAAATCGCTACATAAGAGTGACGTCACGTCTTCGTCACATAGAACAAATTGCATAGAGCGCAAGAGAATATCGCATTTATCTTGACCCGCGTTGCGTTGACACGTAAATAGTTCATAATAAAAGTAATTTGAAATTTAATAACGAATCTAAAAAGTTATAAAATTGTACTCAATTTGAATGTTTATGTTTTGACCTACTTTGGGAACAAAAATAATAAAAATCTTTTTGCAAGGCATATAATATATTTTCTGTAAAAGTTAAGATTTCGATCCCAGGTTTTACCATGGCACACACCAATGACTTTTCGATGCTTTTCAAAGTTATGTGTGTATTTATCGCAGGTTTATAAGTGCCCGGTTAAGGGCAATAGGCTCGCCCACCTATTACATTGGGACCTAAACATAAACTGGCAAAATGTGGGTGCTAGCACCTCTGCCTACCACTTCGGGGATATAGGCGTGCGTTTATGTTATGTTATGTAAAAGTTAAGATATTAAGCAGTTTTGCAGCAGAATCTGACGACCTTGCCATCTACCCTGTCGTTGATATTCATAACACGCAGATAATAAAAACTATATTCAGAGAACAGCGGATGCAGGTAACATGGAGCCAGCGTGCAATTCAGAGATCATATTTTATTATCAGCAGAAGAATTTCTTGTTAGTCTTTTCTGCGAAATAAGCTGCATTTCGTTACGCAGGATGAATGCTTATAGCTATGGCGAGACAGTGTTTGTGTACATGGTTTGATTATAAAATAGGCAAGAATGAGCTTTATAAGCAAAAATTTGCTTGCACTTAATCTAATAAAGGTTTATCAACTTGCAAGAGGTGTCTAGGTGTCAATAAAGTATGGTAAGCAGTCACCATAGCCTACACCCTGTGAATATTCTATACGTAACTAATTCTATAGGTAAGGTTTTAACATATATCTTGTATTCACGCCTAAAATACCATAATCTCAATGACCTTTGTAAGCTAGAATCAACAGTAACGAAACAGCTCGATATCTGGTAGAATATTTATTTCTTTACCATAAAAAAACCATGAACAAACTGTAAAAACAAAATGACAGGAACATTCCCAAGTGACTATAATAATCTTCTTGGGATTCTTCAAGAAGGGCATCAGAAGGTTCTTGCTGTTTTTTTTTTTTATATAGAACACGTCAATTAGACTTCGCCTTGCCTGATGGTAAGCTGAAGACAAAGTCTCAGAAAATATGGTCACCATTACTTACACACACCATGTGACAATGGTGACACTCAGCTTAACAGAATCCTCATCATATGCTTTTTTACGCCCCGCGTAAAGGCCCCGGGACTGTAGGAAGAAGGAAACACGTGAGCTGGTAATGAATTCCAGGCTCTTCCTTGGTTGTGCACACGTCCATAGGAGTCCATAGGCCACGGTAATCACTTTCAATCAGGTGGACCGTGAGCATGTCTGCCCACCTTAGTGGTATAGTTAAATGTATCGCATAAACTTCTTACCGCAAAGAAATATATTAGCGATGGGCGAAACTTTGTTTTTGCTAGTTGGGTGGTAAAAGTTGGGAACAATTAGATCTTCTTATCAAGATTGATTTTTTCCCAGAACCCAATTAGTAACTTACTGCCTTTTTGCTTTGCACCGGGATGTCACTTGGGAAACATTTCGCATATCCGTGACGATAACATTTTCTAAGAACTGCGGATGTTGCAGGTAGGGTTTGAAGGGATATCAGATAAGAATTATACATTTCTGTATTATTGACATGTTGTACGCAGTAAGTGTCTAGTGACGTGTTTAAGTTTCCAAATTTGAGGGTATTGTGCCTGGATGGGTGGTATTCGAAAGATATACGGCTATCTCACCTCCAGCAACCGAAGACCTGAAGATGACGTGCGTTTCAGTCGGTTCGAATCCGACATAAGGATTCTTATTCAAAATATACAATGATACGTATTGCATAATTTGGCACTTTTTTTTTACGTGCGCAAAATCCCCACGGATACCTCTCCACCGGGGCCGGTGGGAGAGGTTACGTCGGACTCGAACCGACTAAAACGCACGCCGCCTGTGGGTCGTTTTGGTTGCCGAAGGTGAGGTTGACAGGCATATCCCTCTCACCCCGGCCGACCCAGGGCCATCTCTCTCGATCTGGCCCTCGGGTGTAGGGACTACAGAGTCCTCAACTCGTACCAGGAAACGAGGAGGCGCGCCAGGTGCACCATCGCCGCGGCCTGCTTCTGTCGGGGCGCAGCGGACCATCGCCGCGAGCAAGGTGGAGAGCGTGAGAACCCTCACTCCTAGGGCCGCCACAAGCTCCCGCCTCGGCTTCTCCCACGCCGGACACTCGGTGAGCGTGTGCGGCCCCGAGTCCTCGCTCGCATCGCAGTGATGGTACTCGGACGTTGGCTCTTTCTCCATCCGACGCAGATACTTTCCGAAGCACCCGTGCTCGGTGATCATCTGCGTCAGACGGTACGAGAGGCTGCCGTGTGGCCTCTCTAGCCACTCCCCCATGATGGGTCTTACCGCCGCTACTACGGCGCGCCCTGCGCCCGGTCGCCCAAGTCGTAGCTCCCATTCCGCCACCATTTCTCTGTGGAGCCGGGATCTCACGGCCTGAATTTCTTCGGGCGCATAATTTGGCACTTGTCAACAAATATATTACGAGAGATTTATTTTTCACCAGTAATATAACCAGTAATAATTTTATTATAATCATGACTAAATTGTGGTATCAGTAGTAGTATCAAAAAGTGGTATTTTGCTAAAAAAAAACCTATTATATTGGAAAATATCAATATATGGTAACATAGTATAATATATTATTAATAAATCACACCTTAGACTTTTTTAATTCATCTAAAAATCACACCCATTAAATACCACGCTTTTCGTGGGTCTGGGCCAATTTGTCAACAAGTTATCAAAGTACCATCAAAAATCTAATTAAAAACTGCTTTAACTGTTTTGGAAACTATATCCCGACCATATTTACTAAAACTTAGGTAGACATTTCGAAGAAGCCCAATTTAGTCTAATTGGTTGGCGAGGTCCTAGATGCTAGATGAAACGAGATAAAATTAGATCGGGCGACATGATCAAAGTTAGTTATTAGTAAGTTGTGAAGAGAGGCAGAATATAGTTTGAGGTAATATTATTAGCATATTGACGATAGCCTCTGTGGCGTGGCGGTAGTGAACATAGCCGCTACGCTGGTGGCGCGGGTTCGATCCCCGCTCAGTGCAAATATTTCAATACATGAATATTTGCATGGGTCTAGTCGTGAACATCTTTGACAGTCAAATGTCCGACTAGTATAACTAAAGAATTTCGATATCGCCAATTGGTTGTGGAGGTCAGCGACTATCATCGCTTCACGGAAAATATCGAAGTTTAGTCGCATTTGAGTTGGACTAGAAAGCGGACCCCAACAGAGTGGGGAAAAGGTTCAGAGAATGATGTTTGATGGTTATATAAATGTAGTAGAATACTTTCTATTTATAACCCGTACGTAATAAGTACAATCATTGGTTCTCTACCAAGTTTTTCGGGGCCCAAGTCTACCTCAGCTACTAGCCAGTACACTTACTAATTAACGAGTGAGGCCTTGGGGGTGGGTCAGGACTCTCGTGGTTGGAAGGCTGGAAGGCAGTTGCTCCCGTAAAAGTCAAATTAAGTCCTAATTTGACCTGGTTACCGGAATAACTCTATGATGACGATAATAATGACGTCACGTTTTGACAACCGCTTTTAATTAAAAGTAATTCCTGATTGAATTAATATCTGGACACAGAAATATATGAAGTCATCCCCATTTTCTCTTCAATCTAACTAAACTTTCAACGTTTCTCTTACATTTAATAAAAAAAATCCGTCAATCTCACAGAGATAACCTACACAAACCAACTACATTATCGTTCAACAAGCAAATGAATCGATCGGAACAAATTTTATCTGAGAAAAAAAAAAAGTATGTTGGGAAGACATTTGCGCGCCATCGCGACATCACACCGACATGTTGGCGACATCAAGTGCGTCTGCGCAGCGGGGCGCAGGTAGTCGCCTGTTAGTGATGGGCAGTACAGTCGATGAGTGGTTATCGATGTTAGTCGCCAGTCGCACTAGTAATGATTTTAGTATTTGTAGCGGTGCGCACTGTGAAGTAACCTATGAAATATTCGTACCCCGTAAGATTGTGCCGTGGAATAATTTCTCTACTGTAGTTTTTCTAAGCGACTACTGTTGTTCTTCAAGATGGGCATAAGGTTTTTTTATAGAGTTGGCAGGATGGGCACTAGGCCCCTGGTGTTGCACACGTCCATAGGCCATGGTAACAATTTTACATAGAGTGGGTCCGTGTGTTTACAGCTAAGTGGTATAAAATTGTAGAACTCTTGGCATTCTTGTTAAGTAGGTAACATAATCTACCTATATTTATCAAGAAAGATTTGCTTATAGTTTTTAACTCAATCTCAAAAGTTAGTTCGGTTGAGAACATACCAGTAAGATACTCAGATAATTATAATAGAACTAGATTTTTCTTTAATATGGTTTTGGTTACAATAATTCATATATGTTGTGCACACAAGCAAGAGACTTAGGTTGACCACGCATATAAATCATCAAGATTGAGTATCTTGATGATTTAAATGCGTACTACAACATAAATAACCTTTATTCATTAACGTTTTTTCACTTCTATTTTAAATTTATTTAGTACAATACAATACAATACAATATTTTATTTTGTTTCTAAATTAAATTCATAAATACTTAAATACGTAATATCGATAATTTACATTGCTCATCACTGTTTTGTAGTTTTTTTTTGTATTTTTACATACCATATATCAAACACTTGAGATGTTTATCTGTTGGAGCACATTACGTGGCCACTCGTCCCAACTCGTAGCGGGACCAAAAAAATTACCGATAGCGATACTGCTGATTGACTTAGTGTTTTAGTCACAAAAAATGCACAAAATGTGGACACTTCCGTGCAGTTTTGTTCTGTGTTTTAAACGGAGTATTAGTCAGAACTGACACATGGGTATACACAATTGATTAGCTTGAAATGAAACAGGTAAGTTATGCTGTTTTGCATGGTATGGTGAACAGGAAATTCACTAAAAATGTTGACTAGTAGATGTACATTTTTTATACCACTTAAGTGGCAGAGAAGCGTACAGGCCTACCTGATGGGAAGCACAGCCTATGGAAGTGTAAAACACTATGGAGAAAAGAAAATAGAATTTCTTGAAATTTATTTTTATATTTTTTCTTTATTTCTTATTTTATTTATTTTATTCTTTATTTGCACACACACAGTACAGAGATCATAAATAAAAACATTTCAAAGATAATGTACAAAGGCGAGCTTAACTCAAAATGAGTTCTCTCCCAGCAAACCTTTGAGTAGCAGAGAAGCATATAGTAAGGAAGGGGGATGTGAGGTGTACATTACAAAAAAAAGATAAACAAAGAAAGAAAAAAAGAAACAAATAATTAAAATAAAAAAAGATGATAAGCGTGCTATTTAAAATAATAAGCTATTTAAAAGATGCTACTGAAATAACTATGTAACGATATATATGAGAACTCAGGCCGTAATCATGAAAATATAATTAAATATTCGTTGTATTTAGTAACTACGTTATCTAGGCTAATGCAATTAAATCCAGCATAGCATCGGTATCCTAGATCAGTGTTCTCAGTCAACCGCTGAATACCTTGCCTGGTATTTGACTCTCAATAATTTACCGCTAGAGGTCAATAGTTTTGTAAGCACACGCTACTTCCTATGTCTGACAAACTAATCAAACCACCACTGAACTAGTAAGTAGCTCCCAAGTACATCGCGAGTACGCTAAGCATAGTGGCACGACTGTTTCTCGGTACTAATCCTGCTCTAGCAGCTGCTGGTACACAATGTACGGTATGCTGCCACTAGAACATGCACGGCCGTGTTTCAATGAGCACAGTGTGCGGCGGATAGTGTTACGTGCGCGTGCGCCGCGTGAAGTACGGTATTCATAGTCTTGTTACCTTAGAGCTTGTTACCGATAAAGTTTATTACTTACTTGAATTGTTCAAATGGTCTATTGTCTAGTGCTCTAATGTAGTGGTAGGTGATAGATTTTATTATAATTTCTAAATACATCTAAGATATGTGTGTCTAAACATAGCTGTGCAGGGAAAGTTAATTATAAGTCATCGTTTTATTACAATTTCTAACTTTAGTCAAACATAATATATAAACTCATAAACATAAACTCACGCCTATATCCCCGAAGGGGTAGGCAGAGGTGCTAGCACCCACATTTCGCCAGTTTATGTTTAGTTCCCAATGTAATAGGTGGCGAGTCTATTGCCACTAACCGGGCACTTATAAACCTGCGATAAATACACACATAACTTCGAAAAGCATCGAAAAGTCATTGGTGTGTGCCATGGTAATACCTGGGATCGAACCTGAGACCTCGTCTGAACAGTCCATTACCCATACCACTACCGCGGTTTGTCAGACAGGTAATAGTGAGATTTTATCATATATGCTACTATTAAAAAGTACATTAGGAACTAAGGAACATTATAATGCATTGACAAAGTTAACTTGTACTTTGAAACAATTATTGTCATATCCAACAATATCTATTTTATCTATGCATAAATTACGAGCCACAAAACCCGATGTACCTTTAAAAATGTCGTAACCAGCGAATGAAAAGGCAGGATGACCGTTATTACAAACCCCTCTTTATTACTTAAGGAAGTAAAATAGCCGGGTGAGCAATAAAAAGCCTTTGCCAATTTAATTCATCTCGTTCTTTCTGTATTTTTTCATCATAATGATATTGTGAGTTTTGCTGCTCTCTTTCCTTAGTTAAAATTTAACCGAAGCTACCACGTCCTATTTTCTTTAAAGTCTGAGCGTTTTTTTATGCAACTTAATTCCAGCTAAAAGCATACGGTCTGAATATTAGTAAGCAATGTGCAAACACAAAAGCAGAGCTTTTATACGGTAAATATCTCTTAAGTCTTCAGGAGCTAGAGTAGGCACTAGGAAAAATAAGGATTCACTTACTTGACTGAACTAATATAGTTAGATTGATGTGTATTTAACAATTGCCACTGGGTATATTAATTATCTAAAGAACAAACTAAAAACTATAGACAATCATTGCACCACTAAAAAGTTATAAAACAAAAATGGGAGATTTTTGACATCCTATTTTATGGAAAAGTAAAGCAAGCAGTTTTATAATTATTCTTATTTGTTTTTAGCGATTATTAAAGTAATACTACCTAATATAAAATAAATAAAAATAAGTCAAAGCTCTGAGAGTAATTCACTAGGAAACACACCATTAGATTTTTTATACTCCATCGACAGTGTAATTGTTCTTCGTACTCGTGCACTGGCTTATCATAGTACAAAATAATAGCAGCATTACTAGCTGCACTATAGATATGAGTCCGGACACGTGCTTTTACTCACGCGCAGTAGTCAGGAGCCCAGGATGAAGGTATTACGATGATTTAACATCAGATCGAGATGCCAGCTGTCTTCAGATTACATATACTTTGCATCCAAGGATAATGCAGTCAGTTATTCTAATACGGTGCGTATTTAGAGTAGGCACGACATATGAGTTATTTACGAGTTTAGTTCGTTTAGTTATTTTAGGCAGATGAGAGAAATCCGGGTCTAAGCTAACCTCAACTACAAGCCAGTAGACATCTACTGATTAATGCCTCTGGCGCAGGTTTTCCTCTCGGGGTCTGCGGTCAGACGGAAGTCACTCCCGTAAAAGTTAAGAAAGACTACATTAAGTGAAAGTGTTAGAGAGTGAACCCCGTACTCCAAAGCAAAAACTTTTAATACAACCGCGATGAACACTGATATGATGATAATGATGACGATGATATAACACTGATATGATAATAATGATATAACATTATACCTGCTGCCGTGTTAGTTATCCGACAGTAAATTCATAGCCCATGGTAAAGTGCCCGTTTGCCGACAAAAGGCTCGCTCACTATAACGTGGAACTGAAAATAATAGTTGGTGAAATGTTGGTATTAAAACATTTCTGCCTGTCTCTTAGGGGAATCACAGTCGTAAATATACGTATGCAGTTATACAAGTCATATAAATTCTTCATTCATTTGTCAATTTTCTAATTTTTTTAGTAATTCATATTTTTGGGTATGACCACAAGAGAGTAAAAAGACAATGTTGCAAAAATGATCGTTCAGGAGTGTGAAATGGCCACCCAGGCGGGCAGATCCAAGATGGCGGTCGGCGAGTAACTTAAGTGAGCTTGCGCAAGAGTTGCAATTGACTGATATACTGTCTGTAGAGTAACCATGGTTTACGAAAAAATATAGGTACATAAACTATCTAATGTGAATAGGTACTTGATATTAAACATAAATAATGAGTATATAATATACCAATTTAACTAATAATGTTTTAAATAAAATATGATTAGTAAATAAATTTTACACTTAACTGCGTACTTTTATTAGCATAATATTAGTTAGGTGCTAACTCACCTAAACAAAAGGAAATAGCTGTTAGGAAAGGGTTTACATAAATTGGAGGGGTTAAGAGGAACAGGGTTGGCAGCGCGAGTGTGACTCCCTTGACGTAGCACACGTCCATAGGCCACGGTAACCGCTTTTCATCAGGTGGGTCATGTGCTTGTCTGCCAACCAAGTGGTATAAAAAAAGAAACTAGTAATTTCTGTTACTAATATTATTTTATTTACTTCCCTTAAATTGATATCATAACGTAGGTACGTACGAACAATGATTTTCATTGTATTTTGCATGAATCCTTTCAACATTGTAATAACTTCTCAAAGTTTTCCCATAAAAATACGTAAGCGGCATTACCAATAAATCAAGAATAGTGTCCACCACTCCTGCGCAATGAATCACGCGCATCCTACCGCATGTTCCAATGCACATTCCGTACGCGCGCGCACGCTGCACGCTCGATGACAGCGAAACGCACGCGCCGATCGATTTACAACGCGGCCTTCCGTTTCCTGTCTGTTTGTTTGTCGTGAGCTATGTACTGTTATCTGTAGTCTATTTACTTATGAGCTGTTTTTGAGAGAGCTATAAATATTTATGTGTGCGAAGTATTTTTTATTTGTTTTTGAAGACCAGAACTTTTGACATAGATAATAAAATCATACATAAACAAACCCAAATTTTAGTTTATTGGTAGATTAGAAGGGCCATGAAGTAATTACTAAAAACTACAAGTAGTATAAATATTTAAAATAAATAACGTTACTTACCGAATTGCCGCGTGGTTTCCGGCAGACTAGAATTAGGGCCACCACATCTCTTCCCATGCGGTGTCGTACAAGGCGACTAAGGGATAGGACTGCTTAGCATCAGACAGATGTATACAGCCCAGACTCAGCCTCAGATGCATGGCTCGAGTCAACAATAGTGTTCGGAATATGGCATTAGGCTCACCCCTTATTACGTGGGACCGAATACAATAATTGGTGAAATGTGGGTGTTAATTCACCTCTGCCTAACCCTCCAGCGATAAAGGCGTGATTATTTGTTTGTTTTTGTTGTATTGTTGTACTTACCGAAATTATGCTCCGATTTCGGTCACCTGAAATAGAAAGAAATTAAATGTTAGTTCTTCAAAATCTCAAGCCACTTTCTAATTGGTTGCGCCGATGTGGAAACTGTATTTTTTGACATGGAAACACACTCCTTTTAGATCCGTCTCCCCCTCCGCACTAACCATAGAGTAGGGCTAGCTGTAGCTTCCGTCCGCCATTGTGTGAGATGTGGACGGTCACTCCCGCTTTGAACTAGCCAGCGTAGGGACGGATCGCGAGCGCGTCTCTCAGAAATGAATAATATTTGTTGTATTTTAACCGCCTCATAGACCTTTACCGATCGGATGGTGCCTCTCGTGTGTTCCTCAAGGGATCTAGTGACGCTGACGGCAGCTCCTGAGCAAGGAAGAGAAGATCCGTGTACCGGCGGCGATGAAAAACACGTGGGTCGTGAAGGTTAGTGCATCCTCTCCTAATTTCTCGGGCTGCATTCACTGCCTGGATCGAATCCGCGGCAGCCCGGCTACCTGTCTTGTTTTGTGTGTAAAGTGTCAATAGAACAGTTATCTGCTTCTCCGCAATACAGTCCACTCGCGCACGTTGGCCCACGCGCCACCACTTTTGGTCCGGATCGAGCCGGATTCTTAGCCGTAGTTCGTATTTTGTTATTATTCTAATGGGAATGAGCGCACCGCACCTAAGTGCCTGGTTATTTTAGTAGAAAACCCCGCATCCAGACACTTAGGCTTAGAATTTGTAGTCCGTTCGCCGCTGGCTCGCATTGTACCTACCTAATACATAGATAGGTTAGGTATCATATCAACACTTAATCGTAGTTCGCAATTTTCGCATCGCACCTAAGTGCCTGGTTATTTTAGTAGAAAACCCCGCATCCAGACATTTAGGCTAAGATCTTAGGTATACTCAGACACCCTAGTGCATGGGCGCAGTGTAATACCTAACGCATTTGGCTTTGTTTTGTTTTTTTTCAATTACGTTGTTCTCGGCTCACGTCGTATTTGCCTAGTACCTGCGTGGGTAGACACGTGGCTGTGCCTACCTCGCTCGCATCTCATCCCAATTCATACGAAAGTATTTTAATTTGAATAGATATTACGCAATACTTAATCTCGAAAATAATAGTTGAATCTAGACAGCGACCATCGCGTAGGTACGACCTTGTTGCTATGCGCGTTTGTTCAAGCGTGCATTCACAGTTGTAAGCACCTACCTACCTACATAGTTAACGCTCGCGCCGCCTCGCTGCTCTGTACCGCTAGGATTAAGTCATTTCATATTTATTG